>NMRA01000105.1:631394-762017 GCA_002633005.1 Phoronis australis | reverse complement strand
TATACTTTGTGTTACTTCGTGACTATGAAGGAAAAGTTCCAAGTAGAAATTTGTTTCTGGCATTCTAATGCTGTGCTAATCTCGTATGTTAGTAAATTTGTTTTTAATTCTATGTTTCTGTGGTGCTTTAAGCAACTGATTTATAGGATGTGCTTGTATTATGAAGATCACTCACATTTTGTCCCTAGCCTATTGAGGAGACAATGACCATGCCTTTCCATTTTGCAAAGTACAACATACTACATATATGCCCTCTACTGGCCACTTTATGGTACCAATAAACAACCCTAGAAGGATACCGTATACGGTGCAATTGTGGGTGCATTTCAACGCTCTGCGTTGCTCTTGTTTTTTTAGACAAATCTTCCAGTTTATTTCTGGGCTAATTATGAGATGGCTGATAAGTTGTCTTGGATACATTCAGCAGGTGCTATTATTTCAATGTCATGTTGTATAATCAGGTTTAATGTATTAAATGAGGGCCAATCAGATCAATAACTTTATTTCCTACCACCTCCAATGCAATCGTTGATGTACTTCATTGGAAGTCCTAACCAATACCAGCCTCTCATGGCAAAGGCGGAATGATACATACTCCTCTGTTAAACATACTGAAGAAGTTCTGGTCGGGGCAGAAATCTTTTCAAAATTAATATTCTTATTGGGCCACGTGATGTGGCCAACAGGTGGCATGCTTACCAGACTTAAAAATGTTTGTGGAAACGTCTTCAAACTATAACAATTTGTTACACAGCAAGTACACTGTAATTGAGTCTTACGCAAGGTTACCTTTTAATTTTGATGAACCACCTCAATAGATACACTCGCCATAAGTACCAATTTGTTGATAAAAGCTGCATTTTGTCGTATGCTGTCACAATTTCTGGCGAGCTGACTTTAACTGAGGCAGTTGAATTTCTTGCAGTTTCGAATCCCGTCAGGACGGAATTTTTTCAGAAATGGAAGTCCTCTGTGGAATTAGTAGAGGGAATGTTGAGGTACTCTCTCACATTTACTCTGCCCTATTTTTCCTTCATGCATTTTTGGTTTACTTTTGCCAGAAGTATGGTATGAATAGTAGCTTTTGATCGAAACAAGTTTTAACATGCCGTAACTTAGGAATGTCCACATTACAAGACGAAAGTAATCAGACAAACTGCTTTTTTACTGTCACAATGGCCAATTCTGTTAACAGCAAAAATGAATTATCGAGATATCAAAATTCGAATCACAGAATAGCTTACCCACCTTATTAACTTCTCTGTTACTTCCCCTTCATTCTCGGTCACCAGGGGAGACTACTCTGACCATGAATTCAGCTTTTGCCCGTCAGTCATGATGGGGGTAGTCCAGGTCATTTTGTCTGAATACTTACGACTTGCGCTGTACGATTCCTCTCGAATTGAACTAATTTGCATCCGTGCTGGAGGAAAATACGACGTGCATAGTGCCTCAATCGTTTTGTAACGGTGCAATTTCATTTTCGTCTAGAACACCGGGAAAGAGTCAGTTGCAAGTGATACTGGTTGACACTACTGGAGAGGCAGACGTGTGGGTCAACAGGGAACTAGTGGCACTGGGCTTGGCCAGGTCGAAACTTGCCAATGTCGGCACTAAACAAGGTATGTCTTGAGCGTTATTAAAATGAAATTATTGGCATGTAAAATCTGTTTTTGAGATCAACCCCTGGTGAGGAATGGAATCTGGAATCTTTGTGGTCGTATTGAAATGCTCTGCTGGCTGAACTAAATCCAACTCGATAAATGGTATTGAAGCGTGTTTAACTGATAAGCAGTTTTGATTTCGACAAATGTCTGACAATGGTAAGAATTGGCAATTTGTTGTAAAATAACCAAAACAACAGGTTTTACTGCCAGTGGTACGCACCGAGTGAGTGTACTTGAAAAACCCTTGTGTCACGGGCAGAAACGGAATTCAGAATGCATTCAGTTTCATTCCTTTCCGTTTTTGTGTCATGATGTAATAATGTTTATTGTGGGGAGACAGTTGATGGGTCTTGTCCTGTTCAGCCTGTATGCAGACATGAGCTTCTAGTTGGCAGTGAATTGTTTGTTGCCAATGTGGATTACTCTAATATGCACATTTGTGTGACTGGTAAAATGACGGTTTTCCTCGCGTGGTTTTGTTCACAGTGTTCGATATTTGTGCCCCCTTGTGGCTATCTTAGTTTTTTACATTAACTTTGCCTCTGTATCTTTGGATTTTCATGAATTTAGGAAAACGTGTATCTATTAGGAAGATGGCGCCACCTCAAAGTTTTCGAATGAATTCAACATACTTTGCGCCACCTAGTGCGAATTTTTACTGTTTTTCCATCCATTTTTTTGCCTACCGCCCCAGTATTGGCCAAACCACTGTAAGGATGAAGCATTGTGTTTCTATTGAGAAGATAATGGCTGACGATGACTCTTGAAAGGCGCTGACTACTTAGACACCTCTTAGTGGCAGTTTTATTCTTTTCGGTCATGGCTGTATCACCTAAAATTCTCTTCACAATTTTTGTTAAATTACGGCAAGTGTGCTTGTATGAAGGCGGCAAACGAATGACAAGGACCTACAGACGGATCCGACTACTGCTGTGGCCTCTGGTGGGGACAATCAAGCATCAGCATTTTTTTTTCTGTTTTCCTCAGTCTGTATCTTTCGAGTTCCTTGATGGATTTTTATGCGCCCACATATTTATATGTGGACGCATTATGCCGTCATCTCCGTCCGTCCGTCCGTCCGGGCGGCGTCCGCTGCTCTATCTCCAAAACCCTTTGACATACGTTCATGAAATTTGGCACATATGTTCCATTCATGAATGGGACGGCATGTGCGAACTTTCGGACAGATCTGACTACCGGTGTGCCCCCTAGTGGCAATTTTAGTTTTTTACGCTTACCTTTGTATCTTCAAAAGTCCTGAATGGATTTTCATGAAATTTGGTATGTAGGCACCTATTAGTGAGATGACGCTATCCTCCCGTTTTCGGATGGATTCGACCTAGTTTGCGACACCCAGTGGCCATTTTTACTGTTTTTGAGTCTGTTTTTTGGCGTCCACCCCTCTATCAACCAAACCACTCTAAGTATGATTGTGAAAATTGGCATGTATGTTCTTACTATGAAGAGGACGGTTGACGCCGAATTTCCCATGACTTTGATTACTGTGGCGCCTCCTAGTGGCAGTTTTTTTGCCCCATGGCTGTATCTCCCAAACCGTTTGCAGGATCTTTACTAAATTTAACAAGTGTATTTATGTGATGTTGACAACGGACGATGACGACTTTAGGATGATTCTGACTACCGGTATGCCTCTAGTGGCAATTTAAGTATTTTACATTGACCTCTGTATTTTCATAGGTCTTCAGGTGTATACTTTGTGTTACTTCGTGACTATGAAGGAAAAGTTCCAAGTAGAAATTTGTTTCTGGCATTCTAATGCTGTGCTAATCTCGTATGTTGGTAAATTTGTTTTTAATTCTATGTTTCTGTGGTGCTTTAAGCAACTGATGTATGAGATGTGCTTGTATTATGAAGATCACTCACATTTTGCCCCTAGCCTATTGAGGAGATAATGACCATGCCTTTCCATTTTGCAAAGTACAACATACTACATATATGCCCTCTACTGGCCACTTTATGGTACCAATAAACAACCCTAGAAGGATACCGTATACGGTGCAATTGTGGGCGCATTTCAACGCTCTGCGTTGCTCTTGTTATGAAATGTGGCAAATAGATTTCTGTTGGAAGGGCAATGTCACCTTCTCATTTGGAGTTGACATAGTGTACTCTTACTAGTGGCCGCTTTTATTGTTGAGTCTGTTTTTAGTTGCCATCTCTCTATCGGTCAAACCACCCTAAGAATTATTATAAAAATTGGTAAATGTGTTCCACTTAGTGTTTATTTTTTGACTCTTATAATAAACCACAACCCTGGAAGCACACTGTCGATGTTGCTCAGGTGGGTGCATTTCAATGCTCTGTGTTGCTCTTGTTTTGAATAACTTGCATGCTCAAAGTAATTTTTGATCAAACATAAAGTAGCATAGAACATCTGCGCCAAAATGCGTCTGAACTCTCCCCCTGAGTTTAATATCAATTAGGACTTCATAAATGATCATAACATTGTTGATGATCACTCTAAAACCACCATAGTAGAAGTATTACAAAATATTGAAATTGTTTTTTTTTAATATATATGTTCTTAAGCTGCTTTGCTTAATTGTATCATCCAGACTGTAGGGTTTTATCGCCTAGACTCCCTGGGAAATAATTTGACTTAATGAGATTGATATAGGCATAGTGGGATTGCTTACACACTTAATTAATTAATACAAGTGCAAGCCAGTGTGGATGTTCAGCCGGTAACGTTTGCTTGGTCTATCAGGCTGTTGATCAGTATTTCCTTGTAAGTGCCACCACCTGCCTCAACCAGGTATATTCTATATCAGCACTAACAGTGGCACGTTGGCATAGCAACGCCGTGGCAAAAATAAATTCATAATTTCCAGGCTTACAAGCATTAGGCAGGATAGTGAAGCTCAAAATGTACATGAGACAGTTGTCGTGTCAGTCTGGTTATGTAACAGCGCCATCTGATGATGGGCTCAAGCTATAACAATTACATCAGCAGTAGCCCTTAAAATGCTGTCTGTTTCAGAACAGCGTCTTTCTGCAGAAATTGTTTTCCACAGACACATTGAAATGCTGTAACTTCATTATTCGTGGGCCAATTTTTGTGCTTCAAAAATTAAATTTTAAAGTAAGAGTTTTCCATATTTAAGACAGATACGCACAAACTTTTGAACACGGAAAAGAACAACAACCCGGAAACGATATTCCAGTACATCTGGGCAGCTGTGTGGTTTGTAACCAGTGTCGACAAACTCAACGTGCTCAATATTGTACCTTCTCACTAGCAATGGGGATAATTGATGAAAGTCAGTATGTGCGCGAGGTCAAAGGAAACGTCGCTGGCAAGGGAGAGGTTTTGCATTTCGTTTTCTATGCCCAATGGTTTATACAGAGCATTGTGGGTGTTAACATACAGTTAACTTGATCTGTGAAGAATTTTAAAAATCACGGGAGTCCCCATCAACTCCAAAATTCCCATCCGTGATAAAAAATTCTCTCAAGATTAGGTTCACTTTGGCAAAATGCCAGTTTTGGCTACCTGAGGGATTGCTGATACCAATAATGTAGAGGGGGCGATCGGGTGGTGCCGTAGACTTAGTTGGTAATTGGGGTGGGATTTTCCCCTCCATCATTAATTCACGATACGAGTAGTTGTCCAATCACCTTCTACTGGCAGCCATTTTGCTTGTGTGTATCAATGTGGTGGTGATACAAACAATATCTGGCTATCAATGTGGTGGTGATACAAACAATATCTGGCTATCAATGTGGTGGTGATACAAACAATATCTGGCTATCAATGTGGTGGTGATACAAACAATATCTGGCATTATACAAGTGTGATCTCAGAAAAGCTACCTAAACATTGTTGAAGGCACTGCTCCAAATGGAATCTGACTTTGCGCTGTATTAGAATAATTAGGTCATTCCAGTATGTCACAGTGCACATGCGCCGTATTGGAATTAACAGTCATGTTGCTGATGACAGTAATCGTCTATGCAAAGCAGTTTACACGTCACTTTAATGCTGGTTGATTAAATTACTTTGAAATTTAGAAAACTAATTTAGTTGTATGTTGTTGCAGTTTTTGATAAGCTACACAAAACAGTTGTCTGGACCTTACAAGAATCCGTCGGCCATTTTAGAATGAGATCCAGCTGCATGTTGCTGAGACTAAAAATTAAAGATTCAAATATAAGCACAATTTAAAGCGTCTTAAAGTTTCACAAAGTTACAGTCGTTAGGTAACTATATTTATCCTAATCATTTACGTGAAGTTATTAAGACGCTCAGAAATCAATCAACAAAGTTACATTAATTCCGATACAGTCCGCCCAAACCGAAATTCCAATACGGTTCTGGACTGTATTAGAATGTCCCAATATGGCGCTGATTCCAATATGATGCTGAGCAGCACCACGCAACATTGTGTTCGTTTTATGACTTAGCACAAGGCAGGAACAATTTGTAATTTCACACCACAAAATTGAATAGGTTCTTCCCAACTGAACTTGAAAGAATAAAGTTGTGAGTAAATACTTGTCTTTTCAAATCTCTACCTTACGTTAAAATTCCACAGTTAGTGACTTTGAATAGAGTTTGTCCATTATATGTTGTGCAGAACACCACATGCGTAAATTGGTCTCTCCATTGGTCACCAGGTGACTCTTGTCAACATTACTTTTAGTTACACAGGCTCGTTTACTCAGTGCATGCTCCATAGATGCTACATTAGCCAATGCGTGACACGTGACACACGAAGAACAACCTCTGTGCACAGCTAGGCCTCGCGTATGCTATGAAGCATTTATTTAGCTCCTATTGCGTGACTGGAGATTTTTCTGCGGAATGATCATTTTTTGAGCTTTTAGAAGGGAAAATTTGCAAAGATAATACTCATTCTGATGGCATTACATAACTTAATTTTTAATTTCACAAGCAATTTTTTATCGGAAATTGAGTGTCTGTCGCATTTATTACTACTGACATGAGGTTTTATCAACTAATTTGATTTTTATCAGCTATAAATAAAAGGCATTAAACATTTTAGTGAAACTGATTTGGGTGATCACCTAACTGTGCCTTCTACTGATCTACCATGGAACTCGTCAATCAGTTCCTAGAAACGAGGTGATAAATGTAAACATTGGAGGCCAATTAAAACTTTATGAGCTTCATGAGTTTTCCAAGTATTGATAAAAAATGTACTTGTTTTGAATTTTGCTGAGCAAAAGATATGCCGTTGGACTTTTTTCTTTATGTTTTTGAACTTGTTAAATTGTTCATACTGACAGTTACCCTCCGGGTGATGTGGTGTTTTGCACAACTCGTTGTTAATTGGAGAATTGTTGTTATGCCACTTGGAAACACCAGGGGAAATCACATGCAAAATTACTGCAATAGACATAAAAAAGTATGATTTAAACAATTTCATCATTTTAATTTTAGATTAGAACTGAGGAATTTCTTTCGTAATATAATGAATGGTTAGCTAAAAAGAAACCTAAGCTGTGTATGGCATTATGAGAAAAGTGTGGCAACACATTTGCAGTACTGTTTTGTTTTGGGACCCTGATTGGCCCAAATTTACGGCATAGCGAGTACTTCTTGTTCTTTCCTTTGCTTCGTTACAAAATTCTGAAATGGTAGGAATACTTTATGCTTGTGTATATGGATATAGGCTGATGAAGGGGGAATCTAGGGGACTCTTTCCCCTCCCTATGGCAATAATAAAAAAACGTCGCCTTCATACTGTTTGGTAGGCCCATTGACATTTTTCCTGTGAAAATTGTGGTTGGACCACTGTTATGGCACATTACCTCCACCAATGGTAAAGTCATACAGACGGCATGTGATTATAGCTCCAATTAAGTTATACTTCCTTCCTATCAGAATGTGGGTAAAAACAAACTCACCGATTATCCTCCGTTCGCTGCCATCAAAAGCAGAAATAATATAGATTTTCAATGAGA
Source organism: Phoronis australis (assembly GCA_002633005.1). Classification (NCBI taxonomy): domain Eukaryota; kingdom Metazoa; phylum Phoronida; family Phoronidae; genus Phoronis; species Phoronis australis. The sequence continues at coordinate 754,401 of NMRA01000105.1, read as the reverse complement.
CTGGGACATTTACAGTGATTTACAGTGAGTGAACAAGGATGGAGCTTCTCAGATATGAAATCATGTGGCAGAGGTCACAATCAGCTGAAGTATTCCCCGCAATACACATAATAAACAAGTCTAAAGTGAAATTATAATTTAATTTTACATTTAATTTCTCCCCCCCAGGGTCGTTTGTAATTTGCGTGACTCCATATGCCCTGACTGTTGTACACTTGCATGGGAGTTCTGCCATATTCTCTTTGCACTTGTAGGACTTTGTTATCATGGTAACTATGGTAGGGGTGGTGTTTTGAAACTCTGTAAAGGCGAAATCAATTATTTTTGATGCCGCCCAGTAAAAAGGCAGATCTCCGGTTATTTTGCAGAGACATTTTGGTGTAAACTATTGTTCCTTTGGTGAGTATGTACTATTGGTGAAACAATAAAAAGCAAACCAAACGGTCCAACAAAAAGCCTTCATATTGGTTCTGTATTTACTTCCATTGAACAAACAAAAATGGCCTGCACACCACTGTTCAATTGGGATTGGGATATTGTGTTTGCTCAATGGAAGAGAAAGCAGAACTAAGACGTGGGATCTTGTCAGACCAGTTTACATCACTTTCTGTTATCACATGGATAGTAGATTCACGCCATTAGAGCAGTAATCAACACAGAACAATGTAATTCCAAGATAACGAGGTATCCATATTAAATGTTAATCATCAAGTTTCCGGCCATTTAAGCCTACCTTCATCCCCTCTGCATGACCTTTGAGTGTATGCCAAGGCTTGTGTTTTCCCGGAAAATGAGTACAACGTTACGCATTTTCGTTCAGCATCTGAGCAACAGGCGTGTCAGCTGTAATAATAAACAATGTGGCATGCCAAAACATTTTGGTAGTCAAGTATATTTGGTTTGATCAGCAGTGTAATACCACTCATTGGAGTATTCAAATTTTTGTCTTGGCCAAGATCACTGTCTATGATTGTTGAGACAATAAATGTATTTATTTCTAGCTATTACTAGTTATTTCTAGCCATTACTAGTAGTTCTAAAATTACTAGTAGTTCTAAAATTACTAGTAGTTCTAACTATTACTAGTTAGTACTAGTTATTACTAATAGAATCAGTGTTGGTGATGTGATCATCCTTTCGTTTTGCAGAATCACCCAAGAGTCCTGATGTTGCCCCTTCTCTGAATGACTGGGATCCGATGAAGGAAGATTTCCAGTCAATCCGTAACAGCTATCAGGTGGACATTGATGATCCAGGTGTCGCTACTGTTGGTTATAGTAAGTCAGTCGTATGTTACATAGTTGTCTCTCAGTTTCTAATTCTGACAATTTTCGAAGATTTTTAATGAGTGTTTTTCTAAATTAATAGTATGTATTACTTGGGCCATATTGCTGCATAATCTGAGAAAATGATGAGCTGGGCTAAAGTTAGCCAGGCAGCTAGCTGTGTGAAGACTGATGTCAAAATACAGCTAGGAACCACTGTTAGTTAACTTCACATAGACCTCGAAATTTGACACGGCCTCGGTAGTATTATACATAATGTTGCTTTTTAGGTTAGACACAATTTGAAATTGAAAATTGTTTTTTGTAGTGTATCACATCATCTTCCACTTAAAGTTTATACTTTATGAAAATGTTGGTAATCATACAAGTTTTCACTTGAAAAATACAGATTTTTATCATGAAATAAAAGATATGCAGTTGATGGGTTGACAGCCCTGTAATTGTTGGTGTCTTATTGGAGGAAGGTCAGTTCCTGCCGGTTACATTGACTTTTGAGACAGTGTATGGAGCAGACGTACTGCACTTAAATGCCCGCAGTAAGGTGTGTGTCAGAGTTTTCATGGTTTGCAGGTGCCAATGCCATTTGTAACAGCTCGTTAAACAGGTGTTAACAGGTTATGTATTTAACACGGCTACGCTATTTTGTTGGTTTGAGAACAACTGTTGAAATCACGCCATCGACTTGTGCGTATCTATAACGCGTGACTGTATAGAAGCATGGGTATCGCAACAGTGGGAATTGAATCATAAGTCATGTGTGTTGCTTAAAAAGTTATTTTTCTGAATTAGACGCACAATCTACTTTGATTAAAATGTAAGTGTTGTCAACAAAAATTTGATTGCTTCCAGATGAATGTGCGAGTTACTTAAGTAATACTGCCCAGAAGGATTCGATCGAAACTCGCCTCAGAGAAAGTAATCTTCCATACAAAATCAATAAATATTGAAGCATGCACTGGCTATTCCTAAGAGATTTTCCCAGAATGAAATTTGTTCTGAAATGAATTTTTGTTATAGATCGAAATGTCGTTAATAATCGGTCAAGTCATGCCAATATGTGACGTGTTACAGGTAATACAATGGATTTTATAAAATCTTGATCATCAGTTTTATCCTCGTGTTATGCCCAAAAACGGACATAATAGGTTACCTCAGTGTTGCCAAGGATAGAATTTCCAAAGTGGTTATAAACCCCCCTTTCATCACCAAATCAACTTTTGATTGAGTTAAGCTATCATTGTGAAATAGGTCTCAAATTTTCCCTTTGTCAAACTGTAGGTGTTTAGGCTCCACAAGTTGGCTTGTCGTGGCATGTCATTTTTGCACTTATTGTGGTCTCAAGGAAAAGCAGACTGTCAGTTCTTTCCAAAACAGGGCTTGGAATTTTCCTCTTCTAAAAGGATTTTCTCTTTTTTGGTTTTGATTTCCTTTTATTTGATTTCCAGTTTCCTCTTTCTTTTTCTTTTTTATCATTTTCTTGACTTTATTCATACAAAAACGTTTATTTCAGTTCAAGTTTACAACACAAAAAATATTCCTATCACAGAAGTGGAGCTATACACCACCTGAAAAATTATCCTCTTTTTCGTCATTGGTCATTTCATGCCCTGCAAAAGTCACTTCTCATCTCTTATATTAATAAGTGGTATAAATCAGAAGTTTGCTTTTTGGACAGAAGGGGGGTTAGAGCTACATTCATGCAACTTTTTAATAAAAGCCTTGATCACACGCAGATCACTGTATTTTACTCAAAAAACATTTTTTGCACAAAACCAACAAATTCTGTTTTGTTATTTTTTAACTACGAGGCGTGTTTGAGATTTTCTTTTAAGGTATTTTAATCCGAGAGCTCAGCTTTCAAAACTTAAAACCTCCGTTTTTTCAAGGAATGTTGGCATCTTCATTTTTGACAACAGAGTTCTCGTTCTAAAAGGCCTTAAAAATTTCAGAAAGTAACGTTTTTTAGGTAATGAAGTAGGCAAACAGAATTTCCAAGTTTTGTGCTAAAATTTCTTTTTGAAATACGACAATTTTAATGGAAAATGATGATTTTGTAAAAAAAAGAGATCCTTCCATGTGATAACAAACACCTGACATTGCTTTTGAATTTATGGTCGAAATATTCTGTTGGTGGCATAGGGGAATTATTTGACTTCATGAAAGTACTCTTTATGGTGTGTGTGATTGGACCTAATGCATCTCGAACAAAATTTAAATTCACTGGCTCCTCTCGATCTTGAGGTGTATTGCTTTTAGTGTCCGCGAGACAAGTTTTCAGAAATTTTTAAACTGCGCTTATCATCACCAATTGACCGCGGTTTCCGTCCAAGATAAAGATGGAAACATTTGTCTCTGTTGAAATGAACAGGTAAAAGACCAAAGCCTTCCAAAGGTAAGTGAAGTCTGGCTTATTTGATTTCCTTGTTATCGATCTGGTAATCAACACTAAATGTTAATTTGCTCGATCACTGGTCACAGCTGTGAAATACGCGATTATTTGATGTTTGTTCTGCACATAGTGTTAATGATCCTGTCGCAGGTCTTGTTTTTGTGTTGTAATTTTGATATTAATCATTTATGGTTTTCAGGTTATGCAAGTTTAGACTGAGGCGCGTTTCGGGAACTTCTCAGGGGTGAGTAGCTGTCTTCACGGGAACTGGTTTTGTCATGATTTTCAATTATAGTTGCGTGTGTTTGCAGCCCTGCTTGGAGTTTATGGCTTATTCGTGACTGTTGCTTGTACAGATCACTTCAAATTACTGGGAGGGCGCATGTCTATCCTCCACAGTAAATAGTGAAGCTGATACATGAGCAAGTGAATGAAAATAGCAGTGTCAATAACAGAGCAATGAAACCACCTAAGACAAATTACTTGTTTGTGTGTGTGGGAGTGCACACAAATTAAAAGATCTCATGGGCATGGCGTGATGCCTTACTTGATAGGGGTAGGAGGAAGGATGGCAACCAAGGGTTACTCTAGTTGATAATGATGCACACACCTTAATTAAAAGTTTTCATCCTCGGTTAAAAAGTAAACAGTTATTTTGGAAAAATACCAAGTTTTGTGAAGAACGCTGTGAATGAAATGGCCCTGAAAAAGACCATCGGAGTTCAGCATTAGACTACCTACCCTACTCATTTATAAGTAGTCCGGGTCATTTTTGATAAAATATTCCTCATAGAAGGGTGGATAAAGTTTAAAGGAAGCAAAAAAATTGGTGAAAATGTGCCATCTTATATCGTTATCTGTATGTTACCGGTTACCTTGTATCTTGCAATGCCACAGGATTCAGTTTTATAATCATGGTAAGTGGCCCAAATCCAAACTTATTTGTTTGACACAGGGCTGGTTTAATGCAGTCTCAGCACTGATGGAAATGGAAATCAAACATTCTAACTAGCTAGTAAACTTACTCTGCGATGTGGCTTTATCCTTTTCACCATTCAATCAATATAAATCTGTTGTTTTCGTCTTAAAGCAGCTATGAACCCGGTGTTCCGTCCGAGAATCGACCGTTTAATTTAGATCACTTACTAATCTTACACTGGTTTCAAATTGTTCCTCACTCAAGACGAGGAGCGATTCCTGAGTTTACAAAGAAGAGAAGTTGATTATTACTTGAGACCGTGACCGGCGCATAAAATGATGCGCCGTGACGAGGCGCCCGTTCTCGAGGCGTCACGAACCGTCAGTTCTTTTACAGCCCTGAAATATATCCAATTTAACAAACAAACAATTTGAGACCAATTTCATAAGGTAAGTGATTCTGAATCAAGATTTTTTTTGTTGGTCGACTGGTTTATCACCGCTTTAAGTTATCGATGTTTGAGGGCTTCTAATCTTAATGTGATAATGCCAAGCTGATTTCGGCTTGTGATCTCTCGACCTGTATGGTACAAAAATGCTGTGCTTATTCATTCTTATTGTAATGGAATTAGAATTCTAGAAACCCATAAATCACTTGAACTTTATTTTATTGGAAATACTAGTGCTTGTAAGTGATATCTGCTAGTTAATACCTACCTGTCGACCACAGATGGTGTATTATATAATTATGTGATCTTCTGGCACAAGAATCATTTGGTATCTAGACAAGGTTTGCTTTACACTGGTCAAAGAGCTTTCTGCTACCACTCTGTTTAGGTCATAAAAACTGGACGTGTTCTTCAGTTGCGCCTCCTGGTGAATTTTGAGCCCTCCATCACTCTATATGCAGATATTTAGACCCATGCGCCTGTATCTAAAACTGCTTATATCTGGAATTAGGAGCGTGTGCCTGTGTGAACCGTGCCTGAAAGTGATGCTTGAGATGTAGGCATGTATACCCTATTTTTAGTACTCTGCAGCTATTTGGCTTGTGGAATGTAGAGATTCTGAAGAATCTTGTGAAGGATATAGGTGCTCGTAACATGCCTAGACATACTACAAATACTTGTATTCACTGTGCAACGATTGTTTTTCAGTTCAAAACTTTGGTATTATCACTGGTTTTACTAGGACGGTCAATTAAATGGTTTAATGTGAAATTCTGATGTGGAAAATTTTTAAGTCTGGTCAGCGCACTACCTACGTGACTTAATGAATTTAAGTCTGAAAAAATTTCTGCCCCACCAAGACTCGAACCCTCGCACCTTCTGTTAAGTGGGACCTTCAGCATGGTTAGCAGAAGGTGCTGGGTTTGAGTCCTAGTTTGGCCAGAAATCTTTTTCAGACTATAATTCATTAGGTAGCTCTATGTGGCCATAGGTGGCATGTTGACTGGACTTAAAAATGTTACCTATAAATGATATATTTCTTTAGTTTCCATCCATACATTATACACTATTGAGGTCTGATAAATTAATAAGTTAGACATATTTGTTTTTTCATACTTTTATGAAAACATCAGATCAAAATTTTTGACAAGTCATGGAACTAGAGTGTCGCCAGTAATTCCTAATAAAAACTTTACCGCTAAGTTATAAACTAGGAAATACACTCACAAATCGATTTGCAGTAAAATCTTTCACATTGGCAAAATTATATGCTTTTGTCAAGAACAATGCATGTGACTGCCTGTATTCACAGCAAAGTGGTTAGTTGTACAGGGGACATCTAGTTTTGCCTACAGGCAAAACTGAGGCACACGCACTGGAGTTAACAATTTTCTTTGAAAATGCATAATTTCGGACCTGAATGCACAGACGCATGGTAAATTATGCATGTACCATTGTGGAACTGACAATAACTAGTAATTAATGGAAAAGTTCAAGTTTAATTACCATTGTAATGCTATCCTTGAGTACCTTCTAGTAAGTTTTATTTAGTCACTCTGTTTGCAATTAATGATTTTGTTCTCGTGTGGATTGTCAATGGCTTTACTCAGCATCTGTCTGTTAAAAATCCACCATTCTTGGCGGGTAAGAATATAATGACTAAGGTGGGGATTATGTTTTAATGATGAATGAAACAGCGATCAAAATAGCGATTAAAATGCCTATGTAAATGCATTGTAGTTTGTAATGTCAATTTCCGGCTACTTGTTTCTGCATTGTATTTCACTGAGCAAACACAACGAGTGACTCGATAACAAACATGATCGCAACCATGTGCAAATAATTGTGTGGGAATCAGAAACTCAACTTGTCACTTCGGGAATGTTTCATCCCTATAAAGTCTTACTAAGGGAACGGTCATTACGATTTGATTATAAATGCAGGATATCTGCCCGGCCAAAGAATATATTTGGTAAACTTCCAACATTCCTAACTGTCATTTAAGCTGCTTTTCACCCTGTTTAGCTGGCTAGAAGTCGAAAATTAAATTAGACCTTTTGTTCTCATTAAATTGGTCTCACAATATTCCTTACTGTGATTGGATTCTATTTCCGCTACCAAACTCTGAAGGATTCGGTAACGGAAATAGAATACTATCAAGGTATGGAAAATTACATGACCAATTTCGTGAGAGTAAAATACGCAATTCAGTTTTCAGTTTGATACTCCTCAGCAGGTCAAAATGCTGCTTTAAATTATGGTATGTGCTGAGTGGTTTGTATTAAAAGCAGATATATTTAAGTTTTTTACTGTGATCATTTGATACATGTGTGTGTGTGTCCGCGCGTGCGTGCGTGTGTGTGTTAGTTATGCATACACATACCAGGAAACCCCCATTTTTTCAGATCGAAGTGATTTTGCATCTAGAAAAAGGACCTAGGGCACTGTTTCATAAAAAAGGTGGGGCACTTTCGAAAACTTACGTAGCGGACCACAGCAGCCCCATTCAGTAGGGAGCTTTGCAAGTGTTGTAAGATAATGTGTACATATTAGATTAGGGAAGTCTGTTGGTGATTTGTTACTACCCAATTCTTAATTTTCGTATACTTTTTTATCATGGATTATAGAATAAAAATGACTATTTTTAGATCAAGTACTTAATGTAAATTGCATGTAACCCTTGGCTTACGAATTCCAAGACATCGTGTTACTTTTACGCGAAAATTTCTCGAACAATTTTTACTTCTTCGAACTTTGGTGTGGTATGAAACCTCATCACCCTAATTGAGAAACTAATGACATATTCCCATTCTCCAAATACATTTGTCCTTTGCTAGGCATGCAAAACGATTCCAATAAAGCCCCCATGTGGGCTTTATATCGGTGGGGCTCTTGCGGAAATCCCCTATAATTGTTCGATTAAACAAACAGCATGGACAGCTCTTTGTCATTGCAAGTCTTACTTTAGTCAGTGATGTGCTGCAATTGCTTGCAAAAATATCGCTTAGCAAATTAGACTCCACTAAACCTTTTAGATAAATAGAAAAATCATAGAATATGCCAGCATCTAGTCTAAAAATAGTCCAAAAAACACCCATGGCGGTTAGAAAAAGCAAAAATGCAGTTGAGGTCTATGATTGTTTTTAGAATTGATGTGATGCAAGTTTTTTGATTGTATGTTTCAAAAAAGACACTCGACTTTAACTGAAATGGTGCGTCATTGAGTTTTTTGAAAGATGCAGTTACTTAGCGGAAGATACCTATCTGATGACGCTATTTTGATTTTGAAGTGAACATAGGCACTTCAGGGAGTATGGTGACTATGGACATGCTGTTATCACTGTTCATAATTGGCCTTTGACCAGTCTTCTGGTGTCAGTAATAAAACAAATGTCTGATCGTTGGATAGACAATCAAATCAACTGATATGAATTACAGCTAACTCCCACAAAACTTGGGCGATTTTGTCATGCAAAAGCTCTACTCTCAAATTTTTATGAGGAATCCAAATGTTGGCTCTGTTTCCGTCCACAAAAAGGGTGAAAACGGAAATCAAACGTCTTAATTCTTCAGGCACCTCTTTATTTAACACTGTCAGATTAAAGTACAATCAAGGGTAATCAGCTTAAGATTTTCTCAAACCTTATTTAGTAACTTATATTCTGACTCATATGTTCTCCATGATAGGAAGTAGCAGCTTATGTTAATAAAGACAACAACGGATTTAAACAAATTGGTGAATTATTACATTAACTGTGTTAACTTAAGAGTTGTATTAACATTCAAGTCTCTAAAACTGTCTAATTTATTTAAACCTAAGGACAAAATTCCTATGGGTCTATGGTCCAGGGTAGTGCACAAATTTAGTGTGCTGGATGTGGTTCCAGTTATATTGGCGAAACTATTTGGCATTTGAAAACCTGGACCAGGGAACATCTAAATTCTGACAGAAGTTCGCGTATTAATATTCTTCTGCAGAGTTCCAATCATTGTTATGAGCAATGCTCTTTCAATGACTTTACTATAATAGACCAAGCAGAAACAACAAACGAGCTGAAAATTACTGAGGCTCTACACATCAATTGGTGCAAGCCCAGTCTAAATAGGCAACTGGCACACCACCGGTTGTCATTGTTAAGGGCCTTTCATACTAACGTCGACAAGTCGATGGGTTAGGGAGTTGCGGTCAGTATGAACGCTTAACTCCGGTCCTGGATTGCAGTTAACAGCTCTAATTAACATCACAGTTAACAGGTGGATTTAAGACCGCAGTGTCGACGCTGCGGTGCAGAGTGAACGCTTAATTCCGGTCCAATCGAAGTTATCGCGAGACGGCAATGCAATCGTTAGCAAAGGGCAGTCGTCGTAAATACTTCCTAATAATTTCGTCAAGTAATCACTAGTGAAGTAAGAAGAAAGTTTTATGTCAATTATCACACATAGCCTAATTGTTGAAGTACTCAAGTTTTCACTAGAAAAAAAATAAAAATCATAACGCACACGGAACGAAATTTTACCGCCATTTCTCAGTATTCAACGTGTGAGTGTTTATTGGATATTGGCTTCTTTAAAATGAATAAACTCTCGAAATCATGTTCGTCATCCATGCAATGTGGCAGTCGTTGGTTGCTGCAAGAAGTAGAAGTCCTAGTAGCAGCCTGGGATGAGGTTCCATCCTCGCCATTCTGGACGGCAAAGAAAAAAACGGCAGAGCGTATAACATCATCTTGGATAAGATGGCTGAAATGGGGTTCCCCCGGCGAACCACTGAGCAAGTCAGAGTTAAAAGCAAACGCCTGAGGCAACTATACATGAAGGCGAGTGACGCGAAAAAGAAGAGTGGTGCGTCCGCAGACGTTGCGAAGCAAATCGGCTGCCACTTCAACGGCATAGATTCTTTTCTGGGGACCAGACCTCTGTCTAACCCAGACAACTTGGTTAGGTCTGTCGGTAAGTGATATTCGATTCCAAACAACCTAGCATTATTAGAGTAAAAACATTAATTAAATTTGATTTTTATATGAAAGACTATCTATTTATAGCATACTTCAGTAGGCGAATCCAGGGGTGGTCAAGGGGGTCCGCACAACCCCCCCTCCCCGCCCTTTACTGGATTTCAGTGTTGTCTTTGATCTCGCTTTTTAAAAAATTCTTGATCCGACTCGCTTTTAAAAAATCCTGAATCCACCCCTGCATAGTCTGTGTCAGAGCTGTATTATTCAGCTCACTTATCCACAATTTGCATGGCTGATCAGAGGAATTCTATTTATTGACTTTGTGTTGAAGCTCTCAAAAAATAAAGATTAAGAAAAAATGGTATATTATTAACCTTCAACGCATGTCACAAGGGCTGAGGTTAATGATTCGGCAAAGCTATTTTTATTGTATTTATAATTATTTCTTCGATTCGTTATCCATATTCCATTTTTCAGATTCTCAAAGGAATGACCCCGATATTTAAGCTGAAGATGGCGATAGTGAGAAAGACAGCCTCCTTGATGATGGTGGTAAGTGAAAATGGTTACTGGTTAAGAAGTGACTTGCTGAATACAATGCTGCACCCCTTTGTGGTGCTGTCAAATGTTTGCCTCGACATGATATTAAAATATACCCAGTTCCATTTTTGAAAAGCTTTGAGCCATGCTTAAAGTTATGAGCCATGTTTTTAAATTGTTTTATTTCAAAACATAAAACATACCCTAAGCGACGTTTAAGTTCAATTACACTGGTAGCTAATCATGTTAATCACAATTACATTTCTATTTTAGGTGAGGACAATGCAGAGGATGAAGATGCCAGGTGTGACACACCAAGTGAGGCTTCCACCAGCAGAAGCAGCAGTCTGACCACACATGGATGTGCTTCATCCTCCAGGCTTGTCATGCCAGGCGCAAGCAAGCGGAAGCGGCATGCAAGCGAGGCTCCGGCATGGTTGAAGATTTTGAAACAAGACGACAGAGAGGCTGCCTCTCTACGCGAGGCGATGCAACAGAGTCTGAAAGCTCAAGATGAGTGGCATGAGGCACAACGAGCTTGCATGAGGGAACAAAGCACCCTCTTGCAGCAACAACAGCAGCAGGAGGCTGCCCAGATGACCAGCCTCATGGCCGTGATGGGATAAATGGTCCAGACCATGCAAAGTGTCATTCATCCTCATCCACAACCACATCAACATCCACAACAGCCACAACCTTCATACCAGCATACTCATTCGCAGTCATATCCACAGTTCATGCAAAATACCAATGGTAGAAATTTCATATGTAAATAAAAGTAGTGTCCATCAGAATATTTAAAAGTAGTGTAGTAGTATAATAGTAGTGAAGTAGTAAAGAAACATCTGTAAGTGCTTGTTAACATGTATATTTATAGTCCATCCATGCAACAGTCATAGTTTTTAACGTATTTATAACTCGTCTGTATATAAATGTTTTGCTTTTAAGATACACACACACACACACACACACACACACACACATATTTATAGCTCCTCATTATATAAATATTCTTTTAACATGTACGTTTGTTACGCAACATCTCTTCCACCAGTATATGTGTAATAAGATTTGTTAATATATAATATTTTGAATCCGTATAAGCTGTACTGTTGTGATCTCTCTCCAGCACAAGTGCATCCAGGCTTGTCAGGGAAATGCAGGTATGGATGATTCAACTTCAACAGCAACTCAACATTAAATGTTTCAAGACCACAGGCCAGGGTTTAATCTTTGTACTCAAGGCAAGTCTCTTTTATTCTGTGCTTGACCACGTTATGGTTTTTGTGTGAATTTATAGCACCAGTTTGGAACTTGATGGCCCCTAGATTCGATAGATTTGAGCTCATAAAATCTCTATGTTTCATGTTCAGACTCTGAAATTTTTGCCTTAAAGTTGGAATACTCAAGTGTAAACTATGGTTAAAAAACTACATTAGCCATTGATTACCACAGCATAGGATTATAGACAATTGAGTTTGTCTAATAATAACTGTAAACTTGCGGGACGGTTAATGCCCTTGACGCTTAAATTGGGGAAAACATTCGGCAGGTGGTTGGGCGATTACCCAAGCAGTGGGTGCTTAAAATGAACAATTGGCTAAAAGTCGGGTATTGACGATTACCCAAGAGATGGACGCTTAGGGGAAATTTGCACAGAATATAGGATGGGCGATTACTCGAGCAGTGAACGCTTAAACGGAAAATTGATCAAAAGTCGGGGATGGGTGTTGACCCGCGAGTTTACGGTAGTTCAATAGAAATTACCGAAAATAATTTGATTAAAAAAAAGAGTAAGCGCCGGACAATGGTTTCACCATGTAAGTCTTGACTGACTATCGAGACAACATTCAGATAAATTATACAAGGTTCAAACGTTGCGCAAATGGCCATTATATAGTGCAGAATAAGTAGGATGCTCATACTGAGATGACATCAATAATCACACTTATACAGGTATATGTGGGTGCATAAAAATCAAGATTGGTGCCCAAGACTAATATGAAAGGCCAAAATTATGGATGCTGGAAGAAATGAGCACATAATGCATCACGTTGACGCTTGGCAATGCCATTTCTGTTGAATACTTATTGGGGATGGACAGGTGGATTGACTTGGTTGTTGTCCGGCTGCTGAGGAACATCTTGCTCACCATGTGTTTCACAGATGTTGTGTAATATCACACATCCTTGAACAACAGTTGGCACGGCACTAACACCGTGTTCTAATGTCTTGTAAAGACATCTCCACCTCATCTTTAATGTGCCAAAAGCATTTTCAATGCACATTCTTGCACTGCTCAGCCGAAAGTTGAAATTGTTCCCAGCACAATCGTTAGGACGAGTGTAGCCCTTCATCAACCATGGGAGGAGTGGGTAAGCAGGATTTCCAATGATAAACAAACCAACTGGTGTTCCATTAAGTCTTTCCATGTGCACAGGAAGTAGGGTACCTGCTTCTTCAGCCTCAAAAATCCGCGAGTTTCGCAGAACTCTAGCGTCATGCACCTTTCCAGGCCATCCAGCTTCAATGTCATAAAACGGATAACGATGATCACAATGCCTGCATGACAACAGCATAACATGATTTGCGATTGTAATAATCCGTACGATTCTCACGTGGTGCCACAATAGGAATTTGGGTCCCATCAATAGCGCCGATGCACTGTGGGAAACCTCACAAGTCTCTGAATCCTTGGGCTATCTCATGACTCGGACGCCTCAGGTACACAGGACCCAGTACCTGCGTTAAGGCAACAGCCAAGCTGTACAACAAGTTGCACGATGTTGACAACCCAACGCCAAACAGTTCTTGACCTATCCAATATGAGCACCCAGAAGCAAGCTTGAAGATAGCTACAGCTACCCTTTTTTCAACACTGATAGGCTGAAAGACAAATGTTAGTTACTTAGTATGAAATAAGGTTGATATAATTTGGTGTGTAAATCGTTGCGCAACCAACAATGCATGATTCAAAACTTTTGCAAATCCGACAAAATGTTTTCAAATAATGTTATGAACAAATTCAATAGTTTTGAAACCAAAGTGAGTGACCAGACGACGAAACACTACCCTTCGAGCATAGTAGTCTGTCACTTTTTGTTGTGATATTTCAACACATAATTCAGAAAATGTCCCATTAAACTTACAATACGAAAATTGGTTGTCTGTTTATCTAGATAAGGTTGCAGGGCTTCAGTGATGCTTAGAAACGTAGCACTTGACATTCTGAAATGTCTCTTCCATTCATCATCATCTGCAGTTTGCCATAAACCGTTGTACCATGACTGTCTTCTAGGAGTGGCCCTAATGGTTCAACAAAAGACATTATGCCATTATTTATTTAATTCACTAACAGCAAATCATTATGTTTTCTTTACAAAAATGAGAACTTCGTTGTCTTTGTCTCACATATTCCTTATCGAACATTAATGCTGCAAAAGAAATACAAAACTTTATGTTAAGGTCATTCCAAATGACAACGAGAAGTACCAGCAGTTGCTCTCTTCCACCTATTGTGTAGGGAGGTGCCACACTGCCACATATTCAAAATCCAGACCAACACAGCACTTGATCAGCCAGATTCATTTTTTAAGTCAAGTCAAACCCCAGCCGCACGCATGTATGTGTCATATCAAGAAGGCAACAAGATGCTAAAACCTGTAGTCAGATTGCACGCCCTCTACTCGTCTGCACTAGTTCATCGAAATGTTGTCATCAGATTACGTTTTATGGATAATTTCACTGCGAATAGAGCTGTGTTACACAAGCAACAATTTGGCGAGCAGATGCCCGCAACCATGGCATGGTCACTGCAGTGTGGCGTGTAGGGAACATGCTGTCCGATATTTAGGTTCTCTGAGTGAGGGTTTACTAGTATTTTTTAGAGATCAGTCGGAACATAAGGCCATTTGTGACAAGATATAGTAATTCTGTAAAGGTATGGTTTTATTTCTTTGCAATGGACAATCTAACGAATCTGTTGAAAAGCGCACTCTAACCTGACGGTTAATAAGATTAATGAATGGACAGTAAAATATGTTTTAAGTAAACGTACCTCACATACGACACTTGGTACTGTAGCTCGACCAAGCCTGCAGCCGCAGCTAAACGCCGGCGACGGTTTAACCTTCAGTGATGCAACGGATACGTAACATCTTCGAAGTTATTTTCATGTTCACTGAAATTCAACCACTGTGATCGGCGACGCTGGCGTCTTCGTAAGAGGGTCAGATAACGAACTAATAACGTGAACAATGTCTTACAAATAGTGGAAATTGACTTGACGTCCATACTAGGAGATAAGGTGAAGGTCATCTTATGTACAAGAGCGCTACCTTGTGATAACTTCGATGACGACAGCGTCACCTGCCGTTAACTTCAATGCCCATTAGCTACTGAAGTCAGTATGAACGGTCCAGTTAACTGCGATGTTTACGTCGACGCTCCGTTCAGACCGGAGTTAAGCCAATATAAAAGGGCCTTTAGTCTAGTCTAGTCTATTGTTACTCCTCTGTAACTGACTGTCTGTGTATCATTACCAGTTGTTGGGCCTAACAAGGTGGCCACTGCTTTTTTTCTTCTGATGATGATGCTTTAATAAACACCGAAACCTGTCAAGCCAGTTTAAATCCGTCATTTTTTTTACCCATATGTATAAAAACCAGGCTATGTCAACCAATAAAAGTATGCATCTTCTGAAAGAAAAAAAGATCAGAGATTATAAAAATATATTTTATATTTATGTGCCATTATTATTAATGTTTTTAACTTTTTAAGTAAAAAGTTCATTTTTAAGGAAGATGCATTGATAGCAGAATATCCCTGTGATCGATTTTAATGAAACCCCTTTTAAATGATAACTTCACAATTTACCTCAGAAATGACGTTAAGAATTTACAGTTATTCATTTAGTTTTGTTTCTATGCCAAATTAACTCTCAAAACATAAGGTATTTTTTACAAAAATAGCAGTTGTATTCGTCTCTCTTACTGTACACACAGTCCTAACAGTGTTTTTGAGGTTGATGAATAAAGCCTATCTTGAATGGTAAAACCTGTAACTTTTTTTCCTACAGTATGTTAAGAGCATTGCTCTGAACCCACTAGTGCCATAAATAGCCAAATGTAATGAACTGTTAAGCATATTGGCTTGCTTTTGTCTACTTCATCTCGAGAATCACCTTTTAATTCAAACAGCTGCGAATAACGCCTGCACGCAATGGTGTTCAATCCTATTCCCTATTCAATACAACTGTTATCGGCCTTTTGTCGTTTGTGGTGGGATCTCACGGTGACGCAACATGGCACGAAAAGGCAGCTTATCATTTATCAGTTATCATTTGACGGTTTTACATGTGCGTGATTGAACTCGCATTTTCTTATTTTACTAAGGCTTTGCTGGGACTATCTGGTTAGACCAATACATCTAAAATAACAAAATTACGTTGAAGTTAGGCTTTAAAGCTGGAAAGTTTCAGTGAAATTTACCGAGCCGTTTTCAAAAACTGATGTTCATTCACTCATGATGTCAACTGAATTGGCAATGCGTAGTTAAGTTACTTAATTATCTCTATTTTTGTGAAGTTGGTTGGCAACAGTACTAAGTACACAACATGTACCGAAGCAAGCGCTGAGGAGTCTGCACGAAACCAACCACAAAATGTAGAATAGATATCAAGTATCTGTGGTTAAAGCATACTGTAAGCACAAGATCGAAACAGCAGTGAAATGAGAACGATTTTGGGTGATGATTTATCTTTTTTCACAACTTGCAGTGTTTGTGGTATGCCTGATTCCGTGCAGTGACTCGTTGCATTCGTCATAACGTTATCAATGGTCGTATGTACGCAGATGTGAAACTCAAGTCACAATCAAAGATATATTTTGCCTTTGTTTTCTGTGCCATCTTCCCATGCTATGTACACCTCGTTAACTCAATCTTATGGCATCTCGGTGAATGAAAGGACTATGAATTGTGGGATGCCGTATAAGCCAAGCCGGAGAATCAATTCGAGTGACTGCTCTGTAACCTTTGACTTAGAATACAAAGTAAACAAGTTTCCACAAGGTACAAGGACAGAGAGGTGGTTCTGCCAAATCTTTTTTCTGGCTACACGGTACATATGTTGTATAATTAATGAATTAGAATCACTTTAATTAGCCATAACAGAAAAGTTGCCTGGTGAAAGCACTCGTGGAATGTTCTTCGTCTTCTTCCGTTTGTTGACTCTCTGTTTTAATTTTTGATATGCTTAAGTGAGAATATATCCCCTTATCGTCAATTTTCAGGTGCATCAAAAAACAAATGGTCATTAATCCCCTTTTATGTGAGCTAAATTGACTCATTTCGTACGTAATAAATTGGACTTTGATTTATTAACTATTTTATCGATTCTAGAATAAAACGCATTGTTTGAACCCAATGGGGTAAACAGTAGAAAAGAAATTTGAAATCTGGACATAGAAGGCATTTTCAGGACAGCCATCCTTACTCATGAACCATACAAATATTTTTGTTGTAACCCACTGCATTTTGTACTTATGAGTAGTAAGAATGCTGTTAATGAGACAAAATCTGTGATTTGTGAGAGAAGGAAATTGTATTTGCAAAATGATGAGCCATCTTCTACCTGAGCAGAATCCCAAGTCAGGTTCTTATAACTACTCAAATTTTGAAGTTGACAGAATCTCAGGTTGATGTCATACAATATCACTCATGTGCAATAGGGACGTCCCAGGTTACACAGACACTCATGTATCTACCCATAATGCTGTAAACATCTGTCTGGCATATTTGCTGCCTTGTTTTTGTGCCATTGGAGTTTCACATGTTATTTGTTGTTGTCTGATTCTTTGCCAATTTTTCTTGGTTGCATTTCTTTATTCGTCTTTCCAATGCCAACGAAGTATTACTGCTGTGCTGTGGGGTGCAACTCTAACGTAAGAAATTCCGATAAACTGGACAAATACCCATGGATGCATGATTTCAAATTCTTCGCCTTCCGGACATGAATGAGAGACATGAAAATGTGCCTGATTCCCAAAACGAGGTCACGTGCTTTCTTATCTCTGGTACAAAGGAGAGTTCTATCACCGTGTAAGTCCAAGACGGTCCTGTTGCATTACATTTGCTCAGATGCTGCATACAATTTTGCTTAGTTTAGAAATTTGTATAACTGCAGTCATTTCTGTGACGGTGAATATGGCATGTTGAGACCTACGTGACTACATTCACATTAAGCCTCGATTGCACTAATAATTAATTGTGGTAAGTTTTTGATGGCAAAGTTGTTTAATTAATTAACATACTTCTGGCTGAGGAAGAGCAAATACGCTTGTGAAGAAAGTCAATATTTTTAATGCAAGACATCGTTCATAGCGGCCTTTACAAAGTTGACCCAATTACCAAAATCAGGAGGCTTGTCAGTATACCGAGAACAGTCATGTAACTTTGGCAGTAGTTCACAAACATGTGACTTAATTATGTGATGTGGCCAACAGGTGGCATGCACTGACCAGACTTAAAATGTTTGTCATTTACATTTCCACACACTACATTTCCTTCACAAAGAACCGTAATGGGGCTCTTGTGCTTTTTTACAGGTGTTTTGTGCAGTGGGCCCAGCCATGAGGCAGGCTTTTATCCAGGATTTCGAAAATAGGGTGTCCAAAATGGGGTTCCCAATATTCCAGGGCATCCATAATTCCGGCGTGTAACCCCCCACCCCCAGCAATCCCCCCAAACACACAGATTTTTTTACAAAAAATGCATAGACCAAGGTTTTTATATCTAAGTTTACAAAACAGCCTTCTGTAGTGAGCATTTTTAATAAAAAATTGGTGTAGACCAAGACTTTTACAATGCTATCAAACAAGTGTGAGCATAGCAACATTGTATATAATTTGTATATACATTGTATATTTCTTCCTGCTTTGAGAAAAATAGCCCCCACTGAGCCTTCAGAGGCTTCCTAGTAATATTTACAATGTGACTGTGTGTCCAAACTTGAAAGGTTCCTATTGACAGTGGGCGTCCAAATGATACATTGGGCGTCCTTGCCAGAGCGTCCATATTAGTGCTAGGACATATGCTGCATAAGGCCTGCCATGAGGCCTGCGCACGTCTGATGCAGCGCAAATGACATCAGGCCACCTGCAGTTTTTTTTACATTTCCATGCCGGTTCAAAGTATACATGTATTTTTACCTGTATTTGTTGTCAACAATGGCTAGTTTTTATTATGAGCCCACATAATACTATACACATGTGGGTGCATATTGTCATCATCATTGTCGTGCCGTCTGCCATCCGCTGCTATTATTCTTAAACCCCTTGGAGGTTCTTAATTGGATTTGACAGATGTGAAGCTGATGACAGATGATGATCAGTTTTGAACCGATCCAGATGCTGCTGTGCCCCCTAGTGACTATTATATTTTTTATGTTTACCTCAGTATCTTCAGAGTTCCTTGGCAGCTTTTTAAGAAATTTGGAAACTAGGTTGCTGTGACAAACCCATGACAACTTGTTTTGCAGTTACCACTGTGTCTCATAGTTCAATTCTATTTTTACATTGGCCTCTGTATCTCCGGATTTTCATGAAATTTGGCTAACAAGTTTTTTTAGGGAGAGGACGAGGCCTTCCCATTTTCTGATTGGTTCAGCTTATTCTGCTCATGTGGTGGCCATTTTTATACGAATAAACATGCCTGGAAGGATACTGTTTGCGCTGCAGTCGTGGGCACATTTTAATACTATATGCTCTACATCATGGTAACATTTGTTATCACATTCTTCTTCATATTTTCCATCCTACTTGCAAAGGCATTTTATTTCATTATCGTATTATTTTTTATGTTTAGTGAACTTAAGTGCAGAGTTATCTTCTCTGACTGCCATCTTATGTTAACTTTCATGAAGCCAACAGCAAAACTCAATTTTGCTCCTTGCATTCACACGTATCTGCTTTTTAGAGATGTAAAGGTAAAATGTCCTAATTGTCACTCCTTTCTGCTTCTTTGTTTTGTTCACCTTGTTTTGGTGAATTGCCGATGAAAACCAGACAATTTTTCTTATGCTTTTAATAAAAATCCTTTTTGAGGCTCTCTCACTGTTTCTCCTGATGTCTTTGTAATTTATTAAGTTACAGTGTATTTTACATAGCTTTCCATGTCTGATGGTACTGGCACTAGTTGACACATGAACTAGAACACTGCTCTGTTGTCTTGAAAGGCTTTGTTTTGAAATAGTATTGTAACAAAAAACAGATCCGTGTTGTTAAGGTCTAAGTGTAGTAGAGAGAAAGGGTTTTTGCTTGTTGCATTGTAGTCTGATGGCATTGTTTTCATTGAAAGGGTTGTAGTAATAATGGAACCTTTGTGTTTCTCAGTTATTCTTTTGTTAAAATTTCGAAGGCATGAATCTTCACATGCAATACAAGTTTGTAGAAGCCATAATTTGACAATGTAAGCCTATCTGAACCATTTACTACGTAAGCCAACACTTGCGTGTATTATCTTACTTATATGGAGTATATTAGTCTTTAGGAAAATAGTTCACTTCCGTCATTTTGCTTGGTAGATGGCGCTTTTGTAAACATGGTGTCTTTAGGCAGTATGGCAGAACGGCCGGAACGTCTTTTTTGTTTAGATACCGATAACATACAACCCTTCTGCTTGAGTTTTAATCCAAAACCTAGCTGCAACAGTTTACACACTTTCGTGATTGTCTCCATCGAGATGAAGGTGATAATGTAATGAACATCAGATTCCATGAAGGGATTCCCCAACATCTGATGTCAGGGGAAATAACTTAGATAGTTTGCTGATATTTGAACTAGTTAAAAAATAAAGTTGTTAATGAGGATAAAACACTATTTACTTACAAAAGTTGATCAACAATGATCCATATTATTCTAGTTGTGAAATCATCATTAATGGTAGGAATTACGCTGTGTCGAGGACAGTGATTGAAGTCTCACCAGGTCTAGCCTAATTACTCCTCGATTATGCCATACACATAAGAGTACACGCTAGTGTTCCCTTGTGGCCATACGTGTTCTTGAACAAGCCCATTTTTGTTAGTACCAACCATTTTAAAGCATTGATAATTCTCTAGTTCATCGACTGCAATGGCAACCTTAGTAGCTTGGGCTGACAAGGTCTGATTAAGCTGTGGTGTACAATGATTTTGAATATATTGAACGTAACACCAAGATACTTATTACTAGAAACCACTTTGAGTTTTCCACATTTGATAATTTTTCAACATCATAATTTGGATATTCACAAAATCTACTAACCTACCAAATTTCTGACAAAGTTTGTCAGAAGTGAACGAAAGTCTGCAGTTGGTAGTGTAACTGGTGAGTCGGTGTAAAGGGCCATATAATCGGCATATAACAATACTTTCATATCAGTGACATTTTGACATGGATGGACAAATTTATTCAGTTACAAAGTAAACAAAAGAGGGCGCAATACATCCTTGTCTAATACTAACAGTACATTATACCATCAGGTCTTCTCACACACATCAGATATTTAATGACTTCCTAAAACCGCTCTGAGGTGGTGGCATATTACAACTATTGTTAAAATCTCTTGGTCTATTTACACCGACCTCTAGTCTATATACACTGTCACGACATTTCGGTTGGTCTCTTCTGCGGCCATCGTCAGGTGTTCCCGCGTTCTTAGAAGAACGAGCACGTGTTGTAGTGGTTAAGTTGGTGGACTCGAATTATCTGTAGTTTCGGAAGTCGTGGGTTCAAATCCTGCCTCGCACAAAAAATCACACCATGAGTGTACCACGTATCCATGCGGGAACACCTGACGATGGCCGGAGAACAGACCGAACGAAACGTCGTGACAGTGTATATAGACTAGAGGTCGGTGTAAATAGACCAAGAGATTTTAATAATAGTTGTACGTCAGATATTTGCTTTGTTTTGCTGTGAAATTCTCAAAGAGTAACATGATTTCCATTTTTAGAGCCTAAGCCAAAGCACTTGATGTAGAATTGTATCAAATGATTTAGAAGAGTCAACAAAATCACAATAAAAAAATCCTTTGGGGATTTCTAGTGTCACGAAGAACTTCTTGAGATCAGGCTCAATAAGTTGGCTTGTCTTGGCTGGTTATTTCACCCACTTACCATTTACTCTAGTAATTATAAACTGCCAGTTCTTTCTGAGCCAAGAAATAGTTCTCTAAAGAACAAGGAACACGTTCAGACCTGGATCAAGTTCAATAACGCTGGTGTTTCACAAGAAAAGCAAGATCTCACAAGATTCTATGAGATACCGTCGTGTGAGCACATGATTTTGGCGAGATTTTTCTTGCCACGAGACAGGTCTTGGACTAGATTCTGTTCTGCATGAAAAAGTTCTCATTAAAAGTTACTATCTTTGATAAAAGGTATTTTTCACAGCTATAAAATGAACTCAAAGAACCAAAAAATTGAACCCAGAAAATTATAAATTCTTTTGGAAAGAACAAAAAATCTAATGCAAACTGACATTTATGGTTAAACTTTTTTTAGAATTATCATACATACACTGCAGTTGAGTCCACCAAATGTAGGATAGATTACATTTTTGTTGGTTTGGGTTTGTTTGGGTCACTCTGTACACAATATGTAGGGACGTTATAAGCAGCTATCTGTCTGTTACATCCTAATAGTATTGAGAGTCTTGCAGACACATGCCATATCATTGGCTAACTCAAGTGAAATGTCGCATCAAAAAATCAATACCTTTGTTGACAGTTGATTATAAGTGCCTACCAAGGTATAAATATTTATTTCATCGTGAGAGAGCTATACAGGTAGACTGTGAAGTTTTCCTTTCTAGTGTGGATGTTAAAAGTGATGTTTGCTGTTACTGTGTAATAGCAGGTATGTGAAAGTTGTTTTGTTTTCGATCATTAAGCTTTACTCACCGTTACATCTTCATCAGCAGAAAAAGCATCGATGCAAACTTCGAAGTTAGTTGAACATTTCCGACAAGCTTTGTTATAGGAAAATATAACCGTTTCATGCATGGGTCGTCGAGGTTGTTGCTCCCTGAAAACATGCAGGCGCAAGTAATGAGTGAAATAACATAGAGATGGTATATTAATTAATTTAATAACTTCTACACAATTTTGTAGAGTACTTTTAATGCTAGAGTGGTGAATTTTTAAAACTATGAATCATACCATAATACATGCCATTATGGACAGACATTCTTCCTTCAATGGAGCCTTTGTATCATACCGAAGCATCGACGCTGTGCTGTTAAAATTTACCTATTTAATTTGAAGTTATTTTTGTGCTCTCGACATTGATCAAAAATCAAAGTTAATTGTTCGTACACTCCCCATAACATGGATTTGTTGACACTGGTGCAAAGGGCCCTTGAATTGATAAAAGCAATTTTGTGTCAACTGGCAAATTTCATATTTTGAACTTTTATCAACTCTAAGCTTGAGCCTTGATGAAAGTAGTTATTACTGAGTATAGTGAAATGTTTTCATCCACTTGGTCTGCATCAAGTCCACTTCTAGTTCCAGTCAGAATCTTGGGTTATCTACTTCTCTCAGTGATGACTAGTGATTTTTTACTAAAAACTTACATCCACAACTACATTTTTGGTTGTACAATTATTTTTCAATTCAACAAAAACGATTGGTTTGTAGGAGGCAGTGTGGGTTCATGTCCCACTGGCTCTCACTGTCAGACCCTTTATTCAGGCCTCTAGCTCCTCAACTCCGTTTTAACCATATATTAATAAAGCATAAAATGATTCTAGATGATCAGTGCAATGGGTCTTTTTGAGTGGCCTGTGCACGTTATATTTTAAAATGATTAGTGCGTCTTTTCACCACAATGTCCTGCTGATTCATCTGCTAGATGTTCCTGTGTGACTTCAATAGGGCTCAAGAACAATTTTCAGATTCACGTGTGTGTGTGTGTGTGTGTGTGCGTGTGTGTGTGTGTATGTGTGCGTGTGCGCGCGCGTGTGTTGTACCTGAATAGGTTCGCCATCAATTATTGCATTTGTTGAGTCAGCACCCGGAAGCGTTGAAATAAAACAGTGGCACTAGTTTGGATTGGCTTTTCATTTCCATTACTGAAAGTAGTTTTGGTAAAAACCATTTGAATACTTATCGTAAATGTAATTTAAGAGCTGTTCATAATCTACAAAGTACAGTGTACTCTTCCGCTCAAAGTGTACAAGTTAAACTGCTTCATCATTAATATATGATGTGAATGTGCTATAGTATATCCAACTGTGACTGGGAATATCTGGGGCAGATCCAGGATTTTGAGTTGGGGGGCTGGGGCAGGGCAGAGTATTAGCCAGGATTTTGTTCATCAGACATTTGCACCACTGAATTGCCAAATGTAATCTGGGAGAATTTTAGGGGGTGCATGGTCCCCTTGGCCCCCCTCTAAATCCGCCACTGAATATAGTTATTCCACTATGGTGAACCTAAAGGTCATCTATACTCTCCTAAGTAGTGTCATCTCTACACTAATGTTACCTGTCACAAAATGCAAAGTGAAATACTGAAAAAAAGTTATACCCAAGAAGTCAAACAGCACCCTAATAGCCGCCAAGGTAATTTTTGCTTTGGTACTAATTTCAAATTGATGAAAATTATGATCAAAACGTGGAAAGTCACACAAAAGCAATGTTTTAAAAATGACCATTGATGTCGTTTGGCCGACGAATGACTCATTGTTATGGTAAACAACACGCCTCTGCGAGCATGCAAAAATTGGATTTTACACTTGAAAGCAAAAGAAATCTATTGTAATGAAAACCTTTGAATTCTGTTAATGTTTTGTTTACTTATTATTATTTCGTTGAATTTTACAGACAAGATTTCTGACAAACGTAATGTCCACTGTCGTCTGCTGCTGGCAAGCCACAATTCTTAAATTCTTGATGCAAGTCTATGAAAAATGAACATGTCTTGAAGTTGAAATAGATTGTGCTGATTTATTTTTCAAGATGACTTTAATTCTCTTTGGCCTGTGACTGTCGAGTATTCAATTGTTCAATCTTGTTCCTGTACTAGATACATTTTCTCGAATGAAAATTGTAACAAAGGCATGGGGCCAGGGAGAAACTTCTACCTGTTTAGTTACTCTTAACCCTATCGTGTTTCTATTTACAGCAAAATCACCATATGGTGAAGACCACATTAAATTGAGAAATTCCACTTATTTTGAGTGCATGTACAAAAATGACCATAACTTTACTATTTGGCAAGATATTAACTTGATTTTTGGAACATATATCTGACATATGATGGTGTTCATGTAGCTGATGACTTTATGAGCGAAACTCATCAAATTATCAGGTAAATGCAGGTAAAGGTAGCAAATAATGTGCTTGTCAATTAAATTACGCCATTTCCATCCAAAATATTACTGTTTTTATTGCTTAGACAATAAAATAATTAATTCACAATGTTCTTCAATTCATTCTAAGAAGTCAGGTAAGTATTCACCGCATTACCAAGACAATATGTTAGATAACAACAAGCAGGTAACAACCAAGTCAACAGGCAGAAAGATGAACACAATGTACAAGCCCAAAATCTTAGGATAATTTGGCTTGCAATAACAGTTAAGACCAAAAACATACTCAGCAAAATGTTAAACAACAGTCACAGGTTACCATTTAACCATTACCTGAAGGTAATGAGCCACAACAAATAAGTAGGTATAGGTAAGTATAGGTAAGTCATATTCCGAATTCACGACATTTCGAATTGTATGTAATGCATGAAATAAACTTTTACTGTCTTAGAAAATGTTACTTTATGATTGGTATCTACTTCATACCCATCATGATCCCAATAAAGAAAAAAAAACTTTATTTCATCAGGGCATGTTGGCTGCCATTTTGTTTCCGGTGATGTTGCAAAATTCTGCTGGCCAAAAAGATTCATTCCCTGAGACACCATTTCAAAAATTCTATCTGGCAAAGCAGTTTGAAACAGTGAACAGGTTTGGCTGAAGGTTATAAGTCATGATTAACACCGGTTATTTCAGTAAAACCCATTAAATTATTATTGCACAAGTCCCGAGACCAATCGGCACCAAGTGCTGCTAATACTGGATCAGCAACATCGGCGATTTCATCATCGCCCTTATCCCCAGTCGATGAAACATCGTAGATATTAGCTTCAGATTTATTTTTGACAACAAGTCCTTCACAAATTCGAAGAAATTCGGCTACTTGCGCATTCGTAAAACCGCCAAAACTAGTGTCACTGTCACTGCTATAGGTGTTGTTTTCACCGGAAGCCACGAGACATTTAAATTTTCAGAAACAAGTTCAAAAATTACCAGAAAATTACCTCAAAAAACTTCAGATTCAATTGTCAGACATCGTGAAATGTGGTAGGACAAACAGACGGATGTTTACAACGGAAATAACGTTCAGACTCGAGAATATGCGTGAATGGACTGGAACTGTATTTATGAAGGTAAGGTCGGCCGGTTTGAGCTGGGTTGGTTGCATACGGCAGCGGCCGGGTTTGGCCGGGTTCGTTTCGAAAGGGTTAAGTCATTTGCAACACATTCGGTAAATGCACCTCTTAAAAAGTTATCAAATAGATATTTTATAGAACATGCGTGGTGAAGGTTGTGGGTTTATTATATCTCGATTTGTGATGCACAGGCTATCATTTAAACTGTGCTTTGACCAAGTTTAAATCAGTTTACACTTCACAAATCTCAGTATAATAACCTATAGTGAACACCACGTGTGTTTACATAACATACATTTATTTCCAGTCTTCATGATTAACCTCCGTCTGTGGCGCTCACATGCAAAAGTGGTCACATTTTGTATGATTGTTTACAAATCTACTGCTGTTTGTTCCTGGAAGCCAGTCAAACTGAGTGGGAATAATTATGTCATGTTAGTTATTTAGAGGGTGTAACAGTGAAAATGTCATCTTAATTAAAACTTTAAAACTCATCCAAATTCGCATAACCTGAGCTAGGTGACACTTGCATGTCGACCTGTCAAATATACTGAATGATTTTAAGTGTTATCAAATTTCTCATCTCGGCAAATGTAACTTGTGTCAACAGTGGTTGGTGTTATGTTGTCATTGGTGGTGCCAGGTGATGTCATTTGACTACCATTTGACTATGGTAGTTCTTTACTTAAATTTGCACAAGATTGTGATTTTCCATTTTCAAGGGATTCTTTACCAAATTTTGTTATAAGACACCTACACAGTAGAAACCATACTAAATTGTTTTTATATATACTTTTTGAGAAATTTGACAAAATGGAATTTCACTTTCCCGGCACGTTGGGTGCTGCATTAAAATGTTACAAATTTAGGACATGATATGACCAATGAGTCAAATTTTATTTTCTCACAAGGTATCAGCAAATTTCAAAGTAATTGTCCAAGAAATTCATTTGAACAATCAAAATACAAACAAATAAATTTTGAGGACAGAGTTGCATATGTGCGAAATATAAATAGTAAAAGGTGCCAAAGATGTGTTCAACATCAGGTAAATAAGTGAAACATGGAAAGGGGCAAACGCTGGTACAGATACTATTAATCTTGTGCATGATCAAAGTCCTGTGTAAAGCTGATTTAACTGAGTCCTCAACTAGTACAGCAAAAGTTTTCGCCTTTGTAATACAATTTTGTTATATGGTTAACAATGATCCTGCCCTTAAAGCCAGTGTTATGTGGAGTTGACAAAATATCTTCTCATGAAATTTTGAATCATAATTTTTTATTGGCAAATTTCCAAATGATTTGGTGTCATTTCTTATCTCCTTGGTTCATAGCCATAACTTTGAGAAAGCGGGTTAAATTTTGTCAAAACTCACCAACTTTTTAGAAACTAGTACAGGTTATAGAAGACACATTGAAAATTGCTTTGTTTTGGTCTTTTTGCATGCTTTTTGTACTTAATCAAATGATTTCTTTGTCTTTGCGGATTGGCATTCATTTTTGGTCTTGCAATTTGATCCTATCAACTCTTAGGTCGTTTGAAAAATTACTCTCACTGTGATCAAGTGACTACAACATCATACTTAAAATAGCTTTGGAAACATTCCTTATTTTAACCCCGCATTTATGACTAAGGTTTTTGATGAATGAGTGAAACTTGTTATAGTAACACCACAAAAGTGAAATTTGACCCAGTTTAAAGACTTGATAGCAAGTTGATATTCCTGCAATAAATCAAAAAACAGACACCGCTAAGAATTAACAAATAGCTCCATCTAGTGCTTGGTCACAGAACTTGTCTGTTTCAGCACATGCCCCATGTATCTGAAGGTGGCAGGGTACAGCTTGGTGATTAAGTGACAAATTCGTGTGACTTTTGAATCGCTTTGCAGTCTGGGTTGCAGATCTACCATGAGGGCAATGAAACCTTAAGTGGCGGCCACACTTGGGGAGGGGTGATGGGCGGATAATGTATTGTTGGGGAAATATGGTGGGCATTGGGATGACTGTGGGTAGGGTATATTCACATTTTCTTGGACTCCTGCGAAGGAGAATCTTCCTTATGACTTATGACTTAAGTTTTGCCATCTAAAGGTATGTATTGGGTTTTCTGTCAAGCCTCACTTTGCAGCTAGTTTATTTTAAATGGTTTAAAATGCTGTTTTGCTACATATTACAAAAGGCTTGTTAACTGGGATGTCTAGTTTTGATTTCGTCCTTTTCACAAAAAGTGCTAGTATCAACAATAGCTTTTAAGAATTCTTATATTTCTCTTTTTAATGAGGACAGCATTGATTTGTTTTAAAATGCAAATATTGCCTTGCCTCATTGGTTTTAAACATTCTAGGGGTGATGATTTTGGTTAAGTGCTGTGTTGTTCCCTCCAGCACTGTTTGAAGGTGGTTCCAATTAAGTGCTTGGTAAATTTTGAAATCCATAACATGTCTGTGGTTTAATACCGTAACCAATCAATTTCTGTGTTTATCTGCAATGTAGCTCTGTTAATGACCATCGCTATTATGGTGGTTTATGGATATAAAGGTCATTTAACTTTCATGCACTTATTTTGCTTACATTTAGTTGTTCACTCCACTGAACAGTTAGCTATAGTATCATTTTGAGGGACCAGTCCCACTTAACTAATTGTTCAGTGTTAATGATGGCCTTTGATGCTTTGTTGAAGGCTTTCATTGATGAGTTCACCATCAATTAGCTACTGTTGAAACTCAGCTTGGTATGAATTGCTTTGAATGATAAACATGTCACATGAGTCGCTGCAAATTCATATCACTCATACCAAATGCCTAGATTCAGCATGTGACTGCTTTCCTTGCTGTTGATTTGGATGAAATGTCAGTTCAAAATTTTCATTATAAATATTCCAATGCTTTATCACCATGACAGCTCGTTATTTTCGCAGTTTACTCTCCACCGATGTCGAAGCGGAAGAGACTGACTTAGTTAATTGTCAACCTTCGTGAAACCCTTTCATCCTTTCAAACAACTTTTTAATGTTCATTTTCAATCTGTGAAAATATTTTGTGTATACCATAAACAACGTTCCGAGATTCAAAGGATAGTACCTGCGACAGTTTTGAATGTTCGTCTTCGGCTTGCCTGCTTCAGCGATGTTCAGTCTCTGTATTGATTTTTGGTTGTTGTGGACTGAATTTACTTTGATTTTCAACAAGTTTGTTTTGCGCTGTCAATGAAGCTATGGTATTCATGGCTGAACTCTTGCTCATTGATTCCCACTTTCAAAGTGTTTTCATTGACACATCACACTATAAATAATTCTTTGATCAAGCTCCACTAATGCAAAGGATTTTGTCTACAGTGCTGCTGTCATTTTTGAAATGTATTCTGGATGGTGGTCGGCTCCTTAACATCTGGTGACGTCACTGAAAACTTAAGGACATGGGCTGCATTCCGTAGACGCAGGATGTTAGCTATTGTAATCATGAGCTGAGCTTGTAATGCGACATCTGGCAAAGTGTTGCGTAATCTTAGAAGTGACCATGACATGATTAGTGCTTATAATAAAAATTAACCAAAAACGATGTACTTTGATTTGTTTCTATTACCAGAATATCAAGCGGGATTGATATGTTCAGTTTAATATACTTCATGGAAGATAATTGCTGTGTGACTTGTGATGTGGTACAATAGACTGCCAGAATTAGGCTGATATCTGACAGTCAGCTGGAGTCAAACTAAAGGAGAGATGTTTTTAATATTCGACCACTGTTATTTGAGCTTTCTGTGGTGTTGATGTGGTTTTGTTTTAAACCATGGTACCTTGGAATCCTATTTCATTTCAAAATTATAGAATTGATTCAAATGCATTCTACTTAAAGAAACTTTCTTTGTCGTGTGTCACTGGTTGTTCAGTTGTCTTATGCCATTATTAAAATTGACTTTGAATTACTGTAATTAAGTGCGCTTCTGTGTAACAAAGACCATCATTACAGATCACGTTCGTAGGAAATTAAAATTGTTGATATCCAATATTGCAATAAAATTGGACTCGTACTGTACTGTAAACTTAATGTAGCAACCCTGATTGCCGTTTGATGAAGAAACGGCTGGCCGAAAATTCTGCAGTTTTGCTGCTTTCTGAATTTTTAATAAAATGAGGCATGAAGAACTGTACCTTGCTGTCATCTGTAAGGATTTGTACATACATTTGGCTACTAATCCCAGTTTGTTTTTTTAGAAAATTCAATTCTAGGTAAGTGTGTATTGCAACTGCCCTTTAATTTTTAGTTTCTTGGTTTTAAACGTCCTTGGCACTTACCCAAATGAGTGGGTTCGTTTTTCGTTCTGTATCGTTACTTAGCAGATCATAAGTGGTAGCTGTGCCATATTTCCGTTGTAGTAAACTCTCATCAATGAGGATGCTGTAATGGTAGCATTAATTTCAAATTTTCTGTAAGAGACATATTGCACTAAATTCAGCTCTTTTGCATGTTCAAGTTCGGTAGCTTTAAAGCTACCTCCAGACAATATGTTGTAGAATATTGACATTTGCCATGGTTCAGCGGACAGTCACATTATCTTAAAATTCATTGCAAACTGCACAATTAATTTCATAGATGACTTTATGCTCTGCCTACTTGGCCAATGCATAGAAGGTCCCAAAGGGCATAATTACAACAGCTCAGCTTTTGGACTAATGTCTCTGTCACCCATCATGACATTGATTTTGGTAGGGTAAAGTTTCTTAAAGCAATATGGTGTGACACTGAAACTTTATTTCATCAAAATTTTCTACGAGAATGAACAAGAAGACATTTTTACTTCATTATTTGAATTTTTTAATAGTACAGCTGTCATCAGCAAACACAAAATTTTGAACATTTCTGACAATACAATGAGTGTTGGGAAAAAATTACAATTTTGGCCATTATTTTTGTTCAAGTTTTGCGAAAAGTTTATTATAATTCTTCACTTTTTGCACACTGTATGGGAGACGTGAAATTCTATTATGTAAAATATTTCCACAAAAATTCTAAAAGTGTTTTGTACTTGGTAAATTACCGTTATTTTCATTGGAGTAACCAGCCTTTGAAAAGTAGAAAAATAAATTTGCCAATATTTTTTGTGTGAAATATCTTGAAAATTACTGTACTACAGAAAATGTCAGAAATATTTTGGAGTACAAAGATTCGACCCCGGGCCCTTGATTTTTTAACAGGGACACTCGTTTAAGCTAGAAAACCAACTTAAACTAGCCTAATCAAACAATGGAATAATTGATAAATTATATATGCAGTGTTATTGTGATCTAAGATCTAGGCAATCTATGCCTGTGCATAAATTTCAAGCAACCATGATTTTAACAATGGACTTGACTGTCTCCTAAAATGTGACCTTATTATCCATTTGGAAGCTAATATAACTCTGGTGAGTGTGAAATGATAACAGTGTTATACAACTGCATTACACTAAACTCTGTAATTTATTGCGATTTACAAACATGTAGTGTTAACTTGTTATTGGTGAACCAATTGCATAGACCATTGAGTTCATGCATAAGAGTCTTGTTCAGTAGCTAATACATGCTTGAAGGCAGAAACATCAACAAGAAGTAGTTTAGAGTTGACTAGATTCCATGTCCTTCACGTACATGAGAAATAATGCTTTGTTCTTTGCTCTAGTTGTTTCTTGCCCAAATTTTAAAATACCAAAACAATGTTGGACATCCCCTTTCTTTCTAGTTCACTGCTAGCATAACAGGTGGAGCTGCTCAAATAGTGGAGTTGGAGGCTGTGAAAAAAGTAGTCACATGCAAAACTTAGTTTCTGTGTGTGGAATTCAAAACTGCGTTAGACCTTTTCCCTTGTGTGCTTCAAGCTCACTGCCAGTTTTTCTCATGTAAATTCTCAGGGTTTAAGTTTGTAAATCAGATCTGTCTTGGCGAGGGCGTATTGTGAAAGTACATGCATATTTGTCCTAGACTAAATTAACTATAAAGTACAAATAATTGAAATAATGATAATAATGATTATAATAAATGAAACCGTCAGAATGTTATTCATGTTATTCCCTTTTGCCTCACTGAAGTTGGATTCGCCATGTTTTAGAAGCTAGTACCCCCGTCCTTCATATTACGGGCATTGTGATTACTGTACTCACATTCCACAGTGTTACAAATATATTAGAAATCATGTGCCCTGTTCCTGAATGATCCATAAAGAGAAAGCCAAGTCAAGGAACTTTTGTTTTCACTGCTGTATGTCAAACCTAATTTGACATAGCATGCGGAGTCAGCTACATTGACCAAATGCTTTTTGACCAATGTATTGGGTCGAGGCAGTTAATACTATGCAGTTGCCTGACAATGAGGCCTCGATTGAAATCAATTTTGATTCCTCCCCTAAAAAGGTTGTGTGACTCATAACATGTTTATTTGTGGTCCAACCAGAATTTTTTTATTAACAAAAGTGAAATATTTCTGCAACAAAAAGTGACTCCATTTGATTGTGAAGAGGACAGATTTAACTAATGATGTGATGGTTTGATAACAATGAAGCATCATGCTCTCAATGTTCGTGTCTTCTTCAGTTTCTTACCATTGTAATTACCTTCGTTAGTTGTTCTTTTTTATCACGGTGATGCAAGATGATGCAAAAAGTCAAGTTCCAGTAGCAATTGATTTGTGGATATTCGAGTGATTAAATCGGGTTATCTTTTGAACCTTGATAGTTTTTGGATCATCAGAAGTGAAAGAATCATCAAGAATAACAAAGGTTGGTTCAAAGAAGTCTTTGATGCGGTCTTACACTTCTTGGATACTTTCGGCACATGCTTACTTCCTCATCGTCTGCTTCCCTATTGATTGTATGTAAGTGCTGTGGGATCTTTGGGAAATCGTCATTTGCTGTCGATTGTTGATCATTATTGGCAATTCATTATCTGGCTTTACTTCTTGGCACTGTTAATTAGAGACGTCTTTACAGTGTCTGCAACACTTTTGTTCTGGTTCGGAATTAACATGGCAGTAATCGATTCTCATTTGGGGTAATTAATGTAGAACTACTTTAGTTCATTATAAGGCATATTTTAAACTTGAAGCATTTTATTTTTTCAAAGATACATGCAATGATACCTTACCAGTCAAATCATACCTTTGTGTTGATTTTACTCACACTTCTATACTTTACACAATTAAAGTGACTTGTGTGTGTTTTACTGTTTTTATTTGAAGATGCATTTGTTCATGTTTAGTGGTCAGAAAAAACAAAGACAATAGCCAGTCATTTATTTGAAGAAAATTGGTCTCAAAAATGTTCTTACCATGATAGGAATCACTTCCGTTGCCAGAAACAACACCCAGAGAGAGACGGTGANTGGGGAAGGAGAGTGAGAGGGAGAGTAGCGC
The DNA here is from genome assembly GCA_002633005.1 of Phoronis australis. Taxonomy (NCBI): domain Eukaryota; kingdom Metazoa; phylum Phoronida; family Phoronidae; genus Phoronis; species Phoronis australis. The sequence goes on along the minus strand of NMRA01000105.1, from coordinate 720,991 downwards.
TTTTATTCATATTAAGACATTTAAGACATTGCAGTGGTTTCCTAGGATGAGCTTCTAAAGGTTTTAGATGCCTAACAAGATTTCCATTACATAAAGAAACAAATGAAAAGAAACAGAAAAATCAGTAAACATCAGTAAAATATGAACAAGGGAAGGGACAAAAGACCGTTATAATGTACTTGAGAAAATAAAATGACATAGCACTAACAACCGGTATACCAGGAACCAGGAAATGAGCTAGAATTTCCTGTCATGACAGTTGAGCTCAAGCAGATTCTTTGTTAATGTGAAGTTGGAAGAGGGCATCATATGTAGTAAACAACCAGCCTCATGTTTCAAAAATTTAAATAGATCGCTCAGTAGCTGTCTGTAAGACATGGCAGAAAATGGCATGTGAAAGTGACTGTGTACAATGAGGCCCATCTTTCATTTTAAAGAAAAAATGAGCTTCGGGCCTTAGTTATGTGAGATGACCAGACAAAGGAAAGCATTGGTGGTTGTGGATGTCATTTGTACTTAATGCTAATGCCAGACATCAGTAGCAGCAAAATGTGGCCTATAGAATTCCGTAACCTTTCTCAATAAGAATCTGATGACTGAGAGATTTCTCATTCAAATTGGTGGTTTGTGAAATAGGTGGTTTGTGAAATGAACCCGACCTATATAGCTTATGGTGTAGTTCAGGCATAGAACCGCCTGCAGTTTTTCTTTTCTATGATTAATACAATTATGGTCTTAAGGTGTTTTGGATTATCAGAGATGGTGTTGTAATCATGTTTTGTTGTACATGATGGGTATCAGGAAGTTGGTGGTAAATTCAAGTTATTTACCAAAAGTGTCCTTAGTAGCGTGTAATTATGACGTTATGATTAAGTGGTGTTGAGTTGCATTTCACACCAAAATTCTGATAGTCATGCCATTATTATGTTCTTCCTCCATATTTTTTTCATTTGATAATTATCGATTCCGTGAGAGCTGTGATCCACAATGTGTTAAGGTTATGTAAGCCTGGGATTTAGCCAAATGTCTTCAAAACTAAAGATTTTAGCTTGGTAATAGTACACATTTTCTGTAAGCAGAAAGCCTGTATAATTTAATAGTTATTTTTACCAATCTGTCATTGATTTGGTCATGTTACCATGTCTTTAGTAAAATTTAAGAAAAAGGTAGGCACATTAGGAGTAAAAAACGATACCAATGACTCAAGACATTTAAGTTTTCATACTGTCTACAATTTTTACATTAGTCCCGTTTAGACATCAACTTTTGGTTCCGGCGCAACTGACATGGAGCAAATTGACCAGTGTCAAGCGGCTGTTTACACACACAACTCACTAACTGTGGCAAGACGGAAATTGCAGGCTAGAGAGACTGGATTGCACATGTGCAGGTTTACAAATGACAAGAGTTGCAGAGACAAAGAACCTGTCATTAGGCAAGCACAGTAGAGATGATCCTTTCCGCCTTGCCCCAGTTTCGCGTTTAGACACATAATTGACACGACACAAGATGTTCTGGCGCAAATTGCTCTACCTCACAAACGGGTGGCAAAAATTTGTCAGCGCGGTGTCAATTTGCTCCTTGTCAGTCCGTTTACACACTGGAACAACTCGTTCCGTGTCAGCTGATCCGTGTCAACTTTGTAACTGTAAACAGCACTATAGATTTCTCTTCAGTGCTTTGTTTGATTTGCGTGAACTTTTTTCAAATTTTTTATTTTCTTCTGACAACGCGTATATTGGCAATCAAATGTCGTTTAGCAACGGACTTTAATGTCTAACATCTCCATTATTTGATTGTTAGGGAGATGTGGTTTCCGGCACAGTAGAGTATTTTGTTCACACATCTTTGCATAGTGACTGAGTGTATTTTGTTCACTCATGAAGTTGCAAACAGTTTAAGGATTCCAGAAGTTCGTGTTTATACTAAAAGTAACAATTTACCGCAAAATGATCACATGATTAAAAACCTTGACCTGACTGTTTTGAAGGCAATGGATTTGGATTTTTCAGTCATAGAGGTTTTCGAAAATATGTTGTATGAGTTGGCAGTGGACAGTGAAAAAACTGCTTAATGACACATAGAAGGGCTTTATAAAGATTGGCAATGTACTGTAATTTTGTGTAACTTACAGAAGGAGCAGCTCTTAGTTACAGCTGCGGCCAAATTGCTGAAACAATTCCATCAGCTTGTGTTGCGTTTTGGTAACAATTAGCCTTGGTTTCTTGTCTAATTGCCCTGCATTGTTCCATTATACCCTATCTGCCCTGGAAAGAATTATTGGTTATTTATGTACCGTAGCATTTTCACAATTAGCTTAATTACCTTTTTAGGTCTTTCAACTGGTCTCATCAAAGCAATTACAGTAATGGTATTAATAGGCTATACACATGTAAAGGAGTGATCTACACTGGATTGGGAAATGACGCAGAAAATGGGTTACTTAGTATACGTGCAGACAAGTGAAATTTTATTTTCTCAAATTGCTTGCAAAAATATAGATTAAGGTAATTTTAGACTATTATCTATGGTCAGTTTGTGGATTTGATAAAACGACGTTTGGAGGTTTCTTTTATTTGAAGCAAAGTAACCAGCCTTTGAAAAATAGAAAAATGACAATTGTGACAATTTATTTTTGTGTGGTGTGAATGTAGAGTTACCATTTTGTGATGTTTTACAATTCCTGGTTCATGCATTTTTATCTCAAAGGTACATAAAGGGGTAATTGTGCGAGTTATGATACTTTGCATTGGGATATAGAAGCTGGTATATCAAAATTTTGTGAGGCCTGCTAAAGGTTATTTGCTTGAAGCAGCTATATATCCTTGCGTCACAAAAAATTAAATTTTGATATGGAGCACTTTCCATAATGAAAATGGTCTCATGTGGTTCCATAGTGAAGTACGCTTGTCCTGTATTAAACTCTCCTCTTTGACAAGGTAGCAAAATGCATTACATGACTCATCTTTTCAAAATGTCAGACACTCCCAAGTTGATGAACAAGGATAAAGTAATATGTTGTATTATTTGTCAAAACACGTGTCATGACTATGATGAAATATTTTTTACAATTCTTATTACACACCCAGCATTGATATTTGTCCATTTTGCCTACTATGGTTTTAGCGTTGAAACTCTTCAGTACAAATAATACAATACAAGATAGCGAACATTACAGTGATGGATTACTTAAAGGAGCGTATTCACCGCTGATCAGCTGTCAATGTTGAACTCGTAACCTCAGTATTTTGAAGTTTAAAAGCATTACCAAAGTATCCGATCTCATATTGTTGCCGAATGAGTTGTCAACTCAAGTTGCAGGCTACGCGTACATACGACATGCCAAATTTAAACTTTTAGGGTAAAAGAACCCCATATACTGAAGCTTTCTTTAAAGTGCTTATAGTTTCAATGTTATTGTTGGTAACTTAAATAGAATCTTATGACTGTAAGGAATATTTTGAAATCAAGTTTATTAGAGTAAAACCCTAATTTGTGTTTAATTTTTAGCCAGGGAAACGACGAAATGCAGCTTTGATGTTTAGAATTTTTGAGACGGTGACTAGTTGTAGGTTAATAGCTGCTTAAGCTGATCAAAATAATTTCTATGGTAAATGCTAATTTTCAAATTTCGCAGTCGGAAATTTTTGTATTGAGTATGAATTTCCTGCGTCAATGTTGCTTTCCCCGATAGTTGACTAGCTGAAAGTCAGTAAACGGTTTGTGTCGCTTTCATTGTTACTGATTCCCAGTTCCCACATTTCTATGTTTTTGTTCTATAAAAATGAGATTAAAACGACAGATGACATAACATATCAATATTATGACGTTCTTCAATAGTTGTTTTCTTGACATTGTATTTAATTGGGCCTGCATGAATCAATAATGGTACCTGTGTCGAAGCGGTTTGTAATTACAGGTGTTAAGTTTATTGATCCTTACAATTGGGTGTGTAATTCATTCATATTAGATCCCTTAGCAGAGGCGTATTCATCCTCACCTGTTCCATGTAAGTAATACTTTAAGTACTTATCATAATTGTGTACAAGTTAAACTCTTACTATGATTTTGGAAATTCACACGCATCACGCATTGTGTAGTTTGGCACATTTCCATTGGTTGTTGTGTAGTCTGGTACATTTTCATTGGTTGCCTCGAAGAAAATGTGGAGTATATGAAGTATTTGATTTTACGCTGGTTTAAACGATTGTTCACATAATTTTCCCTTCTCGGGTTTGAATTTTTTATAGATTACATTCACCTCAGTTGTTTAAAAATTGTACAAAATAAAAAACGGGAGCTATCTTCATGAGAGCAGTGTTCCTTCGTCATATAGTCATAGGTATTTGAGTTAATGCCAGTGGTTGGCTTGCACTCTCCTCGAAAGTTCCAAATGCTCATTGTTAAATCACCTGGTCATCTTAACACCCACCTCTAAATTATACGACAGGGGCTTCTCTAAAAGTTAGGACAGAGAATTTCTTGATAGTGCCCCAGGCCTGTATTTGTGAGCACCGAATTCATCAGAATTTTAGCTCTCAAGAAAGTACTCAATAGCTTAGGCTTGAGTGTATCAATCAGTTTCAGCAAAGCCTTGCTCGGTTTGCGTTCCATTGATACAAGAATCAGTCACGTGAAAACGCAAGATCACCCAACTCTTCGGGACATATCATCATGTAAGCAAAGCACATTCAGCACACTATCGTTTTTCATGAGTGTCTCTGGTTTACATATATTCTGTGTACTTACATCCTCAATTGGTGTCTGTATATATCTAACTACTGTTGAGGCTGGTTGGCAGTTTTCAGATGTAACAACTTTCATGGATTTGTGTTGAATTTTAACGGGAATATTGGCACAGTGTTCGCATTCTATCTTTAGTCGACACATCACTTTGCTTGTATATATATTTTTTTTGTTGTGTTGCTTTTTTGTTGTGAGTGCAATTTGTCAGGCAATAGTCAGACTTGGCTAGACCCCATTAGAGAGAGAGAGAGAGAGACAGAGAGAGAGAGAGAGAGAGGCCTTCTGAAGGTTATTGACTACTAATTAGAAGGTCCCCTGTACAAAATAAATAAATGGAAATGCAAAAATCAGTAGGAATAGGTGAGGAAGCCATGTATATAACATACTTAAGAAAACAAAGTGATTTAACGCTGAAAACGACCGACACGCCAGAAACCAAAAAGTGGACTGGCACATTAAATGAATATTAAATTACCATTTTTCAATGTCTGTAAATATGTTTGGTGATGTGCAGTGCTTTGAACACTGTGAAAAACAAATAGATGCGCGAGGAACAAAATACATTAATAATGTTGAATTCCAATATTTTTGTACTTGGTATGGACTTACATAAGGGTGGTATGTTTAAAAATAGACAAGATAATCAAACTAGTTCTCGTTTGATAACCCTCTGTGTGTTGTGTCATCTGTTTGTCTGTTTGCATTGCTGTGTGCATTGTTTGAACTGCAACACACCTCATGGGGTCTGTTTGTCTTCATAATGGTTTCTCTGGCTTCGTCATTCTTGGCGTGGTTGCATTTTGCTTAAAATGTTATCGACTCTACTCATTTCCTGTTTTGTATGTTTTTGTACAGTTTGTTTACACTGATCACCTTAGTCCCAAGTTTAACCATGTCACTGGGGAAATGGCATATTATCATGTAAAAACTTTCACTATTAGTCTTGTGCCCCGAAGGAATTTCCCTCGGGGGTGGGGGGGTTAAGGGAACATTACATGCATCAACTCTAAACACAGTCAACCATTCTTGTTAGCTGTGGTATCATCTCACTTGCTACCAATTCTTTTGCACTTTCAAGCCTGTGGATTGAATGTACGTCACCTCATAATGTCAGTGACCTGCCCCTTATATGGGTTATTAGCATGTAGTTCAGACACGAAGTTAATGCTCAGCTCACTAAAATATGTCTACAGCAATTGCGTTGAATTTTGTCAGTGGGAGATTTTCTGGTTTTTTGTGTGGTTAGTGGTTCCAACAACAAGGATGTACTTGGAGGCATTTCATGCGCCGCATGTAAAATGAATATTGTAATTGCGGCTTTGTAACAAGGTGCATTATAGCATTATTCATGTAATGGAAAAGTGATTAATAGCCTCTCAATCATCTTCACCGCCCTTTGACCTGCGGTTTTGGTACGCCACTCATTTTTGATTTTCATGTGAGCGAAATGTACTACAGTTAAGTTAGCAGCAATATAGTTTAAGGTCACTGACTTGTGTTTGAAAGTTGCTGCATTGTCTCCCACCGTTTGTGACAAGTTTTCCTTCAACTGGCTTTATTTAGTGCACAAAAAAGAATGATGTGAAAAATATCCTGTTTTCTACAGATTAGAAAATTGTACAAACGTTTTTCACCAAATTCGTTTGTCATACTTTTTGTACAATACGGAAGTCATTTTTTCAACAAAGAGCACACCATTGGCTCAAATTCTTATCTTTTTCATAAAAAAGTGCCAAATATTGAATACTGATTACATTTTTGTGGCCACAAAACTGTCCTGAGTATATGAAATTCTAAGTTTATTTTTTAAATTTGTTTTTGGTTCCGTGAATGAATAAATAAATACTACATGTAATGTGGAGTTCTTGTTGTACTTCAGTCTTACTGAGTTAATAATTAACTATAAAGTATTACGACACCTTCAGTATGTTGATTAATTAAATATGATCGGTATATTTTACGTTGGATTATTTATGATAGAAACCTTAGCAACTAACACATTAATATTCTGTTCGTTGGAAATGAAACAACAGTATTCGTTTTTTTTCTGAAGTCTTAGTAAGGACGATATTAGGTTTTATTTCAAGACATCCATCACACAAGTAGGATATATACTAATGTCTTTGATTGATCTAAATTCATTAGCACATTTTCATACGACTTCCAATCGATTTTTGATTGAAGACTGTTGTTATAAATCCCTTACTCCTGGTTTATCTTATACTGGTATGAAAATGACGCTTTAAAATTTGGCGTAACACTGAAATAACTGACGAAAATGTAGTAGAGCATTTTAATCAACCAAGACTCATTTTTTCTAAGATTGCAGTGCCCGGTTGCATGAAACAGTCCCAAATAGGGACTCAGTTAAGGTCCCTAAATCAACTGCGTATTTGCGGGCTTGTGAAAACACCGATTGTCTTATCTTTTGCTGTTTGAGTATCATTACTATGCCAATTTTTTGGTTTGATACAAATCGAGAGTGAAATCTAGTTTGAATTCTCAATATTATTGAAAATAAGTAGGGATCTTTTCATGCAACGCCTCCAATTGAAGGACAAAGTTCCTAACTGTTTTGATTGAATTAAGTGTTCAGTTTTTAGTTATTTTATTAGAAAATGTCATTAGTCAAAGAAGAGCTCACAATAAATATACAATTATAGAAAAAAATATTACATCTGTGCCTAAAGAACGAAACAAATACGAAAACGATTTAGGTAACTTAGTTTAGTCCCTGTTAGGGACTGTTTCATGCAACCAGGCACTGATGTCCTCAATTTTGACAATGGCGTCAGGCCAAAAGTAAATAGTAGAAACAGAATTCACAAGTAAAGTTTCACATGAAAGAATCGTGTTAGTGGAACTAAAGTGATCTCCGTGAAAATCAAGATTTTTTAAGAAAAAACGCACAGGATTATGAACATTGGAGCATTATTTTTGTGTATGTATTAAGACTTGATGATCATAGAGGACTTTGAAACTGAGTTATGTTGGTTGGCTATTAATGCTGAAGTTAAGAAAATTACTCCTTGGTTATATAGGAAGCCTGTTGCATTAACTCAAACCAGTACTCATTATAATGTTTCCCAGTTGCCACCTTGATTATCTTGTTAAGTTTCACAGGCGGTCTGGTTATACCAGACATGTACAGGTCGCTGAGGTGGGCCCATGGCGCTGATCACCTGGAACCATTATATTCTTTATTAATAGTTAAAAGTGAACTAAAGTGCCAGAGACCTGACTGAAGGGTCTACCAGTTTGCCTCAGTGAGACTCAAATCCAAACTATTGTCCTACTAAGCCACACCTCCTTTTGGTAAGGTTTTGTGTGGTTACCAATTTTTAAGGCTATCCCAAAATAACCTCTTTAATTTTGAAATGTGGCAACAAAGATCATAGCAACATTGTCATTATCTAGCATATCTGTACTTTAATTATATTAAGACAAAATAACTTGAGTAAGGTAAGTTGAGGTAAATTTTCTGTAGATTGGTCTGTGAAAAAATAGTTTGCTCAAGGTGGGAGCCTGTGTACCAAATAGTAGAAATGGGCAATAGTAGCTGTTATAATTTCAAGAATTAAGATCAATGTCCAAACCATTATTGACCTTGATGTGGACACAGTACAGGGAGATGCATGAGGATATTATGTCAGTGGCTAATTTTGACCATTTTATCAACTGCCAAGTCTATTGTTGACAATAATAAAATAATGTGTCTGATATTTGAGAAGTATTTTAAATTCGAAAATCTTGCATGTCCTAATTTTCAGAATCAAGAAAATTCAATTTCTGTTTGAATTTCCATGTCCCAAATTTTAAAAGACTCCCAAACTATAGAAGTTTTACCGTGTCACATAGAAAAAACGATAACTTATATATTTTTAATATATGACAGAGGAAAAGGCACAGGTAATAAAAAATAAGATGAAGATTATGAATTTATCAGACAAAAATGGCACCATACGCTATATTACAATATTTACAATTTTGAAAATTCACAAATATGTTGTGTCTTTTACAATGCACCACAACCGCAAAAAAGTTGCTAGAATTTGAAGTAACAACTTTCAGTGAATTGGAAATGTAAAATTGGTAATCAACATGATGTGGTGTAAAAGTGTCTGTCTTGTGTGTAAACAGTACAACTTGAGACCAAAAATTTGTTAAAGTTCAAGTCTGAAAATTGGGTTAAATTAAGACGGAAAACAAAAATTCAGAAAAGACTACTTATGAACACAATGTCAGATTTTGATCGGTTTTCAAACATAAAAAGTATGCTTTTGCCACCAGTTGTGATTTTGCAAAACTGAGGAAGGCGGTGTGTGAAACATGGTTTCAAGAATGATCTTGGTCTTGAGACTCTAATTGGAGAGTTACTTACATTTTGATGTAACTGGAATCTTGTTTGCTTGAGAAGACCTAGGTAAGTCACGCAGCTCTGTCTGTATGCCCTTTACGCCAGTTCTCAAATCGAAATCAGGTGATCTTTAATTTGAAGAAATTTTTCCTCGACAGTTTACTGGTAATAGTTTTAAATCTTTGTCATTAAACCTACTCCGTAGCAGGCTAACTTTCGGTCTTAGTTTAGACCGATTCTGGTGTTAATTTGGGTCTTAAGAAATTTCACGGAACAGGCTAAGACAGTGTGGTTTTATGCTAAGCTCGATTATGGTCGAAGTTAGATAGAAAATGTTTCATGAACTGGACCCCAAGGCCTACCATGCCATTGTTGTATAGGTAATTTCCTTGGGATATGTTACAGATATGACTCAACAGGTCAGTAATTATTGTCGACAATTGTGTATGTCATGACAAATTTATGGTCTATAATTTCTATGGTAAACAACTTTTGAAAAAAATAATTTCTGTTGCATGTGGGCTCATTGTACTGATCACGTGGCACCATTTTTATGGTTTGTTGATGTATAGTTAAAACCGAGCTGAGGAGATAGAAACCCGACTCGAGGGTCTAGCAGTGTTCCCCTATGGAACTCGAACGGAGGACCTTAAGTAAAGAAAGCGGGCACCTATAACACTAGGCTACACTGCTTCCTCTAAACAACATTTGTTGTTTATAGATTTTTGGTCTTCATTGTTATTAGAAATGACTAATATTTGAAAGGCCAGTAAAGTTGCCTGAATTCAAACAAAAATAATTGTCAGAAGTGTCATTCTCAAATTTTTGTTAAAAATGCTCAAAAAAGATCACGTGTTTGTTGACAGCTATACAATATAAACTGTACTGATAAAGAAATAAAAGTTTTCCTTCATTTTTTCCTGTCACCATTCTACCATGCCGTCTGCTCTACCATGCTGTCTGCTCTACCATGTTGTCTGCTAAATTGAAGAAACTTTACCAGTAATAGTTTGAAACTCAACGACACAGCAGTGTTCGATTGCACTGGATTTTTAAGTCTCATTGAAAAGTCTTGCTAAATCACCATAGCTGACATGTCGTGCTAATGGCTATTTCCTGAATTTTTACGGAGCCAAATCTGCGACATGTTGCATGAAAAGTGAATTGAACTATAAGTATTAGCAAACAGGTGTGGTGACATTTTCTGAATTCTGCAAAAAGCATTGATTCACATTCATGAGCGGGAACACCCACTCATAACGTCTAATCTTATTGGTCTTGATTGTTCCTACTAAAAGCATGCTGCTGTTTTTTACTCAAGTTGAGTATTGATTACAGTAATTTCCAACAATTTGTCATGGACGGCAGGAAGTGTGAAAAAAGTATAAAATCTATCCTGTTTTGTAAATTCAATCCGATCTCTGTTGGAAGATTGTTGTTTTGAAAATGTGTATGTTGTGAAGATGCAATCTCATAACCTGAATTCGATGTAAGTTGTTAAAATCCTTCCTGCCATACATATTCATTTGAAAATTGAGCATCACTTAAAGATCAATCCTGTAGGCAAATGGCGAAACTAACTCTGTTATGAAGATTCATCCATCGACACTAGTAAAATCAGCCTGTTAAATTTCTCTCATTTTGTGTCTACTCCAGATGACAGTGGTTTTCTTTTGGCTGTTTCAAAAGTGACCGACTTAAGACTGAAATTTGGTCTTGAGCTCTGCGTAACAGTTTCTGCAAAATAATTTAATCTCACTTGAGCAAAAGTGCAAAGTCTCCTAGAACATACACGTAACAGCTAATTACTGAGATAATTTCAATAAACTATTTGTGGACTGTGATATGCCTGTTATTACTTCACTAAACCTTTACTCAGCAATTTTGAAGTGGGAGTGTAAGACCAAGTTTTTGTCTTAACTTTCAAGTCTCATGAAACCGGGACCCCAGGTATGAATCTAATCCATTGTTATGCTTCCTTGTTTTGTCTCATGACTAGTATGCCATTTGTCTACCATGCTTCAACGAGTTACTAAAAGGAGAGATCTAGGCTACAACCCAATGGAGACGCGTGTGAAAAACGTTAAAGGGGTAGGCCCATGGTTAAACATTCTTGGGGACTTTTCATATTGGCGCTCTCTACAGTAATGAGAGCACAAATGTGACATTCGCTTGATGCCGACTCAGATTTGGTGGGCAGAAATTCAATTACTACATAGAGGTTCATTAATTTAAAAAAGAGGAATAAATTCCACTATCAGCCCCTCTCATTGGTTGATTAATTTAAGTTCACTAGTTTGCTTTAGCTTTTTGACACCAGCTGGGATCAAAATTCATTAGCTTATTAGCCGCAGCCTTTGGCTACTTGTTAGTTGTTGCAGATTGTTCTTCTCCCTGGCAAATGTATGGAAAATGATGTCTTTATTCATCCATTGATATTTCAATATGTGTGTACTTACAGAGATGTTATCTGCCTCAATAGTTGTCAGGCTTCTATGCAGTCTGACATCTTGTCGCCCCCTCCTCATAACAGCTGAACCAGGATCCTCTTTCTCCTGTCATGCACTAACTAGTTGAAGACGTAGCTTGATATTGTCAGATGGCATCCAGCTTCCTTGACTTGTTTCGACCCTAAACCATATTGGTCTCCACTGGTGGGAGACCGTTAGGGTTTAGGGTCGAAACAAGCTTGGGATATTTCAAAAGATTTTACCATTTTGTATAAGACATTGCCAAGTATGGTTTTAGAGAATAATGAACTTTTCAGTTTCTTACAAGATCAAAAATCACTTCTCAGCCAATTAAGAGACATTAATTTTAAAGACCTGTTTGATGGTAACAAGTCTAAATCAAAATTTCTTTGAGAGAATGTGGGTTGTTGTAGCTTTATAAAATTTAAATATGTTCCACTTCCTGTAGATATATAGTGTGAACTCTATATTGCCTGATTCACTAATTGAAGTTCTAGTACATTCCATACAACTTTCATCATATTCCCTGTTGCCCGAGAGGTCTTTGACCGGTTTTGAATCTCCCTCTGCTGCTCTGCATTTTACTATTCATGGCTTTCAGTGAAATGACTAGAGCATACACTCATGCGCTCATTGTTTGTGAATTGTACTGGTACACTCAGGATAGAGGCTGTAGACGTCATTTATTCAGAACAAATACAAATCTGTTTAGCCTGATAAAAAGTTGTTTATCATTGAATACTAGTTTCAAAAGACTAGATGTTCTGGTAAAATTAATTTTGACATTTTATCAATGTGAAAGTTGAGATGTATTGTGTCTACCAATCCAATTCCACATTTTGATAACATGTTACTGATGCAAGGAGTTCAATTTAGTTTTGACTATTGATATGTGTGTTTTACTTTATGTACAAACATGTGGAAACTTAAATTTTGTATTAATGATTTGAACTGAAACTGAAAGCTATTAGGAGGACACAGTAAAAAAGAAATTCTCAAATCATTCTATTGTTCCCATTTATCTTGGAAAATTTCAGGTCAGGTGGTTACATTAGTGTCAACAGCTTTTCCATCAATGCCAATGCCACTGTCCTCTTTAGAGAATCAGCTGAAGCGTTTGGTTTAAAAAAAAACACTGAAAGCAAGGAAGCAATATTTTTCTAGTTGTATGTTAAATTTGATCTAAAGGCTTAAAAGATCAATTATTTTTGTAATAGAGGATGATTAATCCCACTTAGTGGAACGTCATTACCATTTTCCAAACAATGGTAATGCTTTCCTCTGTATGCTTGTATCATTTATGTATGACTGCAGTCCTTTTCACCTGTATATATTAGTGTCTTCCAAAGCCTCAGGCTGTATCTGGTTGTGGGGTGTTTCGTTGAATGGTCTCTGTGATTTGTTTTGACTGAAGTTATTAATACTTTAGCAATATCGTGTCAATGCAGCGCTACTAACGTGCATTATTCTATCGAACAGGAAATGTTGGTGCTCATGCGTGTTTGTCATAATGCTTTCGCTTCCTGAGACTCAGCAAGTCATCACTACAACCGCCAGACGTAAACATCTCTCTCGTGTATTTACGTTTAGTTCTTAGGTGACGTCAATTGTACTTTCATGAGTCTGTTTCAGATCTTGTGAAGCAAGTGTTACAGTCCGTGCTGCTAATCTTGAATCATTACATAACAACTGTGAGGGTATTGTTGGAGTAATAGAGAATTACGTGTCATCTTTTTCTGTAAAAATAGTAAAAATAATAAAAGTAAAGTGACGAGCGTGAGTACTAAAATATATTAAAATATTCCCCACGTTTCGAGCGATGCACTCTTTGTCAAGGGTTTTTTCGCTATTCCCGTCAATAACTGCATGGCATTTCAGCATCTATTTTAATTTATCTTTTTTCTAGATATACTAATCTTTTGGATGACATGTTCCTGTGCTTAATTCATTGGTGTGCCCCTGGTTGCACCTTCCTCCCTTCTTTTGGCCTACAAGTTGACCATCAATAGATTTTCAAGTAGGTATGTGTTCACTGATCACGTGGGACAGCATACCAGTGACCACTAGAGGACTAGGAAAATGCATTAGGACTAATCGTTTAAACTGTAAAAGGGTCTTTTCATGAAGTTGACATATTTCTGTATGCCACTCACTGCAAAAAAATTACCACCTAACCAGGTGATGTTAAGTGTGGACTGTCCTATGTGATCAACTTCCCTGACAAAGCTCTTTCCGTAAGTAGTGGTACAATTTGGTAGAAGGAAACTGCTCTTGTGCAATGTGGCAACTTCAGAGCAATTTGAGTTGATCAGGTTCAAGTTTCATGTCTTGAAGCTGGGTTAAATTGTGCCGGTGTTCTGCAGAAACAATTTTTATCCAAATGGTCATTTCTGACAGATGACTCATACCTGATGCTAGTTTGGAGACTGGACACAGCTGAATTTATTCTCGAAATTAGATAATAGAAGACCTGTCCTTTTTTACTTTTGAGCAGCATGATCCTGATACACGAAAGTTCTTTTTATATATTAAAGAACAACCATAAATTGCTTACTATTGGACAGCAACTACTGTAAATATTCTCATTAATGCCCACTGTGAAGTAAGCGTCCACTTGCTAACTTTTGAAAAATTTTGGATGAACCACCCACTGCTCTGAGTTAAGGACCAGCCTTCGACTTTTGAGACTTCTCAAGACGCCCAGCTGTAATTTACAATCATCAAATTGATTTCAAAATGGTAAGACGCATTTTAAAAAATTTCGAACCGCCTTTTAGTTTTTGGTTGTTGCTGGGGACATTGTATTCTGTTAGCGCCCTGACTGAAGTGTATTAAAACTGCGGCGTTGTTGAAGTTGACACTAAGACTGTGGTCAGCCACACAGTATGCTATAGCAATTTTAAAGTCAAATCCCGGCCTTGTTTACCTTTGAAGGCCACATGACATTTCGTTGCTGATCTAGTTTTTTTAGAGTGTCTCTGCAGCACTGGAGACAAGGTGACAGCTGGCGCGAGGTCTGCCTGTTGCCAATTAGAGCGTGTATGTATTAAGGCCATTAAAATCAAATAGAATGTCGTGTTTATCAAAACTTCATATTTTTTCATATATGTTGCAAAATTGTTGTGTCTGCCGTTGTGTCTGCTGTAATATCTACTAAGTGGTTTGATCTTCATAAAATTTTTCCTATTGTTTTCTTAATAAACAGAACTTGCGCAGCTAAAGCTGGTTGGAGATGACTACTGTTTGAAGTAATTGAAGAAGTGAACACTCTTAATTTCGTTACGATGGACCACAGCGGCGGGTACATATCAGCAATATGTGTTGCTCTCATTTTTGTATACATTTTACCATCTACCAGTCTCTGTTAAACAGCTTGATGAATCATGAATGCTAGCAGAGGTATTCCTGTTCAGGGGTACATGGCTAACATTTAGTTCCAGAAGATCTACTGTGTCGCCCTCTAGTGGCATTTGTAGTTTTTTATGTCTGCCTGAACATGCACACTTAAATTGGGGAAATCAATAATCAGTTGTTAGGTGCTTGAAAATAAAATTTTGGCGAAGTTGGCGATTGAGGCATACACAGGCAGCTGATTGGCTTAATGCTTTAGGGAGCTACTTTGATGTCAGACTTCACATGCAAGAATCAAACAAAATATCAATGAATTGTAGTAAAGCAAAGTTCATTGGAATCTAACTGGACTTTCTCAAAGTTATCTGAATTTCCTACCATTTGAGAGCTGAAATTCTGAGGAGACGGGCGTTCACAAAGACATGGACACATTCAAGGAAGTCTTCTGTGTCGTATAAATTGGTTTTTGGGTGTTAAGCCGAATACGAGCAGTTAAAAATGATTTTTTGGGGTGCCGTTAAATCAAGCATGGGCATTTACCTGGATAAGTGCAGTATATTGTGATAGGAGAAATGAAGACAAATAAAAAGCTTTAAATGAATAGCAGTCGCTCATTGATTCAGTGGCTTGTCCAACAGTACATTCACATCAAAGCAATTGCATGACCAAATTTCTTTTGATGTCTGAGCCGCACTGTTTAGACTTAAGCCATTTATGAGACAAGCGTATATGTGGTCGTGTGCTTTGGTTATAGTGGGGTGGTGATATCTTGCCCTTACTTTACATTTTTGTGAGTTTTTGGGTCTCCGTAACACAACCCCCATTCAAGATGAAATCTCAAAAACACTCATTTGCTTTTGATCTGTACAATTTTTTATTTTTCCATAAAAATTATAACCCAATTATTTTCAATGGCACCCATTTCAAACAATTTTTGTCAGCATTTTCAAGAAGAGTAAATTGAGGAATTCGAAATTGTCATTTGAATTTAACCAGCCATCTCTGAGATAAGTCATAATTAAGTTGGATAAATCTTGACATGTTTCTATAGTTACTCAAAAGCTAACAGAGTGTAATTTGCTTACATTATTCTATTGTAGACTTGGTTCTTTGAACGACGTTCTTATGTTATTCCCAGTTGAAACAGAACTGCTGAAGTCTTGAGTGACAAGGTCATCCTGACAAACAGGTGAGACTCAGTTCCATGTTCTTTGGTGAATTTCTTCGAAGGATGATCCTCATTTCAAATTTATAAGGCATCTTCAAGATACTGTTAATGCAATACATTATTAAAGCTGATGTCAACTTCGTACAATTGGTAGTTAAATAACGTTATTGCATAAAGTAAGATAGATACCTGTATTACACGCTTTTGATGAAGTTGTTTGACCGTTCTAACAAAGTGTGATATGCATAGTTGGTAATTACTTCCTTCTTCACGTTTGTGCCAGATGAACGTCAGTTTTGAGGGTAAGTGAAAGCGATATCGTTTTTACGGCAGAACAACGCATTTTGGGGATTATTGCTGGATAGGATAGACTTCTTGAAGTTATTAGCTTATTGACCACAGTTATAAAACAACAAAATTTGATGTTTTTGTGGTTTGATTACAAATCGCCAATTATCGCCGTTGTCTACCAGACATTTATAGAAATTAAGGCTCGATGCTTCACCAGTTAAGTACGCTTAAGAAACTCTGGAATATACTGAGTGAGATTTAGCTCATTCCAGCATAGCATTGGGTTGCGACTGCCAGGTTGTAGGTTCGATCCAGTACTGAGGTTGGTAACCGGTTATTCCTTGGATTGAAGTCGTGGGATGTGAGTGATGTATGAAATTCTTTTGTTTGATCCCGTATACACGCCGTTGCCGTTGGTTGCTAGTGCTAGGCCTGACCGCCTGAGTAATTTTCTACGTGCCACTGAAACGGGATACAAAATGCTATGTTTGTTGCTGCAAATATGTTTTGAATTGCCTTCTTCAATTTATTTTGACATTTTTCGTGTTCTATTTTGTGACTGGAGTTTTGCAGTTCGAGAGAAGTGATCACGTGACAGATTCTAAATGATCTGATTGGTCTAAGCCATTGTTTACAAATTCTGCCAGCCTATTTTCAGTGTCCTGGTAGTTATTTCTTGTCACATAGTTTCTTCTACACCAATAGCAATAATATGAACAATTAACTCCTGTAATTACTGTTTGAAACTGAAAAGTTTGGCCAACTTAGGATTGTGATTGATACATTCTATAGTTTAAAGTATGTTGTTTTTTACTTTCATTTTCCCATGGTAACTTTTGGGATAAGCCACAGGTTTTCGCCTTGACTTTTTCCATTTGCATTGGAATTAACTTGTTTGCTGGAATTAAAAGTGTATGTATTTCAGGCTTTGTAGATAATTTATGGATCGATTTTCAATTTTTTTTGTATCGTAATTATAAGAATTAAAAATAATTTTGTAGCTCTCCCTGCAGCAAATCAAGAATAAGCTCCTGCCACTCACACTGAAAATTTTTCATCATTATCTTTATCCTTTTAATTTTAAAAAATATCTTTTGTTGCATCTAATTACCTTCATTGTTGTTGCTGAAATAGATATCAGGTACTGCTTAAGATGAGTTCGTTTTGCCGACACAACACAGTAACAGGGCATCTTGTGATAATAATGTTTACTTTCTATCTGTTGAGGTATGGTTTAGATTGAAATGTGTATTTGAGGCCGTAAAGATTTCCTCTTTTTTGTCACGGGTCATTCCAAGCCCTGAGAATGTAATTTGACGACATGAATAAGAAAGTATTGGGAAATCCTGTTGCGTTATTCTCAGTCCATTGCAAAGATGAACTATGAACTAACGCTGAATGCTCTCCACCTAATACTTTGTAACCATCTTACGGCAGTGCGTATTTCCTTATATTATCGTTATTTCAGAAATCAGCCATCAAACTCGCATAATTTGAACACCAACCATTTCTTAAGATTGGAATATGCAAAACCAATTTTTACTATGTGATTCGTTAGTTAATCGCTGAGTTTTTAATGGCTCCTGGAACGTTTGATTACTTAATTCTTGATTTCATTTACTTCCCTTTATGGCATGTTATCAACTAGCATTATGCATCACATTCACATATCTGGCCCCAATTAGCAAGAAGACTTGCGTGTCACACATTTCGTTTTTAAAGAAGGTAGGTTGTCTGTGTTTGGTATGCTATGGCACTCAGTATTTGCAATTTTACATTTGTGCCCGTTTTTTACACAGTTGTCTTCATTTGTTGCTTTTAAATTCTAATTATTGATTCGTAGTTAAGGTCAAAAGATCCGTTTTGTGTTTTGTATAGTGCGCTGAACTCCAGGTGCTCTAAAATCTGCCTTTTCATTTTTTGGCAGTATAAATTTAAAACAGCTATTAAAGTTTTTTGATTATACATGTTGAATACTGATGTATAGAATGCTTGTCTTTGTTTTTGTTTTTAGAACTGTTCCATGGCATTTTAAAAGCAAGTGGCGGTAATTCTCCAAACTTTA
This sequence comes from Phoronis australis, assembly GCA_002633005.1. Taxonomy (NCBI): domain Eukaryota; kingdom Metazoa; phylum Phoronida; family Phoronidae; genus Phoronis; species Phoronis australis. The sequence goes on along the minus strand of NMRA01000105.1, from coordinate 702,542 downwards.
AAAGTAGATAAATATTTGAAAAAAATTAATGGAAAAACACTGGCATGTGTTTGTTCTAGGCTTTGTCGACTCGTTAACGCAAATGTTTTGAAAATCGGTTGACCATTTGCAAAGAGACGAGGAAAACTGTGCAACAGATATGGCGATTACGCAAATGAGTTATAGCATTGTTATGCGAAAAGTTTTCTTTAAACCTAGTGTTTTTGTGCAGCAAATCAAAAGACCTGTTGCACAAGATTCCATATTTTCATGTTCACGATCAATGGATTTTTTTGTCTTTTTCTTTTAAAAAAATTGTGACCGGCTAGTATGGTTGATCAATAGGAGGAGTTTATCGGCAGTTCATTGTCCGAATCAACTTGAAAGACTCTAGTGACCTTCCTGGAATGGGTAGTATGTATTGCGGTTTACTGCCAAATACCTGGTTGTTTATTTTAAGATAGTTTATGCAAAAGGATGAAGAGAACGGAAAATGCACACTTTCTCATAGCAGCGAAAATGAGAACATGATCAGATCTGACAGCTAAGAAACTGTGTCAACCGTTATCTTTTTTGCCATTTGATGCACAATTGCATGACATACAAATTCTTTCAAATTTTGGCTAATGAGTACTAATGTATATGAGTATGGGCCATATTTTAGCCAATGAAAGTTCAGTGTTCAAAATGTTTTCTCAGCCAATGGAAACCCACTTGTCCCCGTTTCATGCTGTAAACACGGGATATGATTTAGGAATTTGTCCAGCGAATATCGTCACATGGTTTTGAATGCGGGTGACACATCGGAAGTTAAAAAGTAGATATAGGGAAGTGCGATTGGATATTGTTGAATGGTTGACAAATTTGAAGGATTAATTGGTGCATCAACTTGCAATCTCGTGCTTTGGTTCTGTTGAAAGTTGGGCATCACAGAGACTTGCTTGTGATTTTTTGCTCTCATTTTTAAAAAAATTTTCTGTCAAGTCAATTTTGACCACAAACGGAATTGAAAGATTCTGCTTGCCATGTAATCTATCAAAAACAGGACGGTGAAGCAGTTAATACTTAACTTGTTTTACTCCAAGGATTAGGATGGTTCAGGATATCGCACTTACTTGTCAATCTTCAGATAATTGCAAGAAGAGAATACAGAGTGCCTCTGGGGAAATCCCTATGTGTAACACTTGGTGAAAAATAAGTAGATCTATAGGTCAGTTGCATTTTTAATCAAAAATAAAACCAAATAGACTAAAGAAAAGTCAAAACTGTCAAATCTAAGAAGATTAAGGGACCTTAAGACCTTTTAACGTCTTGAGGTCCTTTAATCTTAGATTTAAAAACAGCTCTCTCGTATTTTACTGAGAAACTTTTTTCTGCTTTATAGCCAAACTTTGCTGGATTCGTGTCAAATTTTAGTTCCTTATTGTTGCTATTGCCAATTTGATTTTAACCAAATTGATTATTTGCCATGTAAAGTCAATTATTCCTTCATAAATATTGACAGGTGTTTTGAATGTTGACCGAGAAAATGAAAAGGTGGTGGTTCAGATAAGCAATTTCACATGTTTTGGTTTGAAAGCACACAAATTGCATATTTAAGTGCTTAGCATAAATACACATACAACTTTAACTGGGTTAATACAGGTAAATGGGTGATTTACAACAATGAACAAACTTTACAATAAAATAATATGGGATATGATAAGGAATGTAATTTAGAAGAAAATATGTTGTGCCCACTGAGTTATGACCCATTTTTTGACCAAAGATGACCTTGGCAAACTGTCAAAAGATATCATGTAGCCACTAGATGCACTTGGTTCTCACTGGCAGTTAAGTTGGGTCAGCCAGCTAAGACATCTGACTGATTGTTAATGACGACGTCTGACTTACAAACCAATGAGATGTCTTGACCATGTGAAGGAGTGGAAGTAATCCAGTAGAGTCATTGTCTGACATGATCTCAGGTCGCTGTCAAGTTGTGAGCAGTGCTAAAGGATCACCTTTCTGTAAAATACTGCTTCTGATTTGAAGGTCTTTCCCACTACCTCCGAAGCTTTGGTATTACCAAATCTTCGGTAAGGGGGAACATTTAACTTTGGTCTTTTATCAAAGTTAACATTGCTTGTTAACTCCGAAGTTAAGAGGTGGATTTGACAGTGAATCATCGACTCTTCGGTATAAGAACACTTAACTTCGATGCCATCGGAGTTATCGGCATGTGTTACTGTGTTCACCAACAGCGGGCAGTAACTGGTTGTATTTGTGAATATTTTGTTTCAATATTTTTCATTTTGGCAGTATAAGCATTCTGTTTCAGTTTTTCCCCGTGTTTGCTGGTTCCTTTCCTTAAAAAAATTGAAAATCTGAACGTTTGAGAGTACATTGCGAATGTGAAGATCATGTTAGTGCCGCCTTGTGAAGGCTTCATTGAATTATGACTCCGAAGTTGATGTGAACACTCATGCCTAACTTCGGGATTAACCACAGTTAACATTGAAGCTTCCCTTGTAGCAAAGTTATGGGAAAGTGCCTTTAGGCCACTAACCATCATAAAACTAGACAGTGTTATGTAACCCAAGTTTCATTTGAGAAAAGGGTTGTGATAATTGTATGGCTTTGACTTCCTTGTCCTGTGCACCTATGAGGTGTATGTGCTTCTACTCAAATTGTAGACTTTTGAATCCAGATTATAAGTTGTTTATCTGTCTGGCCAGTTCATGAGACTCCATGCATTTGTCCACTTGACTTGTTGTTTTCTTTTTACAAACTCACCAAGTGGTTGAGAGATCACTATTGGAGATATCTCGACTCCTAGCCATTTTTGTTTTCACCTGAGGAGCTCTGATGAAGAATTGTATGTTGGATTGTTACTTTGGCCCATTCATATGATCGTCAGCTTTTCTGTACTGTTAATTTCAACCTGATGTCCGGTAGTGAATTTCTCATGAAAGCTCCTTTTTGTGACTATTTGAAATAGCAAAGTTTCAAGGGATGGCACAAAATAGTGAAACGAATCTATTGACTCAGTGAGAAAGAGGTTGTTGGATTATCTGTGTATTATGTTGCCTGCTCGATGTGGATGTTTTCATAGCCTAAGGGACATATGTTTGATCATGCAAGGGAAAGGCTATGTTTGACGAGTATGCTCAAAACTTTACATTAACATAACCTATAAAACTGACGGCTACGGAACTGTTTGGTCGGTGTTGTTGGATTGTTGAACTATGGGACAGAATTGATGAATATAAGGATAAAATTCTCTTCGCAAGTGTAAGGTAATACTGACCTTGGGTCGACTGACCGCGTTTCTGGACTTTTTGCTTGGTACTGAGAAAAGCAATAAGTTTTTTTGCACTTGAGAACAATTTGGCAGTTTGTTGTGACTTACAGTAGTTAAGAGACCAGGTGTGGTAAGTTGGAACTACCTGGCTGAATATTTTTAGCGCCAATCATGGCCTTAAGTGATGGGAAAGTGTTAGACCAGATCCCCCTGCCCAGAAGTCATTTATGAGTGTGGACAAGTTGAGATCTCAGTTTTATGACTGTGTTGTCCTGGGGAAACGGTATCGCATATTTTTGCTTCTCTTTAACACAAAGCAGATATCGGCCATCAAAAATGATGACTTTGGACATTGTTTTGCAAGGGACTTTTGATGACTGGTACTGTCCATTATTTGAAGGTTAGTAATAAACTGATCTGTGCTTTCCAGCACAAGGACTCTTAAGAAGATAAGATTAAGACACAAAGTTTCTTACAGTTCAGGTTTTTTAAAAACTTGTGTTCAAAGCAAAAAATGACAAATTTCACCTAACATAATGGACACATGATTAAACCCTTATGAGACGTTTTGAAGCATGGATTCAGATTTTCAGTTATGATGATCAGAAAATTTATACTTTTAATTTTGTGGGTTGAAAATTTAGGACAATCACCTAAAAGAATAAAATTGTTATTTGTGAAAAAGTGGAAATAATGTTCATAAATGGATATGCCAAAAATTATAGATCGTGACTACCGGACTTACTATAAAATAGTCTCAGATCAGGGAGCCCCTTTCTGAATAGACACGGAGATGACAGGTTTATACTATCTGACTCGTGAGGTGTTGTCTGTGAACACTGGCAGAGGGTGACGAAATTTTCCTGGGACACAAACTATCATCAGTCCCCCCGCAGAAGGAGCCAGGTGGCCCATTAGCTTCGGGAATTTTTTATACTAAGTCGCGCTGTCGTGACTTTTAATTTTTTTCATCTATTTAGTATTCACCTGGATGATTAATAATACCATATCCATCATCTAGTCTGCTTTTGCACAAAGAGATTTCAGGAAATAATCAGCTTCTCTAGTGTTAATTGCCCGGTTATGTGTTAACAGCGGAATTACATGAGTTTTCTCTGTTCAGGAGGCTGAAACTATTGGGTGCTTTTAGATTTCTCTGTGATGAAATGTTACGGATCCTAATCCCCGAATGAATTTTCTACTGAGTGAGTAATGCATTCTCTGAACTAATTTTGATTTTATTGGAAAAGAATTTTATTTTTAGATGTCTGATGCTTGCGTTTTACCCCGTGTTTAGGAAAAATCATTTTCTGAATTCGCAATACTGTATTCGGCCTAATAAGCGCCCATGTTCTGATAAGAGACCCTACCCGTTTTTAGACTTTACTAAAATAAGCGCTCAGTCCATGAACGCTGCCATACATGGGAAAAATGCCCTACCGACAGTTCTAAAATTCTACAGTAACATTTCCAATTTATCAATAAGATCCGACAGTCCTGAAAAAATCATTGTGCGCGGAATTTGTAGACCACGAGCCTCGCCGCTATTTCGATATTTAGCGGTGACTATACACTTCAAAGTAACGCAGCGCTTCAAAAAGAACGCAACAGCGTTGCTACTCTCGCGACGACCGTGTCCTACTATGGTCTGACCTTTCAGTACAGACACACTTACGCCGTGCTGCAAAAAGAGGGATGTGTCCTATTATGGTCTGGTCTTTCAGAACAAATGCGGTGTATACTTGTCAATGGGATTGTATTGTATCTTTCCGTACAGATTTTCTCCACGAGTGAGAAACGACATGACCTCCAGTCCTCTATTAGACTGACTCACCCAAAACAGGACCTCCGGGGATCAAATGGGACCGCCGCTCCAGAAAATGGGACCGACACACCTAAAAACATGACCGCCCCACCACAAAACAGGACCGCCGGGGACCATACATGACCACCGGACAAAATGTAGTTATCAAGGCCTTTGTATGATACTGCGGGTTATGACGTAACTGGTCAGCTAGCTGTGAAAAGACTCGCCAAAATAAAACTTGGTAGCACTGCGTTATTGAGCTCCGTTACATACCCGAAATTTCCTACAGCCCGTCACCTCGTCACGTGAAACTTATGTAGAGCTAGCGAGCGGAGCAGGCGCATGCAAAATCTAGGAGTCAATCAACACTCACCTTGCAGGTTGCAGCCGCTTGAGTGAAAAACAATCTAATAAGCATCATTTGTTTGCCTATTGTAACAAAAGTTTGTCGCGCTTGTGACATGAGCACGCGCCATTTCCTAAAATTTTGCAATAGTCTTTCGGAAGATGATGACTCAACTTCTCAGCAGCACCGATTTGCTCTGAAATTCGGTTTGCTGGTATTAAAATACTAAAAACTTATGACGAAATGAAACCAGTTCCGATACTTTGTTGTGCCATGTACGCATCCTCGTAGAAGAGAAGAAGAGCTGACTGAAGAATCGGTGAAAAAAGGAACTGGTCAATGTAAGCCGACCTAAAAAACGCATCTCAATTTTAGCAGCAGAATAACGACAGAACAACACATTTTCCCGGCGAGGGCTGATAAATAATTTAGTTTACTCTAGGAAGAGTGTCGTTAATAACACTAATTCGATGAAGATTTTATATATGCAGTGTTTTACCCACATCGGCGCCAAGCTGTATATTTAGTATCTGCTTTGTCACACAAAGGCTAGTTATGATGCTTGACCCGAGAACCAGAACGCCCTTTTTTCTTGACTAAAACGTCACATTGGAGAAAACGATTTTCATTTTGTTCTAAAACTTACACAGTGGATAAAGTTATAATTATTTAGCTCAAAAGCGTGCTACGTGGTTTGTGGTTAAACTCAAAAGCGCCGCGTGTTACAAAACGAAGTGTCCTATAGCGCACAAAAGATTTCGTTGTATTAATTGGCACAAGACCTGCATATGCATACGTATATAGCTCCATTGTATGATCTGTGTTGGCCTACCGATAATAAACCTTAGCTTGTTTGTCATTGCGGTTTCAATCCCCGGCAGTCATGTTCAGTCCCCGGCAGTCCTGTTTTCTGGTGGGGCGGTCGTGTTTTTAGGTGCGTCAGTCCCATTTTCTGGTGCGACGGTCCCATTTGATCCCCGGAGGTCCTGTTTTGGGTGAGTCGGTCCGATTTAAGAGGACCGGCGATCCCGTTTCTCACCCGTGTTCTCCCTCAACAGGAATTCAAATTTCTTTGTATACGTGCAAACCGCGAAAAAACTTGACCTTTTAACTTGACCTTTTGTTAAAACCATGTGGCCAAGAAGCGCGCGCTGCATACAAGTACCTGTCATCAAAGATTAGTCTTCGGGAACTATCTATTCATGAAACGGGTAGCATAGCATCGGCAAGAAATAATACCTGCACTTATTTCTGAAAGTTTCTAATACCGTAAAAAAACGTTTGGGTTATTTTTAGGGGGAATTATTAAATTAATCGTAACTGGTGTTTTTAAAGTCAAAATGACCCACTAATAGGGAACACCCCCCGAATCTCCCGAAAAATAACTGTTAGACTGTCACGCATCCAGTTACCTGGCGACTCAATATCAGCCTTACCGAGACAATTGTCGAACGTTTTTTAGCAGATGAGATCAACAAGTGCTAAACAAAACATGTTCTGCTTTACTGCTTGAGTTAATTTCTTTAGTTACAATGCCCACCTAGGTTGTTACATCGCGTTTAATCTGGCAAGTGAACTCTGATGACACGCATGCAGACGAACTTCAAACAAACATCACTGACAACAACATGTGTGTTTGCCTACAGATTTTCTTGTGTTGCGGAGTACGATCTAGTGCACATTTGGACTTAATATGCTGTTAATCCCAACTCCACAAGGAGGCTATTTGGAAAACTTAAGGGCGATTTCAGGTAATTTGTTGATTCGAAACTATTTTTTACTCAAAAATTCAAGTTGACCTATTGGTGATCGCGAGGCAGCGATGCATCAGTCGGCGAGCTTTCGCACTGGGATTTTCTGATAAGTGCTCGTAATTTAACAACAAAGTTGGAAAGTAATGCACGGCAATTGTGTAGAAACTCTTCCATAGGTTACAGATATGTCACAGAGTGTAAATTTGATTTGTAGCTTACGATTTCACCTGTTTCGGAGAGCAGATTTCAACCACTTTGGGCTATAATAAGTGCCCCCCCCCTTCCTGAAGGGAAGTTATCTAAGCGCCGTGGGCGCTTATTGGGGCGAATACGATATTTGAGTTTCTGATCTGATGCTCGCAAGTCGCCAGATTGTGCAATCAATCTGTTGCGTCATTCAGAAAGTGTTTGCCATGATGAGTCTTAATAAGCATGGGCAACGGTCAGAGAGTTCGTAGTCATTGTATAAGTGATAATGCATTTTTGATAACATGTAATAGAAAGATGAGCAGCTGACGTCATGGTGATTATTATAAAGCAGGTATTTCTGTTTTTTTAACCATTTGTGTAGTATGTGAAGCAGTTACAGACTGATACGGAGAGTGGGCATGGTGAGGTGAGCAATACAAATTAAAAGAATGTTGATCCCTATTGGGAAGATTTCACTTCAAATTTGTTTTCTACTCTGGTAATTGTATTAATATTAGTTTTTCATCAATAACGTAGAAAATATATCTGAAACTAAATAAGGCGATCCAGATCCTCCCAAGGATACTATTGTTTCGTGAAATGAAGAATATAAATCGGTAAATAAAACAACAAGAATGGATCAACTGAAATTTGAAATTTTCGGAGGTAACAACTTCCTTTATCAACAAAAACAGAAATAAAAATATTATTTCTGTTTTTGTTGATAAAGGAAGTTGTTACCTCCGAAAATTTCAAATTTCAGTTGATCCATTCTTGTTGTTTTATTTACCGATTTATATTTTTCATCAAGGTATGTAAGTGTTACAGTTAGATCTCGTCTATTTACGGGATAGTATGGCCGCCAAGTGAAGTTTCGTTCATTTTTCATGAAGCATCCTTGTACACATTTCTATTCACTTCATGTGTACTTGACCTGACTGAGTAAAAAGTCATATGTCTTGAGTCATAGCACTCCCTAATGATGGTTTGGTTGACAATTATATTAACCAGCAATCAGTTTAATGCCAGGTAACTGTCAAAGGTAATCAGAAAGCTTAAGCTTCTTTCTACGTTATAGTTGATACTACTCTACTAGGAAGTCAACGTCGCAAGAAAGATCTTTGGCTCGTTTTGTGAGTGACTTGTGGTGAGAAATATCTTAATGTATGGTAAGAATGGATATAGTAGGAAGGTCTTAATACCACCTTTCACATTTAGTCAAAGCGTTGAATTTTTTGTTTTGTGGAGTGTCGGTTAGAGTTTGATCAGAGCTTAAGTCACCACTCTGTAGTACACAGGTGGATTTGACAGGGAAGCATCAGTTCCTTCTCGTGTGCCAAAGGTTAACTTTGGTGTCATCAAAATTATTATGTGGCTGTTGATATTTTGCTCGATATTTTATTCAAATATTCACCATGCTACCATTTGTTTCATTTATTATCTGAACATATACACCTTGCGTGCGATTTGTCATATTTGGAAACTAACCTAATGTTTTCTCAGCACCATCTAGTGACAACTTTGATGACTCAATCATCAAGAATCTTATAAGCTCGGTTTATGTTAACTACCGAAGCCAATCTGAAAGGTTCAACTTGTTTGCAGTTTACATTGACATTCCTGTTTAACATGTACTGTTATTGGTTACTTACTACACAAGAATGTTGTGACAAATGAGTATTTTTTTATTTTTCAAAGGCAGATTTCCTTTGATGATAACAATGGCGACCTTGCCCTATGTTGTCATACGTCATCTTCTCAAGAATCTAATGATAGTTCATAGTTCGCTTATTCGTCATTTTTGTTGAGAAATTTGACCAAGAAAAATATCTCTTGTCCGCCCTATGTTGTGTATTAGACGGGTAAAGAGCTACTGTCAGCAGCTTTGCCTTTCTATGCTAGAATGGTCATCTCCCTATGCTGTGATCAATATGTTGTTTTACATTGCATTTGGCGTGATCTTGCTAGGTGTCTTGATCTAAGAAGCAATGCTCTTGCATGATATTTTTCTTACATAATAACTTTAACAGGAAGAAATTGACTGACTCTCCAACATGTCCCTGCTCTGGTGTCCTTTTCAGTGACAGTTTCAATGTAGATTATCACAAAAGAATGCTGGGAGTGGAGTTGGACCATGGACAGCTAACGTGGTCTCTGGGTACAAATTAGAACACCTCGAAAACAGGTGATAACTGTCAGGCATTGTCACTTTTTAACTAAGATAAACCATTTCTCTTATGTAACTGAAAGATGCTAAGCGCCAAGTACACTCCATCTATTGAGAATGGAACCTGTCCCGCATTTTGGGGATCGTCACATTACGTCACTAACAATCTTTGTGTTCTTCCCAAGCCAAGAATGATTCCATTTGAGTGAGGCAAACTTTAAACAAAATTTATAGTCATGCTATTGTGCTTTGATTCAATGGAGTGGGTGACAGTCTCAAATTTGCACTCTGGTAATTAAATGTTTAATGCAAAATTTGCGCCAGGTCTTGTTTTAATGTCGTGGTTTGATTAGGTGGGAAGGAATGTTCATGATGCATGTGATACAAAAGATTTGACTTAGTACGTTGGCAATCACTGGTGCGAGCTGTTGTTTTGCATTGCATTTCAGAAGGTAGAATGGTGAGAGGCATAAAGGTTTAGTGAAAGAGATCTCCGATAGATTTGGGATAACAATTTGTTTGAAATGCCGTTTGTGAATTGGTCTCGAGGGTTATCTGAATCTGTTTCTCGCTACACTTCTACTGTGCGTTAGTTGTTTCATATATTCTGGTGACTGATGTTTTATTGACAAGATTATTAAAAGGATACTAAAACCATGTTTTGATGATTTCAATCAATCCTCGTTCTGTCACCTGCTAATGCGTCATTGGCGTTGATCTGAAAAGATTAACGCAGGAATCAACTAAAAACTCATCCCCTTTGTCACAAATTGGATGCTTTGGTTCTTAGTGGGTGGTCTTTTCCCGCAGTTGCCACGTCATTCGCTAAAAAGCATATGTCATGCTTGCCCGTTTAGCAGACTTTGAAAGGAGTTTTCAAAATTTTTCCAAATTTTTGGGGGTTGTCAAGGGTTACAGAGCATTTGTTTCAGAGAATTGGATAAGAAAGTCATCTTTAGTATCTGTAAATAAGACAGAACTACATTTGGTATCCCTTTAATGTATTTATTGTTCAATGGATTGGACCACGTTGTAGGTCACAGTTTTTGTTTGATTGACATGAATTTTACACGCATCACATATCTCGTCAGTAGCTTGAGGGCTATTGTATTTATTCTAATTGGACTCAAGATGGTGCTCTGATCCTCTGTGGATCTAAGTGTCCTTAGGCAGATCTGTCTGAAACTCAGTTTGTGAACGGATGCTATGAGGAATGTGATAATTGTTTCTCACAGTAATGACGACTGTTCGTTCTACCGACTGGTTGGTTTTCTGTCTATTGTTCAAGGCTATTCTTTGTCACTGTCACCGTCATTTTTCCTTCCAATTTTACCAAGTGTCGTCTAGGGTGCTTTCATTAAAATGTTAGTGTCTTCACATGAATTTACACTAAAGGCACGTGTGTTGGAGTTTTGGTGTGTCATATTTTTAGTCCTCACGAAAGCAGCAAATCAGAATTCATAAATGAATTATTAGGCTGCCATATATATCTCTTGTGTAATTTTTTTTTCGCATGTTACGCTATTGTCTCCCAAGTGATTGGCGTGAGTATACCCACTATCAACACCTTCATATCATATTTTTTATTGAATAAATATAGTAAGCACTTGGAATAGTTTTTAAGTATGGGTGAATGTGTTAAGTGCACACAGGTAATAATTTTAAGGTGTGTACTACCGTAAACGTTCGGGTTAGCGCCCTGGGCAGTTAAATTGGTGAACCCAAAAATTTGGGGGTGGGCGGTTAACCTGGCATGGGTGCTTATTACGACATACAGCCGCCCTGGGCGGTTAATCTTAACTCATGATCTGAGTCCCCACACGTACTGGGAACGCGTGACTTTGCAAAGACCTTTATTGTCACGAAATGCGTATCCTGCACACTCTAACTAACACACTGTTTCGAATTTGTGGACTGTGGTCAAATCATTCCGAACGTTTGCATAGAACGCGTGCTGCATAGTTCAGCGCCTCAGATGAAAACGATTATTGCTAATTCTACTCTTACTTTCACTATACTTCGCAGACATTGGTGAACATGTTCACCTACGTAGCAGGCGGTAACTGTGCTGTCATTTTAACCCAGTTGTGGTCACATGCTGGCCCATTTTTACTGTGTGATTAGTGCACATTAGGTCACAGCATAGATTAAATTTATGTTTGGTCCCGAGTTCTAGCTGTCCCAAGTTCTAGGCTGAGCCCAAGAGCAGTTTTAAAATTAGTTGTAATATAAGTTTGAAAACTTAATTCAGATTTAATTGTTTTTGGGGCCTGTCTAATATCTGGGCGCCGCTCACTTTCCGTAGCCTGAAACATGCTACGGTACGCATGACAACAAAAATAGCACGCAAGCGAACACGAGGCAGTTGTCAATCAAAACATAGTTACAGCAATGGAGTCAAGAACATGTATTTGCTTAAAATTTTATTTAAAAAAATACTAATGACTTTGACTGGAGTTTGAGGGATAATTAGTTCTTACACGCACGGCATCGGTAAAAATAATTCGTAGATAAAGCCCCAATTATTCGGGTAAATGGCACCCCTGGTTAGCTATGTGACTAGTGACGAGATCTAACAAGCAATGCGTCTTTACCAGCCTCCCATTCAGTAACGCTAGGACCACTCTAAAAACCAATACTTTGCGAGATTATGTGAGATATTGCTGTGTATTTTAAATAAAAACATGTAACTTTAGCTTCATTTTAACTAGGTCCTGACGTTACTCACGCACGCCTGTACTTAAAAGACGGATATCCTCGATAACCTGGCAATTATATTCATCAAAATAGGGAAAATTTGACACCTTTTTGTGAGTTATGGAAATTCTTAAAAAACCGAGAGCTTCCAACCTAAAGCTCATTGAGAGGGTTGGCAAAACCACTGTCACAGCATTTCTCTGGCCTGATTATTTCGAATATATGTTTTATCTAGTGCACTGCATTCGGAATCTCAGTGCGGCAGACAGCGTGGCTGAAAGTGGTGGTTCTTAAACTTAAATTTGCGAGCATGAGAAGAAAATAAAGTGACAAAGCATTCGAGGTATTACATTTTGAAGTAAATCCATGACTCGGGACAATGATTTGTTACTTGTATTATTATTCACATTGCCAAACCACCTCTCTGACGCTGTCATTGCACTCTTTGTTATCATGGTTTTTTATCTTAAAATGGGTAATCACGCATTTCCTTAGCACTGGGTGCGTAATCATCAATCTTCAAAAGTTGGAGATGGGCTCTTAACTGGAAATCTTCAAAAATAGCTGAGGGGTGGTTAACCGAGCAGTGGGCGGTTACATCGATAATCCACCTAAAGTAGGGGATGGGCGGTTAAGTGAACATGGGTGTTAATCCGAATGTTTACGGTATGTATATGTTTAGTACATGTAATAGTTTTTAAGTTTGTATGAATGTGTTAAGCACAGATAATAGTTTTTAAGTGTGTACAGGGAATAGTTAAGTGTTGTGCTAAGCGCAGGAAATAGGACACCATTTTCCTGCAGTTTTACCAAAGGCACCAATTTGGAAATCTTAGTCAATGTCCGCAGACAGTAACTGCATGCTGTACAAATGACTATGCGAAGAATGGTTAGAACTTGCCAAAATGCCCCCTGGACATGCCGTCAAATTTGAAAATGCAAAAGATTTGATGGAATTTCTTATTTTCCGTGTTACTTGTCGAATACTAGAAGAATAATTGCGTTGTAACGTTTCTTTGCAGCAGAAGCTAAGCATTTCATTAGTAAATGGATTCTTTGATTTGTGCCACAACTGGAGGTCACGTTTCATCATAATGGTCTTGATTCTTCGACAAAGGAAATCTGTATGAAATGAATTTAGTAAAAATCAAGACTACATATCTAAGGCTCCACGTCTTTGGTTTGTGAGATTTAAGGTCCGGTTGCACTTATTTCTGTCATTTGCATTGTCTTTGATGTTTACCGAGGAAGCAATTTTCATTTTTGAGTAAATATGTTTCATAATTTAAAGCCTAAGGTGTCATTATCTTGGCAATTAAGATTTAGCAAATAATGTTTTGCCACTCACTTTAATTGATTTTGGACCTCCTGCAGCTCTGGTAGCTAATTTCTCAGAAATCGTTCATTTTCTACCGTGGCTCTTAAAAGCTGCTTGATGATGCTGACGTGCTTTACGACAGGCAGCAGCTGATAGTGGAAGTTCGTCAACTGCTGCATGCTGGTTCAGTGAGACGTTAGTGTCTTGAGAAATCAGACAGATGACAGGCAAATGTGGAATCTCGTCTTAGTGACTGAATACCTTTTTGTGTTGGGGACTTTGGGACCATGTAAATTAGGTTAGGTTTGCTAATCGTGCCTAGAAGTTGCGACGAAGAAGATAGAGTACAGTAAAACCTTAGCACTTTAGGACACAATATAGGGGAGAAGTGATTTTTTTCATAAAAGGTGTGTAGTGCAAAACAAAGAGTTTATCAGTCTTCATTTGTGTCCCTTAGCTACCATTGGCCAGTGCTTTGAAAACTTGTGGGCATAAATAACGTTATGGGCCTGTGAGAGGCCAATATTGGCAATTATTTTGTTAGAAATTTCTGAGGTTTTACTGTAATTGGTTCTTTTCTGTGCCTCGCTGTTTAAAGAGGAATAAAAATCGCTCACGCGCACAATTTTTTGGAAAGTTCTTTTTTCATAAGTTACATTTAAGTTGGTTAGTTATTTAAGTTAGTTAGTTAGTTAGTTTTTTTAATGAATCCGCTTGGCAACTCAGTGGGTCACCTCTTTCATGACCTCAATTTCACTTTGTTTTGACTCATGGCAGGCGCCCTTCTCCCAGTTTTCGAAAAAAATTACATACCAGAACCAATTGTGCTATTTCCTTTGGCCTTACTGTTAATACTTTTCCCTGTTTCTTAATCAGTCTGCTTATTTCAGATCCAGCTCTTCGATGAAGTGTCGAGTTAACTAGCAAAGAGAGAACGCTTGTCATGACATTGCAGAAGTTACTGGTTATTGGCTAACTACGTCCGACTGTCCCTCAGCAAGAGGTGTATCATGTGAAGGCTATTATGAACACCAGTAACAGCACACAGACCTTACCAGCTGGCCTTGAGTGGACTGTAATCGTTTTGTGGACCAACTGTGGTTTGGGTTTCGTGCTTTTTGTGATCAACACGGGAATTCTTTTTGCTTCAAAATACACCAGTGGCGGGAAAAGTCCTACGCTGATTTTCATTCGTAGCTTATGCGTGGCGGACACCTTCATAGCACTGGCGCCTGTTGTGAAGGCATTTGAAACACCCGCTCAGTTGATGATGTACAAAGTAAACATCAACTGCTTTCTTGGAGAAAGTGTTCTCTACACTGGAATGTTTGCAAGCAGTTTCTTGATCTTGGGATTCACTACGGATAACTATCTACGAATGGTGTCACCTGTGAGATACATAAACACTGTGGATAAATCACTAGTCATCACCTTCATGATATTTATTTGGAATGGTGCTTTCATCTTTGGATTTGTTCCTCAGATGGGTTGGAACATTGAACTACTGAATGGCCAACCACACGCTTGTCAACTGTTTGAATACTACGATACCTCATATATCATCACTATGGTGATTCTTATCGCCATGGCGTTAGTGACTACGTGTTGCCTTCATTTAGACTTTTTCTTCAATGTTCAAAAGAGGTCACTGTGGACACTTAACAGTGACATGTTCCGCAAAAACATGTATTTTATGAATGGAACGCGTATAGAACTTTTGCTGACAACTGTAGCTATAGCCAGCTGGTTTACATACTTCTTCTTGTTTTCTAAAATTGGATTGTTCTATAGAAATCCAAATTCAGAAAATTTTTACTTGATTTTGTTTAGTCTGTTATTAGGCAAAGCGTTTATTTCAACATTTCTCCATTTATCTCATGCTGAGCAAATCTTGCAGGTTATTGCCAAAGTTATTCGTCACATGTTTCGTAGGTGTTGCAAGAACAGCAAAGGAATTTCTAGATACAGTGATCGAAATGCCACTACAAGATCAACTGTATCGGTGATTTCAGTTGATGACAGCATAAGCCCTGGGTCTTCATCGTCGCGGGAACGGCGATACTCACATACCACAGACTTATCTACCTCGGTAGAAAACTTTAAAATTTGTGCCTCTCGAAGTGCCAGTAATGAGACTCAAATCAGTGTCTTGCCATCATCCTGTAGGACGAATTATCAGAGATTTGAACATTTAATATCAGAAGTTCCTTCTTTTAAATTAAAACGCAGCCAGAGCCTTTGCACCCTGAAGCCTAAACCATGTGCACCTTTGCGTGTCACCTTTTCTGACAGCATAGCTCAAAGTCATTTGGAAACATTGAGAAAGTTAGCTTTAACTATAAGGAGGGGAAAGTCAGTTCAAAACTTAACTGGACCAATTAAACAGCCTTTACCAAAAATAGTTTTGCATGAAGTCACTGCAGACGTACATCAGGATCCTGACAAAAATGCAAAGGCTGGCCCTCCTAAGTTGCCTCCTGTTCGTGCATCTGAGAATGACGAAAACCGCTCACCGAATTTTAAAAGGCCTTTAGTTAGGTCTAAGGCAGGTTTGTGGGACAGTGCGAGAATGGACTCATTGAAGGTGCCGGCTCTAGCGTCCAGCAGTTTTAAACGGTCTCGTCTGCTTGATCGTGAATTTCAGAAGACATTAAAGGAGCTCAAGTTATTCAAAAAAGAGCTGGATGGTGCTTGGAACTCTGACTGTCCACAGCGTACTAAACTGCCACAGGCTGACAATGTTAGGTTGAGTTCAGTTTACAAATATCAAATCCCCACTGACAGTACGAATATGTCTTGCCAATATCATAAGTCTGTGAACAATTCATTAGGAAAGACAGGTGAGAACGATACCTGCAGTGCCAATTCAGGGATTGTGCTTGATGTCAAGAACGTAGCCTTGTCTAGCAGGACTAGTCACTCAAATAAAAAAAAATTGATATTTAACAAGTCTGTCAGTCTGGCTTCTAGCAAGAGAAGATCTGTGTCCTTCCACTTGGAGAAAGACGTAGGACTGAGAGAGCATGAATTTAAAAGAGTCTCGTCTACAAAGCGATCTTCCTCAGATCCTATCAGAGACCATAAATGGATTCAATCAAGTTCTTCAACTATCGGTCTGTTGACAAAGGTGTCGGACAGATCTCTCAATGGTTTTACTGGTGCTACAAATCTTGGTTACATTCCGCATGATGATGATGAAGACAAAAACGACCAGACAGTGGTGATGATCAATGGAACAGTATATCATGATGATGCCACTATGCAGTGTGATGTTGTTCACGATGCAGTTGAAGTAACCTGCCTTTGACCGCAGTTATCGTGCATTATCATTACTGCCACCCACACTGTGAGTTACTACTAGAACGGGTTGACATTATGTTAAGTGGTAGTTTGGACGCCATTTGTAATAGGGCAACTTTACAGGTGGGACACGAGGCTTGGAATGTTCCTCTTTAAAAAGGATTTCTCTTTTTTGGTTTCTATATCCTGTCATTTAATTTCCAGTTTTCTCCATTATTTTGGCTTTATTCATGCAAAAGCGTTTGTTTTAGTAAAATTTTTGTAGCAGAAAAATATTTCTTTCCCACAAGCTTATTTATTTGTGGAACAATGGTATACATCATTGGTCATTCCAAGCCCTGGTGACATTGTACCCCACCTTATCAAGGTAATTCGTTGGAGGGTAATTTGTCCCATTGCTAGTCGCTTTGTGGCTGCAGATTTTCCAACTGAAGTAATTGCCTGATGCGCCTTCATTTTCCTGTTATGTTTTGTCTCTTGAATTTGTTGACCACTTTATTCACTAAATTGTCTTTCAATTGCATTCCGCAATTGCAAGATGGTAATGTCCAAATACATGAGCAAACATATAGTCAAGTGCCATTTGCCAAAGCTCCTTATTTTGATACTGATAATGTGAGTCATTTAAGTGCAAGCTGTACTAGAGTAACTCATAGTGTGGACACATCTTGTCTTTTTATTCATTTGAATTGTGCTTTATTCTAAAATGTGATAAAAGTTTAATTCAAAAAGTGAAAGAATCTTTCTTCAAGTATTTCTGTATGTTCAAGATGTTTTCACTCATTTTGCTTGAAGTATGAGTTTTATTTTGTATTTGTAATAAATTGCATCAGCTCCTGTTGATTGTGAGTGTGTGTTCTTGATCTGTGGGACAAAATATTAGCATAATTATAAATAAGTACACATGTTTAACTTTTTCATTTTTGTAAAACACATTGCAAATAGGACAAAACTGACATTGTAATAGTCATTCCATGCTAGCTATTCAAAACTCGTAGGGGGTAGTAAAACAATATTCGTATTAGCCAGGAGCATGAGTTAAGCTGTGACTGCTGTATGACTCAAAACAGCATTCACAAAGAACTACTTTGAGTGACTTTGCATATCAGTTTCAAAAGGCCTGCTGTTTGTGAATTACATGGATGATTTACAACTGTTGGAAATCTAAGCTACTATGGGAACTAGTTACCTCCCTCCAAGCCCGAAATGGTAGCAATGGAAATAGAGGTGAACCTCAACAAAAACCTAGTGAAACTGCTGTTCCTCCCAGTAGTGACAATTGAGGGTTTTTTTCTTTGCATATACCTCCTTTATAGATTTTCATGAAATTTTATCAATTGGCTTTCTACTGGGAAGACAACACATTCTTATTTCAGGTGGATTCATTACATTTTGTACCCCAAGTGTGCATCTTTGGTCTCTGCCTCTCTATATGCTATTAATACCACTTAAATGATGATTATATCTTGTTCTGTATCAGTGTGACCACTCCTGACATTGCTTTTGTACTTATCCTACTACTGTGGCACCTCCTAGTGGCGATAAAATACTCAGGTATCGGGTCATCTTTTTGACATCAGTGGAAGCAGGATGTGCAGCTAGTGTTAAGAATTAATTTAAACTACACAAGGGTCTTCTGAAATTGACTGCAGCTGGTGTTTCACAATGAAAATAGATTTCTGTTGTGCTAACATTATCAATTTTTACGTGTATCAACACCAGTCCCACTTTCATCTCGCTAATTTTGTGTTCAAATATTATGATATATGTTAACAAATGATCAAATAACAACTTATATCAAATGGCAACTTATTAGAGTATGCTAACATTTATATTTAAAAAGCACAGTGAATTGGTGTCTGAGTGTCTTGCGACAACTACCCCTAATGACAATTTTGTTTTGTTTGCCTCCCCAGTTTTTTATCCTAACCCTTTGCAGAATCTTGAAATTTAGGAAGTCTTCTCGTATGAATGTGGCAAAGGTCAAAATGACAACTTTCAGACGGATCTGACCACCGCTGTGCCCCTATTGGCAAGCTTTTATAATTACCCTAGGCTTTATCTTAAGTTCCTTGATAGATTTTCATGAAATTTGGTAAATGGGTTTCTCCAAAACCGATTGAGGTATGTTCATGAAAGTTTGCACATGTGTTCCTTTCACAGATGGGACAGCATGAGCGAACTTTCGAACAGATCCAACTATTGGTGTGCCCCCTACTGGCAATTTTAGTCTTTTACGCTTACCTTAAGTTTGTATCTTAAAAAATTTTTAACTGATTTTCATGAAATTTGGTATGTAGGCACCTTTTAGTGAGATGATGCTATCCTCCCGTTTTCGGATGGATTCGACGTAGTTTGTGCCACCTAGTGGCCATTTTTGCTGTTTTCAAGTCTGTTTTTTGCGTCCACCCCTCTATCACCCAAACTGCTCTAAGGGTGATTGTGAAAATAGTTATGTATGTGCTTACTATAAAGAGGACGGTTGACGATGATTTTCCGACGATTTCAACTACTGTGGCGCCTCCTAGTGGCAGTTTTTTTGCGCCTATGGCTGTATCTCCTAAACCGTTCGCAGGATCTTTACGAAATTTAGTATATTTAAATGATTTTAACAACAGATGTCAATTACTTTCAGATGAATCTGACTACCAGTGTGTCCCCTAGTGGCAATTTTATTTTTTATGTTTAACTATGTATCTTCAAAGGTCCTCAACAGATTTTCATAAAGTTTTAAACATAGGCATCTATTGGTGTGATAACGCTATCTTTCTGTTTTTGGATGGAATCGAGGTATTCAGCTCCACCTAGTGGCCATTTTTGCTGTTTTCAAATCTTCGAGATTTTCTGTTCGTTTGGTCTCCATTGCATTGCCAATGCAAGCACACGCAGCTGGCCAGCTCTCTTTTGTTTTGGTTATGCCTGTACAAGTTGATCCCGAATGACCCAGCTAGCATTGTCCGACTAGACTGGTTTGTTGACCGCGAATGACCCACCTAGCACTGTTCCTTGGATCGTTCTTGCTGCTCTGATGTAGGTTTAGCTTTGTTGAGCTATGTCCGTTATGTTGCGCCATCTATTGTTCTTTAATTTTGATTAAATGCTCTTTTCTTGCCATGTATATTAATCGATTAGACATCTGTACAGTTCGATAGTTTTAAACGGGCTTTCATAAGATATTTTTCATTTCTCGCTAGTCGTCAGGATCATTGTCGTCGGCCTCCCCATCGTCCTGTTTTCGCGTAATTTCGCCAAGTGTCGCTCCTCCGAGCGCTCTCATTTGTTTTTTTTTACCTTTGCCTCAAGATCTTAGACTCATTTTCATGATATTTGGCAAACAGTTTTGAGAGACAACGACATCTTTCTGTTTTGGATCGGTTTACTGTATTTTGTTGCTGACCAATGGCTATGTTTATGATTCTAATAAACACTCTTAGAGACACACTGTTTGCAGTGCTGTTGTGGGTGTTATACTGGTAACAAATCTGGCAATAACAACATCTTCCAACCTTAAGTTGTGTTGTTGTTTACTGGCAGTGTTCACATTCAAGCTAGATCCTATCAATATTGTTCTGTTGTAAGTGTTTGGTGTTTTGTTTACATAAGTCATGCATCAACACCTCCTTAGTCTTGTTGGAATTCAAGAAGAACATGGATATCAGACCTTCGATTCAGTAATCCTTTTCTAGCACTGCATTCACACCAAACATGAGCTCCTCTCTTTTTGTCGCTGAAGGGGAGGTGTTAAAGCAAACCTTGTTGACAAGGTATTGATTAAGCAGAACTGAAGTAGATGATGCCGCATTTCTCTTCTCAGTTTTATACATATATGTTATTCAGGGCTTCCAAAGATAGACAAAATGCTAAGAGACTTGCGTGTAAAGCAAACAAGCCATGACCACCTAACATTTCCCTTGAATCATAGTTCAACTTGTTTGTAATGAGACAAGTTATGAGATCATGTGTACTCTCAAGCTATCGCACTTTGCAGTCAAGGTACTCATGTACCCATGTCCACTGAATATTTAAAAGGTACTTTGCATAATTTGTTAATTTATGGTTTTTGTGCTGTCATGAGATACCTGCTGCTACAGTCTGTGTTGCTTTTGGTATGGAATGCCCTGAATTTTGTATGGAAATGCAAATTATTCAATTGAGTCTTGAAATTTGTTATTCACCAAAATTCTATTTTTCATTATTTTTTTCCCATACCATTATAAACGTATGCACGATTGGCGTCCAGTTTCTCACTTATTAGGTCACAGGACTTTTAATCAATCATTATAACTTTTACCCTTGTTAAGAATCTCAGATAGCACTGAATGCGATGTACATAATGCCAAGTGTAGAAAAAATAATTCATTTCGCAGTTTCATGAGATCCTGCCATGCTTGTCTGCAACTTTAGAATGGACTGAACAATTCCTGTAATTGTAATGAAAGCAAATTCTTAGTTGGATGCAGTAGTGTAGCTTGGGTGATTCATTTTGAGCGGCTCCACAACAGGGTATAGCTGCATTGATGAAGCAGGGCAGTAGAAACGAAAGGCGGCCGACACAGAGATAGACTAAGATATGAACTAAGAAGGGGAAAGTATTTCTCATTAAAACTAATCAGACAAGAACACAAATGCAGCCAGTAAGCTGTAAAAGTCCTGATGAGTATTGCGGTATTTAGAGTGTGCATAGCAGTAACGGGGGTTTAGGTTTCCCGCAAAGGTCGAATCAGAGGCGCGTGGCGCCGAGCGGGGGGGAAGGTCGGTAGGGGGGTTGTTTAAGACAACTTTTTGTTTTTGTAGCCAAACAGTGAAATTTCTATGCATCCTGGTACGTTTCTGGCACTTAACATGTTCCTGGAGTTTTACTTAAGATAATTAAAAACCCTTCTCGATTTCGTCACATGAACTCGGCTCATAAGTTTCGTGAAACCATATTTGTGCACATCTGGGTATGAGTCACACCACCAGCAAAAATTTTTGTAGGAACATCTGCTTACACACACCTTTTTAGCATACGAAAAAGGGTGGTGTGTATACAGGGGTTTAGACAACTACCAAATATTCAAAAGCATAAGGAGCACCGACGGGGAGTAAAAACTTGAATATCAGATGATCGCAACAGCCTCAAGCTGTTTAATAACGAAGACCTGTACTGTTAGTCCGGAAATAAACATGTGTTCTGTCTCGTTAGGAGAACAACTGGCAAATGATGGTGCTCTCAGCTCATAGCCTATTATTAAAAGCGACAATAAATAATTAAGTATCACTTTATTAAGCTGAATCACATTGACAACAATTGAAAAACGTCAAATGTATCAGGAAACAAATCATCTGAAAACAGTTTCTAAACTAAAACATTCTGTACAACGTGGTGAAAAGGTATACAGGAGCAGTTCGCAGAGGGACCAGATGTACACTGAGAGTACACAAAAACTCCGGCCTGGTCCGTCATAAGACCAAAAGTACACCTGTGCTTATTATCCCTATAAAAATAGTCGATCTGTTGCGGGACCAAACAGTACTGACTGAGATAAATAGTTTTACAAAGTACACTTTGGTAAAAAACATCACAAGACTAGTTCACCGAGGGACCAGAAGTACACTGAAACTCGATATCTACACAAATCAAGCTGGCCTGGTCTGTCGCGAGACCTAAAGCGTACTTTGCAAAAAATTTTGAATTGAAAACTTCTCTCTAGACACTTTTTAAACCGCGGTGGTTGCTCATACTTGTAGTTTATACATCTGGTGGTCAACTGCTGCGAGAGGTTGTCTAGGAAGGGTTTTCGCACCATTCTGTAGTACTCACTGGAAGAAACAAGTATTGAGTACAGATTTAACTACGCACTACATGAAATAGATTTTGGATATGAAGCAGATAGACTCGAGTGGAAATACAAACCAGAATAAGCTTCTGTGCGCTCGTAGACCTTCTGCTGTACTGGGTAAATTTGGCATGTCCAAAAATAATTTCTATTTCGTTTTCATAAACACAAGCATAAAAAACTGACATTATTACAAACTGTGTAGAATTATAACTTATTACCTTGGTGTTTCTCCAGGAACGTTGGTTCTATCTTTCTGTTGTCTAGACTGCCGAGGAATCTGTACATCAGATCCAATGGTTTGCTCCTCTTGGAATCATTCTACCTAGACATCTTCGACGTAACGTTCCCAACACTTGCACTTCATCCACTGCTGTGTCAATGAGTTTGTACGCCTGTACAATGTCAGCATCTCGTTTCGCTGCTCAGTTGGCACTAAGCTCCCTGAGGTTACCAAGTCCATTCAAAAGACTTACAGCATGCGCAAATAAATTTGATCCATTCATCATGGACTACTTCAGACCTTGACAATCGTATCCCAGGACCCATGTGCGTGTCTTGCAATTTTCAAAATAAACGTCCCAATGTCTGAACGCTTGAAACCCGAAGTACTTAAACATCAAATAAATTCCCATGAGCATGGGCGTTTTGTCGGGTGGTCGTTTCTGTGGAAATTCCCAGTATAGAAAACAGTAGTGATGCTTATTGCAGGTAGAAAGACGGGAGGTGTTGAAGTCGACACTAGGGCTCCTTAGGAGGCCTATTGAACATCGCACGAGTCCCGCAAGACTTTGTTGTGAAATTACAGCCTCCCCGCAATTTCTAGTACTGTACACTGTTCACAAATGCGGTCACTTTGTCAATGTGAGTGCCCCCTTGGTAATTCCTTATATAGACATAACTTGTTAGGGTGCATCTTCAAACAGACTCGCGACCAGACCACGGCGCCCGCCACAATAGCAATTCTTCGAAAACGAGTTTTTTTTTCAAAAGTATTACATGTACATGTACACTGAATGATATTGCGCAAGACAACTTTACTATACACCAGTCAAATTCGAGTTACAAACGTGTGGGGTGTAATAGGATGACACGGCATGACAGATGAGGTAAAAACATTACACGTCAATTCGCCTGAATATCAGGGTTCCGGCACCACAGTATTTCCCCTAATCAAATCAAAACATATCTTAGAGTAAAGAAACTAGTTACCTAAAGAAATCAGCTCTATTCGAGTTGCTCTTTCAGCGGTGGATCCATCTAAAATGCTTGGCTACTTCAGAAGTGATCTCCGGGGTTTTGCTGATGAGCCACGGAGACTCGAAATGCGTTGATTTTCATAACAGCAATTCACAATGCAAAAAAATGTATTTTCAGAGTGAAACCCACCCCCCTCATTTTTTCGAAGTTTTTTTTACTTGGGGTTCACACACGCCGGCGGTGCCGTTTTTGTTTTGCTGGAGACGTTTTTTTTTTTAAATTTTCTGGTCCTGGCCCGAGGGGAGGTTTAAAACCCCTGACCCTCCCCCCGTAGATCCGTAGATCCGCCACTACATAGAGTGATACACGGCAAGGGTGTCACAGTAATAGAAACTTTATGGTTATATACTGGCCTGCTGGTTGTGGAGGTCTGACAGGTGAACAATTGATAATGAGAAGACAATGATTTATGGCTGGCAAAAGGTGTCAAGTGAAATTCATGCCTGTCCACATCTGTTTATGTCTGTTAGAGCAAAATGGACTGAAAGTCAATGCTTCCAAATGTAACAGCTGGACCATTTTTGAGTTGCAATTTAGTTGCGGTCTTAGTTGATCAAATTGCATTCTCTTGGAATTTCTATGTTACACTAAAGACAATGACGTTGAAATTACCACTTGCCAAGACCATGTTCGGGCACAGACTCTCTGAGTTACAAAAATTAATTTTCAAAAGAACACATTTTCTCTTGCAGTTTCAAGAGCCAATAGCCAATGAAAAGATATATTTTCACTTGCCCACCACATTGTAAGATTTTACGGATTGTGAAATTAACACAGAAACAACTGACCGATTACATGCTGTGCAAATTTCCACACAAGGTCTTCATTCTAATTTGGGATTGTCCAATAGAAGAAGCTTTGTGGTTAAGTGAATTGGAAGTAGCATATCAGTTGTACCACCTGCTAGTGAAATGCTGGTTGTGGTGTTTATTTCACTCATTCCGTTCATGATGTGAGCTCAGTTTGTAATTTAGGATACATTCAACTCCTGCATTTTTATCATTTAATTAACAAACCAGGCTCCAACATCTTAATTAACTTTTGTGAAGTGAGTTCAATGCCTGAGCAAAATGTTCACTTTTCACTTGCTGTGTTGTAACTGATAAACTCAAGATGGCTTGTTCGCACTCGCGACACTTTGGCTTTTGAAAATTCAGTGTTCAGAATGAACAACGAACTTTTTGCAAAGGGAATTGAAGTACTGATTTGTCCAGGAAAGTTATAATCTGCTTATTGCTTGTCCTGTGGTGTATAGCAAGCAAAACCATGACATTCTGAAGCCATGATAGTTTCAGCAGTGTTTCAATAAAACTTTCAAACTACATATTACAAGAGAGGATGCTCTCGGACATTTTAAGGGGAGTTTCATTGCTGTCAAGAGGTGATATTACGGATTTTGAAATAATTTTGTAATGACACTTTCTCCCAGTGATCTTGCGTTTACACTGGTGTGTCAATTTATAATACCTCGTTCACATGCAGCAAATTAGTGTATACTTACGCGATGCATAATTATATAACTAAGTGTAGCTTTGCACCTGAGTGTTGCGTTTACAAAAATTGACAGAACAGTTGTCTCTGTCAGTTGTCACAGTGTCAGTTGTCATGGCGTGACTTGCTCCACTTTAAATGCTTTTTCTCGACATTAGATTGCAAACTGAATCAGCATGAGTCATTTTCACTAAGACCGTCTGCACTATTTTTGCTTGCATTAATAATTCCGAACGTCCAAACCATATGGAATGCTAGTGAATTGCTAGTATCTATGCTATTATGCAAACACAGCAGAGATGATCCATTCCGCCTTGCCCGGCCAGATTGTGTTAAGACGTGTAATTAAAACTGGAGCAGGTGATTGAGTGAAACTTGCTCTACTTCTCAAACCAGTGTCAAAAATGGTCAACTTCATTCGTGTCAGTCATGTTTAGCTCGATGGCTGTTCCATGTTTGCTGCTCCCTTACAACTTTCTGTCCTGTAAATGCGGTTAATGTAAATATGTAGAATGGTATAAATATATACTGTGGTGTATTTCTCCGGTCTAAACACCACATGAAGGGGGTCTGTAAAATGCTTTTGAAATTGGTAGAAGTTGACTTTGACCTTGTATCACACTGTCATATAATGTTGAAAAAATCCTTGTCTAGACAAACCTTCCTGATTTTTATGCGCCCACATATTTACATTTGGACGCATTATGCGGTCATCTCCGTCTGTCTGTCCAGGCGGCGTCTGTCCGGCGTCTGCTGCTCTAACTCCAAAACTGTTTGACGTATGTTCATGAAATTTTACACGTGTTCCTTTGATGGATGGGATGGCATGAGCTAACTTTCAGACAAATCCTACTACCGGTGTGCTCCCTAGTGGCAATTTTAGTTTTTTACGTTTACCTCTTATATCTTCAAAGGTCTTAAGCGTATATAGTTATCTATTAGTGAAATGAAGCTTTCCTCCCGTTCTTGGATAGATTCGACGTAATATGTGCCACCTAGTGGCCATTTTTACTGTTTTCGCGTCTTTTTAAGCATCCACCCCTTTATCAACCAAATTGCTCCAAAGATGATTGTGGAAATTGGCATGTATGTTCTTATTATGAAGAGGATAGCTGACGATGATTTTCTGACGATTTCGACAACTGTTGCGCCTCCTAGTGGCAGCTTTGTTTTTTTGCGCCTATGGATCTTTACTAAATTTGGTAAGTGCATTTATATGATATTGTCAGAGGACAACGACAACCTTCGGACGGATTTGACAACTGGTGTGCCCCCTGGTGGCAATTTTATTTTTTTACGTTAACCTCTTTATCTTCAAAGGTCCTCAACGTATTTTCAAAAAATGTGACGTACAGGCTTCTGTTAGTGTGGTAACGCTATCTTTCTGTTTTCAGATGGATTCGACTTAGTTTGCACCACGTAGTGGCCATTTTTACCATTTTCGAGTTTGTTTTTTGGCGTCCACCCCTCTATCAACCAAATTGCTTTCAGGATAATTGTGAAAATTGGCATGTATGTTTTTACTATGAAGTGGACGGCTGACGATGATTTTCCGATGACTTCAGCTACTGTTATAGTGGTGCCTCCTTAGGTGGCAGTTTCTTTTTTGCGCCCGTGGCTGTATCTCTTAAACTGTCTGTGGGATCTTTACAAAATTTAACAAGTGTATTCATATATTTTCGGACGGATCTAACTACTGGTGTGCCCCCTGGTGGCAATTTTATGTTTACCTCTGTATCTTCAAGGGTCCTCAATGGATTTTCATAAAATTTTGAATACAGGCATCTATTGGTGAGATGACACTATCATCCCGTTTTTGGATAAAATCAAGGTATTTTGCACTGCCTAGTGGCCATTTTTGCTGTTTTCAAGTCTGTTTTTGGCGTCTACCCCTCTATCAACCAAATCATTCTAAGGCTGGTTTTGAAAAGTGGCATTTATGTTCTCTGTGTGAAGAGGATGGTTGACGATGATGACTTTGACTACTGTGGCATCTCCAGTGGTAATTTTGTTTTGTTTTGCGCCCATAGCTGTATCTCCTAAACCAACTGCTGTACCTTTATTAAATTTAGTAAGTGTGAAGCTAACAATGGACAATGACGGATTTCAGGTGGATCCAATGAACACTGTCCCCCGTAGTGGCAATTTCTTTTTATTCTATTTTCCTTTGTTTCTCTGAAGTTCTGTGACAGATTTCTATGAAATTTGGTGATTGAAGAAGCCATGAGATGTTTCCATTTTCAGATGGATTGTACGTTTTTACACCTCCTAGTGGCCATTTTTATGACAAAAATAAACAACCCTAAAAGCACACACCGTTTATGATGCATTCATGGGTGCATTTCAACGTTCCGCATTGCTCTTTTAACTTTCTTGTATAGGGGTAATTGTTTTTGCAATTCATGTGAGTAAATTAGGATCTGAAGATTATACTTTCTATAGTAAGTTTAAGTTTTAATTACTGCATTTTGATGAAGTTTTGGAATTAAGAGTCATCTCAAACCAATAATGTATAAACCCGATCTACTCCTTTCCTTGAAAGCAGGTACAAATTTTTTTCCCTTTAATCCCTTACTGCTGCATGTTTTAAGTGATATTTGTGCTATTAGCGATTAATGTTATCTGTTGCAACCATTTATGTTACTTATGTTACTTGTGCAGAAACATGAAACATTAACTAAAAGCTCATGTCAAGCTCTAACATGTGGCCTTGTGGGAAAGCAAACCTGTGGTCAGGTTTCTTCTTGGCAATCGCTGTGGTATGTCTCTGGGCATTAACAGCTACCTGATTTAATTAGCTTTGAATTGTTTACTATGACCATTTTGAAATTCACACTGTTAACGACATGAATTGTAATTAATTTGTCAAAGCTGTATTTAGGTTGATTAATTTATGCAACCCTACTGTCAGCACTTCCTGTTATGTACATGATAAAAATGTTACTGAAGAGATAATTGTTCTTAATCTGCCAGTTTTATTGAAAAACCTAGAGAGTAATCTCTGAATTAAGATTATACCGTATTTTTCTTAAGTGGTGAATTGCAGCATAGATTATAGACAACAGATTCGCAACTCCGACATTTTCTTGCAAAATATCATAGCGGAGGCGCCACCCTCTTAACATAGCAAGCTCAACTTCCTGTTAGTGTATTGTGACGGGAAATTCTTCCATCTATTTTCCTGTCTAGTACAACGAAAAAATAATAATTTCGGCATGGAAACGTTCAAGGTCTTCCAGCAGTAGAGACCAGAAATTTTGAGTGATGCCGGCGTGCATTCGATCGTAAAATGAAACGTCTAGTAAACTGCTGTTAAAGTACAAGGTTGGTTTTTTAGTAGGCCTAGTGGTTATTTGTGGGGTATAAATATGAGCTTTATTTAAGAAGTCAACGTTTTACGAGCGTTCAATTTATTTGAACACGCATGTGACTTGGGCAAAATCGCCAATCCAAATCCCGATGAAATGACCATGATTAGCAGACGACGTACTTGCCGGAAGTAATGCGTGCTATATCTGCCTGGTGTCGCTAGTGAATAATGCCATCAGGGCTTATGTGTAAGATCACAACAGTGTCCCAGTTTTATACGCTGATGACACTGCAATTATGTCCACAGCTGGATCGGTTAATGAACTCGAAACTTCTCTCAACAATGAGCTAGCCATTATCCATGACTGGCTGATTCAAAATAAACTCACTCTTAACGTTAGTAAAACCAAGTCGATGCTGTTTGGAACCCACCAGAAATTAAAGCAACAAAAACTATCCCTTTCTATCAACGGTTCTCCCATCGAGAATGTTGACAAGTTTAAGTACTTGGGCCTTATTTTAGATCCCAATCTTAAATTTAATATGCACATAGATCATATCACAAAGAAATTATCAAAGAAAATCGGTGTACTTAAACGTCTAGGCAAATTTCTTAATGTCCGTACCCTTAAGACCCTTTACCATTGTATTATTCAGCCTCATATTGATTATTGTTTACCGGTTTGGGGGCACACTAGTGACACACTTGTAAACAAAGTCCAAGTAATCCAAAATAGAGCCGCCAGGGCTATCCTGGGTACTAAAATTAGGGACACTAGGGTTGACGACTTGTACTCCAAGCTGGGATTTATGAAAGTAAGACAAAGAAATAAATATCTCTCTGCCTGTTGTATATACAGATGTATCAATGGCTTGGCTCCAGCATATCTCAGCAGTAAATTCAATAGCAGTCAGGCTGTTTATTCTACACGTTCTTCTGTTGCTGGCAATGTTTCTTCTAAAAAAATTAAAACCGAGACTGGCAAGAGATCTTTTATCTATGCAGCTGCTATAATATGGAATTCTTTTAGCCCAGAAATTAAACGGTCCAACTCAATTACTACCTTTAAAGTTAATGTTAAAAAGTGGCTGTAATTTACTTAACCTTTTATACCCTGCCTATCTTAATCATGTCATTTTTTCATTGTCATAAATACTCTCATTGTCTAGAGTCATCTCTTAATTTATTTCATCTGTCTTAGTTAATTTTTTACAATTATTTGTCATTTAGTTATTGTCTTAATTCTCAACCTTAACTGTTTTAATTGTATCTTTGTTACGTATATTTCATTGTTGTTTTATTACTTCATTGTATTATATTACTGTTTTTCTTGTTGAGGGCCCTCTTAGAAAGCAGTGCTATCACTGAAGAGGCCACCCTCATTTTAAATATCACAATAATAAATAAATAAATAAATCACGTAAGAGATTTCACCCATTGAAAATATATGGAGTTGGTGGCCCATGTACTATAGTCTTATGTTGGCAGCATAATGTCAAAAGTGCATCAGAATGCATCTTAGAGATTGACCGGAAACTTGTATTTTGAGTGTAGTTCGTCAGTTATATTTTTATCATTTTTAATTGTGGCACATACAATGTGGAACTACAGGGTGTCCTTAAAATGTACTCATACTTCAAATGACAAAAACTACATATTTTTGTAACACTGTGACAAGATTTCTGGTTTGAAGTTGTGATGAAAAAAGATTAAATGTTTAAACCAAAATAACTTCATAGTTTGTTAATGTTAACTTAGGAAGAAGATTAATTGTACGGAATTCCTTGATGTTTTTTAGTTACCAATATCAAACTTTTGTTCATACCCGTGCATACGGGGGGAGGCATGATGCCGTGCCTACTTTAATTGCCATGTGTAACCACACAGTGGGCACAGGCGCACAGTCTGCTCCTCAGGAAGTGAAGTGTGACTTCTTATTGGAACCCTGTATGTTGAAGCAAGTGTTTCATGCATCTGTGAATGGGTCCTACCTATTATATTGTTAAACAGATTTGTTTTACAAACTTTTAATTAAGGAACTGTATGAATCAATAATTAGAAAATCTAAATTTTATCCAGCATTCCCTGTTGAATGCGCCTTTCCTAGGTTTATGAGTCGACACGATAAACTCCCCCATTCAAAGTTCACTGTATTCTTTGGGGCAAGCAGTGGTGTACACTAATCAAGTTGCCCTATTTTGTTACAGTGCACGTTATTTTTCTTTTCCGTGCTGTTGTTAATGAATTTTTGCATTTCTAACAATGAAAACGAGAGCGCTCGGAGGAGCGACTCTTGGCAAAATTAACTGAAAAGGAAACGATGCGGAGAATGATGACGATGACGATGATAATGGCGATGAAGGCGGCGATTATGAACAACACGATAACATTCATGTGACTAGCGAAGAAATTACTAAGAAATAGGCTGCAGTCTTGTTCAATAGAAGCTAAACCAACATCATACAGCAAGAGCACTCAACAAAGGTACAACTCTATCAGAAAATTTCGAATAATTCGAAAAGTAGACGTCCTAGGAAAACTTGAAAACATCACCTGAAAGCCCATTCAAATCTCTATCTAAATTGGTAGTAACGCACAATTCTGTAAATTTTTCGAAAAAATGAAATTTTGCGGGTTTTTTTGAAATTCAAAGTCAAATAACTCGAAAACGGTTAGTCCGAGAGAAATGTTATCGCAGAACTTTTGAGAGAGCATACTTCAAGGAATCCACATGCAAAAATTCATGTCATTTGCTCTTCCCGTTACAAATGTGACCGCAGAACGATCGAAAATGGGTGAAAATGTGCCAGAGTCGCCATCTTGAAAGTGACTTCCGGTTAAACAAACTTTTATAATAGCCAATGAAACGAAACAAATAGGTGACGAGATTGAAAATGATTGGTTCACCAATCCGCCGTCTACAGGAGAAAACGTTTTAGGCCAGATATCGAGGTGCGCATGCACCATTGCCAATATTTCCGCCATCTTTGACTGGAAACTAAAACAACGAGCGTCGGTACTAAAATATATTGAAACGTACTCTACCGTCAGTAGAAACAGTTGACAAAAAGCGCATCGCTCAAAACGTGGGGGATATTTTAATATATTTTAGTACCGACGCTCGTTTTAGTTTTACTATAATAAAGGAAGAAGGACATACAAAATAAATGACGTGTCTTCCGTACATGCATACCTGGAATCTGAAAACTAAGTTAGGATGCAAGTGTGAGGAAGTTGAGATAAGAACGGTATACCATCGCTCAGATACCCCTGGTTGATGGCTGACCAAAAGTAGATGGTTGGCATAGAGAAAAAACATCATCTTTAATCCTTTATGAATGTGGTGAAGCCTATGTTGGTGAAACCCTTAATAGGTACTGGAAACCAGGATTATCAAAGACAAGATATGCTATATTGAGGGCAATAGCTCATCTCGAGTAGCAGAGCATACATGGTCAAAAGAACCACATCTAGTAGGATTACATGTGGATGCTCAATTGTGAAATGGGCTGCACTAAAAGAATGGCCAAAGATGCTGTTTATATGAACCTTCGTGGCTAGGTCTTCAGTCAGCATGATAGGGAGCCAAGCAATGCGATATCATGCCCCCCCCCCCGAACAAAGACAGTTCATTTACACCCTGTACAGGTGGTCACCAATGTAAATAGGTTAGAAGTAGGGGTAAATCAACGGATTTTAGACGTGATGTTACTGCATCGTCACCTCAAAGGCAGGGTTCAGAAAGTCATTAGGGTTTTATCAGTAATTAATGGTCTTTGGAAATTTGGATGACGTGGCAGTTGTGGTACACTAAAAAGTGGGCCTTTTACAACTCTTATGTGTCTTAGCTATAGTTGGCCCATTCACATGCGCAGTCAATTGCTTCGTAAATAATCGGGAACTTGCTATCCTCCATTAGTCAGATGTTCTTGTGAATGTTTGCAATAATGCTTTTCTGCTGTGAAGCAAATTAAATAGGTATATTACTACTACTCAGACTGCGTTATTTGATATGCGCAGCAAACATCAAACGAAGCAATGCTGACAGAAATCCTGACTTCATGCAAACACATTGCAAGCCACATTTCCGGCAAAGTTGAAAAAATGTGGATTGAAGAATCTATGCACTTCTTGATCTTTTTGTGGAGCGAGTCCCAGGTCTCTGGAGGGCTGCCTCCAGGGATCAGGAGGGATAGGGTGGTATATGCCCAAGGGCAAAACGACTGGAGGTAGGTTTCAGTGTTTTTAGAGATCTTTTAAGTGTTTTAAAAACCACTGCCTATGAACTGCCACATTTGCCCCCTAGAGTGAATCCACGACCGGTTTGCTGATGGCATATTTTTTACAAATTCTGCCAGTTTGATTCAGTTGGTGTTTCTCTCCAGAAGCACAGAAGCACAAGAGCAGTAGTTACCAAAGTTGATGACAGGAGTGACGTAGAAAAACAGGTTTCATAAACGGAAAGCGAACACATGAGAACGCTTACAGTAATGGAATTAAAAGTGGATTTAGGTAAACAATTATTACGCAGATTTCTCAGTTAAGCATGTGAATGGGGCTAGTGTGATGTTTTTTCTTTTGATACGAGGGGCTAACTGGCGCAAGATTTGCAAATTCTGAACAAGCTCGCAGTCACAGTATTTAGAATGTACATAGAATCAACGCCATCTTTCATCTCTGCTATGTCTGTTTGACATTGGAAATCTGACATCCTAATGACGTAGACACAGCATCAGTGTCGGAATATCTAGTGTTGGAAATACCTGCTGGGTGATTGATACTCTGTTAGCAATATATTTCTATGAAAAACAGACCATACACATAGACCTCTAAATCATTAATGGTTGGATGAAATAATTCATTCATTTCTTCTTTGAATATTGCATGAGATAAAGAATGGCATGTTTAGAAGTTGTTTATATGTACGTGATGTTCGCTTTCTGGAACTTGTGGTAGAGTTCACATGAAGCCGGTGACCTTTGGAATGAACAGTGTTATGCCAGTTTCGTGTAAAATCATTACTTATTATGCATCCGCTTATTCTATATGTGGTCACATTAATTGCCGTCATCTGTGTCTGAGCGTCCAGTGTCCGCAGCTGTATCTCCTAAGCCCCTCATAGGATCTTGATGAGATTTGGCAGATGTGTTCCTATGAAGGTGATGACAGAGGACGATGAATTTCGGACCTCTCTGACTACCAGTGTGCCCCCTAGTGGCAATTTTAACTTTTTATGCTTACCTCTGTATCTTTGGAGGTCCTCAACGAATTTTCATAAAATGTGGCAGTTGGGCATCTATTAGTGAGATGATGCTATCCTTTTGTTTTCGGACGGATTCGAGGTACTTTGCACCACCTAGTGGCCATTTTTACTGTTTTTAGTCTGTTTTTTGGCGTCCTCAGTTCTATGAACCCAACCGCTCTAGAGATGATTTTGAAAATTGGCATATATGTTCTTACTTTGAAGATGGTGGCTGACGATGATTTTCTGATGACTTGGACTACTATGGCGCCTTCTAGTGGCATTTTTATGCGCCCACATATTTATATGTGGACGCATTATTGTTTGGTTTTGCGCTCATGGCTGTATCTCCTAAATGCGCTACGGGATCTTTATTGAATTTTGCTGGTGTATTTATATGAAGTTGACAACAGAGGATGATAACTTCCGCGGACAGATCGAGCTACAGGTGTGCCCCTAGTGTCAATTTTAGTTTTTTTACGTTTACCTCTGTATCTTAAAAGGTCAGCAACGGATTTTCATAAAATTTGGGAGTTAGCCCATTAGTGAGGTTACGCTATCATCCGGTTTTTGGTAAAATTCAAGGCATTTTTGCGTCACCTTGTGGCCATTTTTACTGTTTTCAAGTCATGTTATTTGGCGTCTGCCCTTCTGTCAACAAAACCACTCTAAGGATGATTGTGAAAATTGTTGTGTATGTTCCTAATGTGAAGAAGAAGTCTGACAATGATTTTGTGATGACTTTATCTCCTTTGGTGCCTCT
The DNA here is from genome assembly GCA_002633005.1 of Phoronis australis. NCBI lineage: Eukaryota > Metazoa > Phoronida > Phoronidae > Phoronis > Phoronis australis. Next base: position 667,817 of record NMRA01000105.1, on the reverse strand, counting down.
TAGAGGCAGATATGTTTTTTGCTCTTATAGCCTCTTAGTGGCAATTTCACTTTTTTGTTTTCCTCTGTTTTCTCAGAAGTTCCTTGAGGGAGGTTTGATGACACATACAAGTTTTCGGATAGATTCGACATATTTTGCGCTATCTAGTTGCCACATTTATGTTCCAAATAAGCAACCCTAGAAGCACACTGTTAGCGGTGCATTCGTGGGGGCAAGGAAGATATTAGGGGTGATGTGTACCCCAGCTAGCGACGCGCAACATTCGGGTCCGATGGCTTTTTGAAGATCCTCATGCATATCATTTTTTTTCATGCAAAAAATCTGCATGGCATATTACTGGACAGTCGGGCTAACTGACCACACACCGAGGGGTATTTGATCCTTGTATGAATCGGGTGCTGCCTGTAACTGAAAGCAAAATTATATTTCATTATGATAGAAATTAAAAATTAATTTGTTTCATTTCTGAACGGAAAAAATCAATTAAAAAGTAGTCATTTTTTATTATTTAGCAATGCGTATCTTCCCACACTCATTATTCTGCAATCTCAGTCATTTGCTGTGAGATTCACTGACCATGTCAATCAGTTAGATTGCTTAAAACAGATAACGATATATATGAGCCCTATTGGGGCTTCTGATAGGTACCCTCTAGGCAGTTAAATCAGCACTCTTCAATCAACGGATGATCTAGAAACTTAATGCAATGCTTTCGCATTAGGGGAATTTCGGATTACTGAAGCTTCTCCGAAACTTGCTTACCTTTCTGACTAGACAGCAATATTGAATCGCCAAGATACCGACGATACAGTTCATTGAGACCTTCTCTCAAAAGAATATTGAATATTGTTCTCCTGCCATTTACCCATGTTTGTGAAAATGATCAGTGTCATTTTTCATCAGATATGTTCTTTTATTTATTTCTGTGCGTCTATTGAGAGCACGTTGGCTATCTTACAATAACAAAGAACACATTTTGTAAGTGTCGCATGTTTGCTGTGGCCTCTACCAGTACTTCGGCGAAGTTTCGCTCTGGCGTTTCCCCCTACACCGACGTTTCGTGAGTACCAAAGCTTCGCTATTTTCAGCTATTAGAGTTATCCTTTCCCACTTACTGAAACTTCAATAAAAGTGACTAAAATTACTTGAGAAAGGAAAAATGGCTTTTGAACATGTCATGAACAAATCCACTACAGTAAGAAACTATAAACACCATATTTACCACCTTCACTCTTACCTGAGGCTTCTATTGTGAGTCAGCATGCATGAACAATTGGCTGATAAGCCACCTATGGAACTGCTTTGGACTGAATGGATGACCAGGCCATAAAATGATAATTATAGCCCAGACCAGTTAAATAATGCTGCATGGAATAGTTAATACCTCCAGGGCAATTTTGAAAGAGTGAGCATCTTCTGCAAGTCTTTCTCCGAAAGCGTTTTAAAAGACGGACTTCTGATTTTCTGGATTATGCTAACATTGAAATTCAAATTGCAACGTTTTCATTTCTGCCATCCTCATAGGTTATGGAAACGAGCAAAAATTGGCAACAGTCGGTACGAGCAACAAAAAATATTGCGCAGCATCACCTAGTCTTGGTGTAAAGCTGTATACCCGTATTCACTCAGGCGCTTATAAAAAATTGTTTTAGGGGGAGGGGGCGCTTGTTGTAGCCTAAGGCGGTTGAAGTTCAGTCTTCAAAACGGGGAAAATCAGAAGCTAGGACTCATCAAATTTATGCTCTATGATGTATCTGTAACCTATGACAGCCTTTCTACAAGATTGTGGTGCATTGCTATCAAACTTCATTGCTTAAAATTACGATAATTTTTTTAAAAATGTGCTGAAATTCCAGGGTGAAAACTTGTCGACTGATGCGTCACTGCCTCGTGATCGTCGATAGGACAAATTGAATTCTTAAATAAGAATACACTGTTTCGACTCAACAAATTACCTAAAATCCTCCGAGTTTTCCAGTTGCATCCCTGAGATTTTTAAGTTCCTGTGGAGTCGGGATTAACTGCAGATTAAGTCCAATTGTGCTCTATATCGTACCCCGCAACACGTGAAAAATGGACGAACATACAATGTACATGTTGTTGTCATTTGACGTTTGTTTTGAAGTTCCTCTGCGAATGTGTGTGAGTGAGTGAGCGCATGCGTGTCATCGGAGTTCCTTTGCCTGAGAGTAAACACAATGTGACGATCTAGGTGTGTATTGTAACTAAAGAAATTAACTCCAGCAATAAAGCAGAAAGTGCTTTATTTAGCACTGGCTGCTCTCATCCGCTAAAAAACGTTCGAGAATTGTCTCGGTAAGGGTGACTCAGGATACGGGACAGTCTAACATATATTTTTGTGGAGATTCGGGGTGTTAGGGTGTCGAAGTGTTCACTATCAGTGAGTCATTTTGACTTTAAAAACACCAATCGTGATTAACTAAATTCCTCTTAAAAATAATGTAAAAGTTTTTTACGGCATTAGAAACTTTCGGAAAAGAGCACCAATATTTATTTCTGGATGCTATGCTACCATTTCATGAATAGGTAGTTCCTGACTAATGTCTTCGATGACTGCACGCTTCCTTGGCCACGTGCTTTTAAAACTGGTCAAGTTTTTCATGACAAGGTGACGAGTAGAATTACCTGGGCGGTGTGAAATTTTGGGGTCTAGCGGAGACACACAGTGGTGCCTAAGTCAGCCAGCTAAATGTATGAAAACTATCGTCTAAATCCAAATTCGTTTTATCGTGTTCTTGTCTGTAATAACGGCATTCTAGAGTTTCTTAATGTTCGCTGTACGTCAGGAAAATATCAACAATATTTCCCACGGATCCTGTGTTTTGTATTCATATGCGTAATCGCAGTGAATCACATCTCAGAAATCTCCAATTTGACGGGATGACAATGAATGAGAATAATGAAATTAAACTACATCGTTTTAGAGCTTGTAATAGCTACAATAAACGTATTTTGAATATTACAACGCATATGTCTTCAAAATCTAAATAATGCAATGAGTAGGTCTACATTTATACTGTCCTAACTTGGGTCCTATATTTTTGTATTCGTGCGCGCCGAATGAAAGTAATCGTGAGTGTTGCTTTGTTGCAAAATCTCTTATCTTGAGCCAATTTGAAAAATTCAAAGTTGCACCAACAATTTTTTCGTTCCTTTTTTCAAGTATTACTCTCAAAACTACGTAAAACGCTCTTCAGATAAAGTACGGTCACCTAGGCTAGATTGTAATCAGCTGATCGTATCCGCATGAACGAAGCCAATTATCCTCACTGGTGACTCAATGAATAGAGCAGCTAGGCGGGTTCCCTTTGATCGCGAGCTGAGTGCGACACAGTCAGGGTGGATAAATGCGGTCTATTTCAACCTGTCAGACCCCACCGTTTTCCCCGATCGGTAGGGTTTGACGTCATCTCATTTAGTGGGAATGTTTATGGCATGATATCAGTCGGATTTCTATAAGACTGACCTGCACTATAAATTTTATCAAAGTTTTTGAAAATGCAAAATTTGCAGCTCACAATCAGAATGACAAAAGAAACTGTTTTAGTAGTGCATGATTAGTACTACACGAAATAAAATGGTCTCAAAATGCTTTATGCCGATTTCCATTAAGCAAGTCGAATTTGCTATTTGAATGTTCTTGGCCATGTGCTCACCATGTTTTTTGGAAATTGTGTAATAATACAAAAAAAAGAAACAACAGGGCATTACATCTGGGCTCATTACAAAATATACCGTCTTAGTATTGAAGACTTATGAATGATATGAATTATACAGGGTAAGTATTGTAGACTCAAAATAATGGAATAAGGGTTATCCTGTGACATATTTAAAAGAAAATAGACCATTCATGAAATGTCGTGATCCTTTCATTCCTGCTAGTGGCCTCATCATCAGGATAAACAAGGCTGAGGCTTAACTCTTAAAACTGAGAAATGACAAATTCGGCAGGTCGGATATAACATCCCCACAATTTGAGAATCAGTTTGTTGCCTGTTATTCCGCTGAGAGAACTGGTTCTCAAATTGCAGGCACCTCACGTCTAGTTATTTCCAACAAACCTTTGAAAACTAAGTTGGATTTACTGGTAGTTGAAAATGATAGTAGAGTCACTTTTGGATAGGAGGCGAAATTTACCTTTTACCGTACCGAAGTTTCGGTAAGTGGGAAAGGTTCACTCGGTAGTTAATCTGCAAGCGAAACTCCACTAAAAGTAGTGGGATTTAAAAGTGAAGCTTCGGTGCTCACCGAAACTTTGGTGTAGTGAGAACAATAAAGTCGAAGCTTCATCGAAGTTATTGGTAGAGGCCACGTGAAAACGAAGTGTCGTGGAAGTTATTGGTAGAGGCTGTGGCAACGATATACGATCGCGAGAAACTAGCAAAACGTGTTCTTTGTTATTGTAGCGTGGCCGACGTGCTCTCAATAGATGCACATTTTTTAATAAAAGCGAACATATCTCATGAAGAATGACACTGATCATTTTCATAAACACTGGTAAATGGCAGAAGAACAATAATTGGCCTAGAACCCAATACTCGGTATTCGTTTAGGAGATCAATAGAACTGCATTGTCTGTTGTCTTGCGATAACTTCGATCGGGGGTTGAATGGAAAAGATAAGTGAACTTTCGGCGAAGCTTCGGTTCTCCTAATGCAAAAGCGGTGTTAGTGGGCTGATTACGGTCTTGGTAATGTCCCAGGTTAAACCACAACTGCAGGTGGGTTGCGAAACTGATGAAATTTCCCAGGCCAGTTTATGCATTAGATAGCCCTTCTATACGATAATGAAATACAATTGACAAAGTAAAACACCTGTGGACACTAACTTGAGCAGTAAGTGCTTGGTTGAAAATTTCAAAAAGTAGGTCGCGGGCACTTGCGTGAATGTGGGTTATAATAGATGACATTACTGCCCAGAAGTCAAGTTAATATCATATCTTAGGGCAACTCGCTACTAAAATCACTTAGAGAATTGAGCGTGTGTGTTTGGACAAGTGCTGAAACGTACAATTTACAAACGTGAAAATGTTAAAACTGTGAATTATTTATGCAAGCACTCTCTCAGTCTGCACGTGTTACCACCTGTGTCATAATTATTTATGAACCCATTGCAACTATTCAGATATTGATAATTTATTGGTTCATCGCTTAGTTTAAACTAGAGGCAATACTTTATGGATCTCAGTGCGTACTGAATGTGAACTATAGTTTTCCTTTTCAATGACTTTTGTCTTTTCATGCACTTTTTGTTAATGCTCAGTTATGCACCAGAATGAGGACTTGTGCTATAATAGAGAATGGTTCTTTATTCCTGTTAACAATCAAACATGGCTGAATCCTCTATCCTTGTCCTCCTAGTGGCTTACTCATAAACTTAACAGTTTTGACATTACAAATTTTGTAAGACACCATTTTTTACACAGTCTTAGAATATAGAATTTAATCAAAAATTGAACGACGGAATATTTCATGATTTACAACTTTTCATGCATCCATATGCATGCAATGTTGTTGAAGTGATAGCTCGTACAATGGTGTAAGCGGGGAACTCTTGGGTAGCGTTCTATGGGATTTGTACCACGGGTTATGGTGTCTGCTGATCTAGGAGTGAGGTTCAAGGGGTTGTTGCTGTAATTTAGAAGCACAGCCGTGGATGCCCCCCTAAATACATCAATAGATGCTGCAGGTAATTGACATTTCTTTTTAGTACACATTAATAACTGTGTGCGATAGAGTTAATGTCCAGGGATGTCGTTAGCTTGTGAAGATCTATTACTTGCTTTTTTTACATGCTGACTGCAGTAAAGTCGCACCAATTTTGTACTAAAATAATTTTCAAAATTCTTGTTTATTTTCATTTTTCAAATCTTTCTAACGTAGTCGTTGCTCACAGTTTCTCAAAGCATTGTCCGATGGTTAAGCTAAGTTGTGGAACACTATAAAATGTTAATTGGTGCTTTTTGCCTTTCATGAAAGAGTGACGAAATTTAAAAGCTCCACTTGTCAGACATATTGTGTTGGCGAGATTTTACCGTGCTAAATGTAGAAGGTTCAACCTTCGCAGAGAAGTATGCAAACATATCAGATAAGGTTACGCGGTGATTGTTGTGTGTACCTTCCATCACTTATTCATAATCATCTATCTTAATGAGGTTCATGGTTATGGCTTCATGTTAGGTCATGCCAGGTAAAGTCCTTTTTACTTGAGGAAGCCTGATTTATTAAAGTTTGAACACCAGAAAGTGAAAGTGTCAACAATTTTATTTGAGGAAATTTAAGCTTTGAAATCAGTGAATTTGGCTTGTTTTGTTTTAAATCAAATTATGGAGATCACATCTTCCAACTGGCACTTGCACTTAATTAGGTGGTGATAGTGAAGCAAGGGTCCTGCCTAAGTGAATAGATGTGTGCATTGAGGTTAGCCATTTAGAACCCTAATGCGACCAATGCAGACTGAGGGAGGTGGCTGAGATGCCTGCCTCAATTGAATTCTTCATGGTTGAGGTAACAGTCGAATTACGTCTAGGAGAGAATAGTTGAATGAACATATAGCTAGTGCTTTCGATTATTGTCGTATATTGTTGCAATGATGTGAATTGTCATCTCAGCTATGGTTCACATGAGACAGATAGCTCAGCTCGTTGGTCTCCATCTGCAGTGGCCCTTTGCCCACTTAAATGTTCCTATGCTAAGTGCCATCCACACTAGGAGTTACTCTGTAAAAGGTTACCTTTGGAATGAATTATCGCTAAGTTAATAGTACTAACCTATGTTGTCCTGTATCTGCCCTGTGTGCGATGTGTATCAGGTGGTCACATTTTAACATTACATTGCTCTTTTTAAGATATTCAAATTAAAAAATATAATTTCAGGACTTGAATCTGTCATCGCGTATTCCAACCATACAACTACCTTTATGTGCCTTTATCATATACCTGGTCAGAATAGTATGCAGGAAAACTGGTGGAACACGTTGAAATCAGGCTTTGTTATCTTTGTTACTGCTACTGTGCTGAAGCAACGCCATGGCAAGCACAGGTTAATACAATGAGTTCAACTTGCTGGAGTTAAATGATCACTTTACATGTTACTATAAGTGTTATCACGCACTTGATTATTTTCATTATTAATAGCTTTCTAACAGCTTTGACATTTGTTGCAAAGAGTAACTGGTATTAGCTATTCAACCAAGCTTTTTCAACCATCTGGTATTCCTTTTCTTAGTTGTCTTAATGGGCTTTATTGTGGTGACAGTGCATCCAAGAAATACTGGTGTTTTGTGGGTTTAGAAATAGTATTTTTTGACTGTTTGACAATCTTGTAAGTTAAGAAACTCCTCACATCAAGTCACTGAGTCATTGTAGTGCATAATGTTCATAGCATTATACCGCTTTGTTACGCCTTCTATGCCACGGTAGTGATTAGTCTGGTTTCCATGGTAGTTGTTATACCCTTTTCTCCTGCCTTTATTCACACATAAAACCATTAGAATCGGGGAAAAAACAACTGAAACAGATGTAACCATCATGTGAAACTGTCATACAATGTCTAGTGGCATCTTGCATCTTGGTGGTTCTGAGTATTCACACTCCATGTGTACAAATCAATGTAAAATACATTTAATGTACGATTTTAAATAATCTTGCATTGCATTTGTGTACTTTTTCTGTTGTTTTGTTGTTGTTATTAATCGCTAGTATCAGCTAACACGGAGCAGCTGCTCCGGTGCAAATGTGTGTGTAAAACACGACATACACGGAGCAAGTGACACTGCGATGGCTAGTTTTTGACACCGGTTTGATTGGTACAGTGAGGTACACTTGATCAGTTCCTCTAGTGTCAACTTCACATCTAAACACAACTTGGGCAGGGCAGAAATCAATCATCTCTCAATGCGCTTGCACAATGGTGTATACTGGGGTGATCATCTAGCATTCCACGTGGTTTGAACTTTCTTGCTATAATTGTCTATGTGAGCACGAACATACAAATTCTTCGTGTAAGTGACTCATGCTGATCCAGTTTGCGATATAATGTTGTGTAAATGTGACCAAAGTGGAACAAGTCGTCCCATCCTGTGACAACTGTCCCTCATGTAAGAACAGCTAGATGTTTATATAATGTGGTTAAAGTGTCTCATGAATACATGTGGTTAAACATATAAGTCTCAATCACTGTTCATTGCCCATTATTGTGCAGATTCCCTGTTACAGTTTCAACTCCACACGAAAGCGCGTTACCAAGGTCAACCGGGTCTGTTGTGAAGGTTCTAGCGATCTTTTGTTAGGTTTCACAAATCATAAACCTGAATGACCACATGTATCCTTTGGTCAACAAAACAAGAGATGGCGTCGTTTTTTGCTAAAATTATCGAATTTCGTCTGAATTAAACTAACCAACCTAACTTTTCATGGGAATTCAATTCTAGAAGTCGAGCAGATGGAAAATAATCAATTTTTTCCCTGATAGTTTGATTTATTTCAGCTAGTATTTTATTGCCCTGGTGTCATTTTGCTTATTTGGTAATAAGAAGCTAGATATTGAAGCATTCTGTCTACTACATTTGGTGTACAAATCTAAAATTATCCAAAATTAACCTCTTGGTGGTGCGGTATATGTATCCAAAAAGGTACAGTTGTCATGGCAACAAAGTCATGAAAACCTGTCCACTATGCCTAGCCCCATTCGACATTTAGCAATATATGGGATACGCTTGTTATGGTCTTCCCTTTTTTGGCACTCAATATGGCCGAAATGTAAAATTCTTTTTTGTCAAAATTCTTCACACAAGTGAAGATGAATGAACAGTTTACTTTTACCAGCAGGATTTGATATCATAAAACGATATCTGGTAAATTTTCCATTTGCTGCAAGGTAATCAGCATTTGAAAAATGGAAAAACAACCATTGGGTGGTGATTTTTGTGCGAAAAAAGTGGAGATTTACTGTTGTAATTATGTGCCCTAGAACATGTACATTTATTTCACAATCGTTTAACACTTCATTTTGTCAAAGAATACAATTTCAGATTTTACAAATTAAATTACTAATTGGTAGCCTAATTTGTTTTAATCAATGTTTGTATCTTCATTTCAGAGGCTAATGATGAGCGTCGTATCTGTAAATTCTATAATACCAGGGAAGGTTGCTATCGTGGGGAGCTATGTCCATGGGAACATTCTATATCACCGAAAGGTTTGTCATTTCATACTATTTTAACTCCAAAGGTAGCGCTGATGCATCCCATTCCTGATAACATTTTTTAATGTGATTATTTCAGAACATTTACATGTAATAATTAACATATAAGGTATTTCTAATTCGATTGGTGATTATTGGAGTTATTAGCAGCAGCACTACCCTTTAATTGTTGACAATAGCTATGGCCCATGTCAATAACTTTAATGAGACCGAAGTTGACCGTTCACACCGCACTCCAGTGTCGTTGCTTCTCTGTTAACTCCACCAATTTAATGCAAAGTAAAGAAGCGCTGTTAACTTCGATCCAGGACGGAAGTTAACCTTCATGCTGACCACAGTTCCCCAAAACATTGACGCGTCGACGTTAGTATGAAAGGGTCTATTTAACTGGCAAGTGTATGTCTGGGTTATTGTAATTGTTTGAATATCGATCTGTGAAAAGTAAGAGAACATCAAATTTATTATTTGGTGCACTGCTGAACGGTGACTGAAGTAAAAAGAAGATGAACTGTTCTTGCATAATGAAGTGTCTGCTTGATGACATAATTTTACTTTCAGTTAAGCTTTTCGGCCCTTTGTATTGTTGTTGTTTCCAATATGACATTTCCATTTTAGTGGCAAATCACAAATATTAAGACCTTGAACAGCTGAAAAAAATTCATCTGGGCAAAATAATCCCACCCTACTTACCTCAATATTTTTATTCCTTTTTTGTAAACTATGTATTTTAATTAATCCAGTCCTGGGGGTGAGGATAAGTTTATCTAACTCAAAAAATTGGATAGAACTCTTAAACTCTATGTAATGGTGCAATAAGTTTATTTTTCAAAAATGCAAAATGTCCGTCCTTGGGGGTGAAGGTAGCCATTGTACTCATCTGTCAACCCCATATTTTAACTTTTAAATGCTCATTTTAATACCCACCTCCAATTGTTTTGCTCATTGTGACGCAATTTTGATTCCAAACTACATTGAAATCTGGTCATATTTTGACAAAACAGCACTGTCTTCCTTTTTCGAGGGCTTCTAACACTGGCGGTAATGCCCGAACTTCTTCAAAATACTGTCCGTTGTTTGTTAGGGTATTTATATAACAAACACAAAAAGGATCATTTTCGTACTATGCGTTATTAATGGAAAAAATGAGAAAAATGAAAAGTTTCCCCTGTCGGCCATATTGTGTCTTAAATTTGTGACATTTTACCTCAACTTTATTTCGATACACTCAAGTTTTCGATTGAGACTTCTCTGGCTGGGATTTAGGCATCAGTATTATTTGCGATCTTCCTGTGACGCAAAACTGAGCTATGTTTTGCACAATGTCGTCAATCGTGCTCACAGTACGTCATGCAATTCACACACCTTTGTTTCATAAATTTACCCTCATGCCGTCGTGATTATCAGAGCTGTTATTGCAGATCCGGTATTATATGAACATTGCTCTTACCATTTGTGTCGGTCATTGCGCTCGTCCTAATACACTGTTATGATCTGCATGTCTATCTGTAACTTGTTAGTGCTCTTTAAAATTTTCATCACTCTAACTCCTGTTATTTTGATTGGATTTTGATCAAATTTGACTTGTAGATGTATAACTCTCATGTGTCAGATCTTGTTTAAATTAAGTGTGTTTTTTTGACAAAAATATGCCTTTTGTTGTTGTTGTTTTTTTTTTGTTAAAGCTTGTCATCGCTCTAGCTCCTGCAATTTTGATCACATTTGGGTCACGCCTGTATATTGCTGATATCTCAGACCCTTTGAAAATCACTCATTTCCAGACAAAAATTAAACCCTGTGTTGACTTTTTGTTGTCTTTTCTGCAGTCATGTTCACAACTGTGCAAGAACTATAAATTTAACTAACACTGTATCTAGTCAAAAGGCTTTTCCTGGCATGTTACACAAGTACAAGTATAGGGATCATCTGTTATTGTTGGTACTAACATTTGTTTGTGTTGTTTCAACATGTCTGTGTTGAACTATGAAGTGTTTGTGGTGGTTTTAAAGATTGTAAGGAAATAATTTCAAAATGTGTGTTGGGTAGTTCACTTGAAAACAGAGGCTAAAGATCTAGGCCGGGGTCTAATCTTTTTACCCTCAAACTCAAAAACATATTTGATATTTACCATTCTTTTTTAATACTAACTCAGATAACTATTTATTATTCTATCATTGAGTGATCACGCAAACCATTGTTTTAGTCTTGATGTTCCTTAGATTTGAGCTGCAAACTCCAGTATAAATTCGAAACTTTGAGTAAAAACTCAAAATTTCGAGTTCAGACTCAATCTAATAGCCTTAATGCTTTGTTCATCAAGTGTACTTAGTGATTATACAATCATCCTAATTGTAAAATATAATATACAGTGAGAATAGTAGACATCTTAAAATTATACCAAATTAGAACAGAAATTATAAGAAATAAATATTTAAGGTTCAATTAGATTCCGGCTTTTTTGTATTTTTCCATTTTATACCGTAAACTCGCGAGTTAACGCCCATGCCCATTTAGATGGCTATCCCCGGCTTTTTGCCAATTTTCGGGCTTAAGCGCCCACTGCTTAGGTAATCGCCCACTTCCCTGTCTCAGGGTTTTCCAATTTAAGCGCCCAAGGCGTTAACTCGTGAGTTTACCATATTTCCTTGTATGTGTAAAAATTGAGCATGATGTTACTAGATGTTACCCGTACTTTCTCATAGGTAATGCCTTGTATATTGGGCAGTGTTGTGGGATATAGCTACACGTCCTATTTTCATTCCTTATTATGGGTTGAAAGGTATAGAACTTAGCACCGCACTCGGTAAGCTTTCTTTGTTTGTAAACAGTCGAGTCTTGTACTAAGGCGAAATAATTGGTTTTTCAACATCGGGGTGTGCCCGCATAACGTCATGTAGAAAGAAAATTCGAAGGAGGGGTGCAGGGATTTTCTTGTGACAAACACGGGCGAAATGTGACAAAACTTAGGCGATAATTGCCGCATAGCCGAGTATCAAAAACGTTAAGCGGTGGAAGCCGGAGGGAGTGAAATTAAGCCCATGGACTTTCGCCACCCAGGCGATTAAGCCAACAACCTTGACATCACCTAGGCCAAAGGCCAATGCTAAACTGGCAAGCCTCCAGTCGGTCCATGAGAAAAAAAGAGCACTCTAATCTGAATAAAGGCAAGGTGTGCTGTCTTAGACCAAATCGGTGCCGAAGTGGGCACAACAGAGGTGTATTGTGGAGCAGGGATACGGAATTTGTGTGAACTTCCGTTTTTTACTGTTATTGTGTAATGGACATGTTGCAATATGTTGTTAACTTTTACTGTAATGTGTGAGTTAGGTATGGTTATTGTTCATTATCAATATTACTATCTGGTTGTGTCCTGCACTTTGTATAGAAAGGCTCGTTTACTATATACAGCTATTGTTCATTATCAATATTACTATCTGGTTGTGTCCTGCACTTTGTATAGAAAGGCTCGTTTACTATATACAGCTATTGTTCACTTACTCAACATGCAATGTGGTCGACAAGTCACATTCTGTTTTGTTCACTTTTTCCTTAGGAGTAATGATCAAAAATATTTCAGTCTATTACAAGAAAGGTTTGCTGTGTGTAGATGTCATAATTAAAACAAAACCTGTTAAAACTCCTATTTGCAAGAAGATAACCAGCCACTGAAAAGTGGAAGATAATCATTTTAGCATTTTATTTTTTTGCAAAATGAGTGAATAATTACATTGTTTCAGATCTTTTTCTTCATTTAATTGAAATATATACATACCTTGGAAATAGGCATGTCTAATCATATTTTTGTGTTAGAATGTTTGTAGGCTCACATCTTGTGTACATCTTACTTAAGGCCCTTTCATATTAACTTAACTCTGGTATGAGAGGAACTTCGAGGTAAACTGCGAAGTTAATAGAATTGTTCATATCGACTTCGGTAGTTAATGGCGTCGAAGTAAACGTTAGGAGATGCTGTCATCAAAATATTCGCAAGGTGGCGGTGATGCATTCCATACACGCTAATGTGACAGTTTGAGAATATTTGTGGTTGCTTATTGACATAAAACTTATTTCTAATTTGATTAGTGAATGTTCGAGCAAAATATAAGCAATTATTAGTACCGACACTGCCCTTTAATTATTGACGATGAAAGTGACCCATAGCGACAACTTTGATGAGACCGCGAAGTTGACCATTCATGCTGCACTTCAACGTCAACCTTAAATCCACCTGGTTACTGAGAGGTTAACTGGCGCTGTCAACTTTGATCCAGTACTGGTGGCATTTGCCACATGGAAATTGTTCATTTTTGTTGCCCACATTTTTTGTGGTTGCTTATTGATGTCTCTCTCTTTCTGTATAGTTGTTTTTTCCATTTGCCTCTGTGTCTTCTGCTGTGTTCCTTCACGGATTTCAATGAAATTTGAAGTGTTTCTGTTTTCAGATGGATTCGACATATTCTGTGCCACTTGGGGGCCATTTTTCTTATTTTCAATCTTTTGTCATCTGCAATTTTATCCATCGAATAGCTCTTTGGGATCATCTTGAAAATTGGCAGAGTATGTTCCTGCTGACAGGAGCACAACTGACATGAATTTTGAGATGGGTGCAACTGTTGTTGTGCCACGTGGTGGCATTTTTTGCATCTGTGGCTGTATCTCCCAAACCTTTGAAAGATCTTTTGGAAATTTGTGTATCCCTGTTAACTTGACAACAGATGGACAACTCCAACTACCACTTTGCCACCAAATGGCATTTTTTCACATTTACCTCTGTATCTCTGTTTATTATGGATTTTCATGAAATTTAATTTGCAAATAGTTTTCTTTTTGACAGACCACGACACTTTTCAATTTTTTGATGGTTTGACCTGGTGTGTGTTATGTAATAGCAATTTATTACTTATAAATACCCTTTGAAGCTTGCCATTTACAGTGCAGTCATGGACACCTTTCAACATTCCACATTGCTCCTGTTAATTTATATTTGCCTTTTCATTTAATTTTGCTCTTAAGTTGAATTTTATTGTTGATTGCTAATATCTTTTGCACAGGTTCAATGAACTCATCGCAATTTTGACCTTAGGTGCAGTTACTACAGACAAAGACCTTGTTTTTTCTGCCACTGATAGTGAGCATGGTGTACGTCTGCCTACTGAGGGCTCATGGGTCGTCGTTGACATCACAGCTGTCCTATCACCGAACCACTTCTTTGTCAACTTCCCATTTGGGGTTCACCCTCTGCAGGAGTACAAGAATCAGTTGAACCGTGACGGTTTGTATATTTAGAATTCTTTTACACAAAATTTATCCAGCTGGAATAATCCTTACTAAGTAATGATATTCAAGCTCAAAAGCTTCACCAATATTATTCAAGCTTCACCAATATTATTCAAGCTTCACCAATATTATTCAAGCTTAGCCAGTATTATTCAAGCTTAGCCAATATTATTCAAGCTTATACAATGTTATTCAAGCTTGGCCAATACTACTCAATCTTTTTGAGCCTACCTTATTCAAGGTTCCAAATTGAGCCCTAATAATTTTGCTATCAGTGTGCTAGACATCTTTATTTTAGTTCTCTTGAGTGTACATGTGAGTCGCTTGGTCATCTTCCAACAGGCTATGGGATATTTCATTTGTCAGCTGGCCATGAAAATGTGCAATAATCATGAGACAAATTAGAGAGTAGAATTACTTCAGCATCACGGCTTAGCAAGCCACGAGCATTAATTTGTGAATTGATTAGTATGAGCCAGTCTCATTCTGGCTTGACCTCACTTAGGCATTGGGGTAAAAAATCTCAAATGTTTGCATAGGATTTGCCTCATGTTTATTTTGATCGCTAGTCAGTAAGAAAGTATTACTTGGTGACAGAAGTTTATGAAGGCGGTTCATCAGACAACTAAGGTAGCATTTGGGGTTTTGTTTCCGACAATGCCTATTAGCGAGCCTAAGTCAGACTGTGACTAACCTCTCCTAATCAATTCACAAATTAATCCTCGTGGCTTAGCCATGGTGCTGAAGAAATTCTGTTTGCTAAGTTCTCTTGCAATGCATCGATTTTACAAAATTCGAAAAACTGCTAATATTTAACTTTCAGTTTTAAAAACAGTCAAGTTGGTGATTTGCCTTACTTATTGTTCGTTTTTTGACCTTGAAACTCGTATGTTCAACAGGCGTGTTGAAATTCGCTGGATACTCTGGGGTAAACAGTTCACGCTTTCTTGTCCACTTGAGTGTAAATCCTGTTAGCATAAGATTTGCCTAATGCATTTTGAATTACATTTCTCACCAGCATCAATCTTACTCGACCTTTCTCAGCAATCGTTACAAGGAGGCAAACCTTTTCAAAATTGGAACGCAATCTAGGAAATTATTATTAGCCCAACTGCCGTTTTCAATACTTGTTGACTCACCCGTTATTATTAAGCTTTAGTACTCATTTTCAAGCTAACCGAGTAATGGTTAGCAAGGGAGCAAGGAAATTAAGCTTGGAGAAAAGTATCAAATAAGGTGATGTACCACTGAGCTTGAGTGGGCTTGGTCAGATTAGCAAAACTGTCAGTCTCTCAACAATGCATTACTTTGGAATATGAAACTTAAGAATCAATTGCAGCTAGACGTTATTTATGAATTGATAGTCATGGGAATCTGACAGGTTTTCATAATCAATGATCAGACAGTTATTATGATTGATTATTAGATTTAAAGTGAACATAACGATACCCTGTATTGAGTAAACTTAGTTATACAAACTAGATTGGATTAACATCAAGACATTTCAAAGTGTTTTTACGACTGCATTTGAGAATAATCTGTTCATTAATCCAGAGAGTCTACTTCAGTTCAGGAAGCATTCAACAGTTATGGTAATTGTGAACTTATTTAACACAGCAACAATTGCCAGAATGATCAAAGTGTGATTACCATTGTGCAAAAAACGTTCACTTTACGAAATGCTGTCTTCAGCCATCAGCATACTACAAACCAAAGTATAAGTCAACAAAATGTTCTTAACAGTTAATTTTGTGACAAAATTTGACAAAACGGAGTTTTAATTGTCTACCATACTGTGTGCTCAGCAGATGAAGAATTACCATATCTCAACTCTGGATGTTGATGCGCATACTTTTCTAACAACTGGCCATTAATCATTTCGTGTGATGGGCTAATAACAGTGAAACATCACCACATTGTTGTTTCAAAACTTGTTCAGTCCCTTGGCGACATCAATGCCAGATAAGAAACGTACTGCATTCCGCCTACGATGCTGATAATTTTCAGGTCGACATACTCCCACCTTATTGTCCATGGTATTTTACATGCTCGCCAACAGAGGGCCATAAATTATTGTCAAGCTATGCTCAGCTTATCTGTACAAAGTAATAGGTTTCTGTTGAGAGGAATATATTAAATGAACTACTTCAGTTTGCCACAGCTCTCGCCATTGCTTGTAATTCAACTGAGTTGAAAACAGCGAATTGAAAAAACATGATGTTCATGTTATGTCCATTCATTTCTTGAAATTTGTGATTTGTCAAATTAAGCTTGCGCGCTTGACTGCTTGACTTGTAGCCATCATCACAAATTGGTGTTTACTTTCCCCTAGAAACAACTGAACTTTCAGAATTTCAATTACTAGCATCAAAAATTACAATCGCTTGATGGAAGCAGTGTGTGTGACAATTTTGAAATACTGTTTGCCTCGACAAAATGGACATTATTTTACAAGAGCTTATGAGATACATAACGAAAAAATTACAAGTCTTCTATATCCAACTGAATGCTCCTTGTTGGGACTTGTAAAGAATGTGGAACATTCAGATACTGTATCGGTTTTGCTTGTGCTTTTGACATATATTTGGCCTCAATTAATGCAGGAAGTTTGTAATTGATAGTTGTACATCACCATTTAAACATACTCAACACATTTGTTTTTCTGCGTGTTAATTGTTGTAAACAGTCGCGGAAGCTTGATTGTCATGTTTATTGCTCATGTAGCATTGATTACCTGGTTGTGATTGGGAGTGTGGAATTCTGGGAATGTTATTTATAGTTTGTAGCAATCGATGGACATGGGTGATGAAGAATGGCCTCCATCTTGGGATTTTCATTTGCAACTGTTATTATTGTAGTCAAAAGAATTCACAAAAAACAAAAACATGAAATTAATTTAAATGAAGATAAGAGTGGTGGGAAGGAACTGGTTGACACAACCAGTCAAGGATTAATTTCCTGTTTTTGTCCGTAAGGGAGAGCATTCATTCTGGGCTTGGAGAGGGTAACTAGTCCGCATAGTGGCGTAGAATTTTGTGGATGGTTGTAAATCATGGGTGAAAGCCTTTTGAAGGTGACCTGCAAGGTCAGTGAAAGCAGTTCCTTGTGAACCTGGCTCAATTAAAGTGCGGTCTACAAAAGTTGACTCGGATCAGCTGACACAGAACGAGTTGTTCCAGCGCAAGTATGTGTGTAAACGGGACTGAACTAGGGCAAATTGACTCCATGGTGACAACTTTTACCACCCGTTTGTGAGGTAGAGCAATTTGCGCTAAAAGATCTTGCTCCGTGTCAATTATGTGTCTAAATGCGAAACTGGGGCAATGCGGAAAGGATCATCTCTACTGCACTTGTGTAATGACCTAAATACAGGTTCGCTGTCTCTTCAACTCCCGTCATTTGTAAACCTACGCATGTGTTATCCACTCTCCAGCCTACAATTTCCGTCTTGCCGCAGTTAGTGAGTTGTGTGACACGAACGTGTCAGTTGCGCCGGGCCAAAAGTTGATGTCTAAACGGGACTTCAGTCATACGAGTGTCCCAGTTGGACTGTGTAACCAGACGCAGCTTAACAAAGGGTTCATGATCCTTGCTGGAAGACAATAGTTTTGTTACCCCCTGAGGATTCTGAATACCCCAGTCTGGAATGTTAATGATTGTAGTTTTATCAGAATTTCGAATTGCTGGTGACTAGATGTATGTTAATTTGGGATCATCCTTGTTCTAATAATTAATCATGCATGTCTCATTCAGTATTGTGACCTATTCAGTTTACCTCAGATACCTGCATCTTATACGTGCGTAATTCTAGCTGACTGAGTTGTGTAAAATGGATGTGTACTGACCATTGTTAATATCCGTGTTCAAGGTAACTGAACAGTGCAAACTCATGACGCTTAATTAATCACGAACCGGGAACAATCAATAGCATTGTATTATGGCCAGGGATAATAAGGGAAATTGTGATCTATTAAGACTTGCGTCAAAAGTTGTGACCTTCACCTCTCAGTAGGAATTCGTCACATCCACCCTTTCATGTTTGCTTTGACCTGAATTGAAGGAATTGAAAGTTTTTATTGAACGGTAGTCTACCCGTCTGCCATCAATCGGAGAGATGCCATTGTGCAACATATTTCAAAAGTTGCCTACATTGCTAAAATGATGAAAATTTTCTTCCATTTGTTTTATGATGGCTGTACAGTGCTAACCAGTGAAACCTTTTCAAAACTTTTATATTTGGACCCTGCCTTCCATCACAAAAATCAACTTTTGATTTGGACCCCTATGAAATTTTCACAAATATTGTTCCTTAGTCAACTTGTTGATGATTCCAGCGGTTCGACAGAACTAACAGTTTGTTATTTCTTGAGAACAGGCTCTGCAAGTTGGCTTGTTACAGCTTTGTGCATGGATCATAGTCTCAAAAAATATCTAAGAAATCATTCGAAACCAATTTCGGTAACTGTAGTGGACTTCTCGAAAGCTGGGCTGTTGGGGTGGAACATAGATTTATAGCCACTTTAAAAAAATTTGACACTTGTTTGCCACGTCATTTTCTAAACTAAATGTGATCAATGTAGGTGTGGGACTTTACACTTTATTGGGAATTTGATTTGATTTCTTTGAGGAGGAATTAGATTGTTTTAGATTTAGATTCTTATGTGCCAAATCAATCAATTCATTTTCTCTCAAATATGTGTAGTTAACTTATCACTATACCAATTCTCAGCAACTTCAACTTGAAAAAAATTTAATAGTGTCAAAATTTTATTTTGTTTGTCTTTGAGTTTTTCTTCATGGAAATGAGATAGTCATCATTTTCTAGTGACAACTGTGCTCGCGGATCACACGCAACGTAATCTGATGTGGAAATTTGTTAAATATGAAAACATTCCAACTACTGAATAATGCTGTTCAAAGGATACAAATAAGTTGTAACTAAAGTATGTACGACACCTAGTGGAGAAGATTTTAACTAAGAATTGAAATCAAAATGGGCCTTGGTGTGCTAATTTCAATTCAATTGATTGTCGTACGTTTAGTCTACTGTACTCTTGTATAAAAATTTCCGTACTTAGGACTAGAGCAATTGTTACTGCTGCTACATTTATGCAGGTGCTCACAATTTACCAAATATCATGTAGTGACATCTGTTGTGACAGCTATGAAGTGATTGCTAAGATATATGTCACATTGTAAAATTCCACATTTCTGCCACATTGTTTTCAAGCCGAGGCATTGTTACTGTACTCAAAAACCTGAAAAGGTTTCTTGTGTTTACCTCAGGGAGTGTCGTGCGTGTGTTATCTGTGCACGCACGCTATGTCCAGGGGGCGTTTGAGTGCCTAATAAATTAATAAGTCCTACTTTCCAGATGGCTACTCTTCTGACAGTTTTTCTAGCATTGAGAGCCTCGAGGCGTTGTTCCAAGATATGAAGTAAGTAGCAATTCCATGTTTGCACTGAATGGTGTCGTGTCATTTTGGAAATGGAGGGGGTTAAGTGAAGTCTGCATACTGGCTTAGAATTATGCAGTTGTTTACACAAAATAAGCGTTTTGAAATTGACTTGCAAGGTTAGCGAAAGTTACAGTTCTTTGTGGATCCTGCTCAGTTGGCAGGTGTAAGTAAACACCTTTTAAAGTGGAATTAACACGCTACTTCCTTGTCTCTGTGATTACTTGGTCAAATTAGTTAGAAACGCAACATATAGTGACGATGTGAATATGAAGTACATTGAAAATTGCCAAATGTTTTTAAGAACGAGTTTTGTGTCGAAAATGATCCACCGAAAATCATTCAACGTGTCCAAAAGTTTTGTGAGTCGTGGTGTTGGGGAATAAGGCTGCATGATGCAGGCTATGTGAGCCCCCTGGAATGTCATTAGTGCAAAGGTCACCTATATGTTTTGAATAGCCCAACCAGAATGTGTTTACATTGCACTGTTAAACTTGTCTTATCTGACTTGGGCACCTTTCAAAAAAATTTGATTTCTCAAATTAATATGTACATTTAACAGTTCTGCACTTACGTTGCACAAAATAAATTAAATATATTTTCCTGGTAATGAGGATATTCCAAATAAACTAGTAAGTAGGCAGACGTGGCATTTCATGGAATGGGGCGTAGAAATGTATACTTAACCAAGCATCGCCAACTGTCTGTGTTTGAATTTAACCTACGGGTTGCCAACATGATCCAATCAACAGTAAAGTTACTTTAGCCCATCTTTTGGTGAATCACCCTTTTGAGTATGTGTTCACGTGACACGCCACTCATCCAGGTCACCCTTTCACCGTGACCCTTTCACCACAGGTAAACAATAGCACATAGATATCCCGTATTCAACTGGATGAATTAAGTGGCTAATTACAATGTTCATACCTTGCTAACAGATAAATGCATGAAATTTTTTAGACATCCAGTTGAGGTATCATAGTATAGAAAAAATTAACTTAAAGTCAAATACTGGAATTTGCTTACTTGAGTTAGCGAGCTTGCATCTGTCTCTCAAGGACAAGAGTTTTGGTACTGATATGGGTGTTTTTTTCACAATTCATAGGTGTTGTAATGGGTTTACACCTGTGGCCATTTGTGTGAGGAATCCCCTCGCCAGTCAGCCCCACCAAACTAGAAAACAATTTTTAGAAAAAAGCATTTTGAATTTTATACAATTTTTTTTAAGATACTAGCACATCCTTAGTTTCATTTAAAATCCATCAGACATTTCTCAAGTATGATGTACTAAATTAAGTTGAATTTTGTCATCTTGCATTTATGTATATTGTATTTAAATCTTAAACTGGCGTGAAAATATAGCATGTGATGTGGCCAACAGGTGGCGTGGAGACCAGACTTAAAATGTTTTTGATCTTTTCTAGTGTTCTGCACTCATGACTGTTAACGCTAAATTTTCCATTTATCTGTAGTGACCACTACTCAAAGATGTCGATTAGGAATGTAGATCTGACTGAGTTTGCGCTGGGTGAAATCATTGTTGCCAAGTTCTCTGGGGACCGATCTTGGCACCGTGCCAGGGTGATTGACACAAACGGTGACGAGGAGAAAGTGGAGGTAAGAAATGCCAGCTTAACCCATTGCTGTCTTACGTCTGTGAAGTGCTGTGAATTAAAGCAGCTGTATGCACATTCAACCACGTTTTGATTCAGTCCTATTTCTGTTATGAAATTGGTCTCAAACTGTCCCTTAGTCAAATTTTAGGTGATTTCAGTGCTGCGAGAAAACTGACTTTTTTTGCTTGAGACCAGGCTCTACAAGTTGGCTTGTCATGACATATCTTTTTTGCGTCGAGTATGGTCTCAAGGGGTTTTTCTGAGTAAGAACAGGTTGATACGGCAAGTTTTAAAGCAGTAAGCAGTCTAAACATGGTCCATCCAGACAAAAGACTGTGCTGGGCAGTTGACAAAGGAGCTAGATGTTATCACGCGCTCACAACTGTTCCACAGATTAGATTAATTGCATTGAAAACACTTTGGTCATGATAATGCACTGTCCGCAGCTGATTTTATAAAAATACCTTACATTTTGAGAGTTGATTTGTCATAGAAACCAAACTAAGAGACTAATCGAAAATTCCTAATGGCATTTTTGAGGTAACTGGTGAAGTTTTCATTTCAAAACGGTTTCATGAAAATCGACCAAGGCATCGTTTCACTATGAACAAACCTTTCTTAAAATGAAATTTTGACTCTAAAAAGATGATAAATAAAATGTAAAAGCACTCGTTTTTGTCTTTGTTACATTACACAAACTCTAGGCCTTAATATTAAGAATTCTAACTGCATTTTTGAGCTTGGTGAATAGATATTAAGTTTATAAAGTTTCAGCGAAATCTATAAAGCCGTTTTCGAGAACCCATGTTCCCATTTTCAAATTATGTCGATTTGCCGAAGCTGAGAAAAAGCCGATTAAGTTGGTACACGTGAAAATTATAGGGTCTTCGGTTAATTATTCAGTGAAAAGTTGTTTTTGGTCAATATTACCTAAAAGTATACACACCTCAACCGTGTTCACTATTTTAACATTCAGTTGCAAGAAACCAAGTATGAAATGGACAATGGAAATCGAGTCGGTGGTTAAAGCGCTTTGTGAGCATGAGATTGAAATAGCGAAATTTCAAATTACCAATCAAAATAATGAATGTCGGGGAGGATTTATCTTTTTTAACAACTTGCTGTGTTACTGAACACTTAAGTCACAGGGGCAGTTCACCGACTCAAAGTCGGTGCATTCGTTCTCAGTGGTTGTATGCATGCAGAGGCACAATTCCCTCCAGATAAAAGCTTCATTTTCTGCCGCATCTTTATGCTATGTTCCCCTCGTTGACTCAATATCATGTCAAATCAGTGAATGAAAGGATTGAGGGTACATACAGAACTGCCCTATATCTGTCGTGGGGAGATTNGGAATTGCATATGGGGTGGAGAATCTCAAATCACTACGATGGCCTTGTCTAATATATAGATCAAATATTTTTTTGACAGACACGTTGTTGACATTGTTTATTACCTTGAACGTAAATGTGGTCATGTGAAGATTGCGTCGAGTAGACAGTTTGGGCCACTTGAGATTATTCAAAACCTTAACACTATTGGATCCCCTGTAAGCTCCAGTTATGAGTAAGGCGGCTTGATATTGTAACTTCTCCAAATGTTGGAGTGCACCCGTATTGGCAGACTGATATATAATATCACAATAATCAATGTGTGGAAGTACAAAGGACTTGAACAAAACTTCTAAATGTGTAGAACAGCTGGTACATGTTTTTCTCAAAAGTCATCTTGAACTCCAGGTGTGGATGGCTGTGTTATATTGTCTGAGGATAGCTGTGTTCCTAAACTTAGATAAGCATTTAATTTTCAGCTGCATTGTCTTTCCTGGAAAAATAATAAAATAAATTTCACTTGTCAGTCATGTTGTGTCCTAAATTAGTGAGATTTTACGATATTCCGGTCCTGGTGGGTACACTTGAAAAAAGGATCCATTTGTTGGGAGCTTCCGTGAAAAAGTTGCTCTTGTTTGTATGTTTTTCTTTCAGAAATCTCACCTTTTCACCCTTTGTTGAGGCGTTATCAGTAAATGTATAACCTCATAGCCCTACTTATATCCACTGGAATAGTAACCTCTATAGCTTGGGTTTACAAGGTATGAGCAGCTGCAGTCCACTTTAATTTGGAGTGAATACAACACCTGAAGTTACTTACAACAGGAAAACATTGTGAGTTTTCAGTTCCAAAGCAGCACCGCTCACAATTTCTTAAGGGACCCCTGACGTTTCTGTACACGACTTAGGATCTTCGTTACAGACATACTCGACATTTATACATTGGCTTGTCATGGCAGGTAATTTTATGTGCTTAACACGCTCTCAAGCCTTGAAATCCCTGAGTAAGGAATAAGTTTAGGCAAGTTTCGTAAGTGGTCTAAATAACAGTTTGTTTCTTTGATGGAAGATGGGTTTGCAGCGATGTACCTTCAACAGTTTTGGTCCATGTTGGTCTTTTCTGGACCAAACTAGAGTTTCTGCTATATTGACTTCAATTTCTCGTGGCTGTTGCCAAAGTTTCAGCTGGTGCTCTTCATGATTCCAAGTTTTTTTTAAATCATAAAAGTTGTTTATACCGTAAATATGGTAAACAACCCACCAATCGTTGTGAAATAGATTAAATCAAAAGCTGTTTTACATGGGGGGACAGTTGTTATCATGACTTGCTCCACATCAGTCGCATTTATACAACATCAGCTTGCAAACTCGATCAGCTTGAGTCAGAGGTGATCCCTTCTGCCTTTACCATGTTTGTGTTTGATGTGTAGTTGAAACTCCAGCAACTTATCGAATGCATCTACTTTTCAAACTGGTGTCAGAAATGGCTGCCGTGGTGTCAACTTGCTTCGTACCAGTTATGTTTAAACACATGCGCCCGATCAGCTGTTCTGTGTTAGTTCTTAGACAACTGTCTCCCTTGCAAATAGCACGGTGAAGTGGTCATCAAAAACTTATCTGGACAATCAGAATTACCACACACGTTTTTGCCAACTTGTTACGTAACTATAGTACTGTCTTGAACCTGAAATATGGTTGGTTCTGGTCTCTCCCCGAACTCATTTCAAGACCTGCCCTTACCGATTAAAATTATAACTTTCAGTTGTGGTAAACGAGTAAACACATTTCCTGCTTTGCAAATCCACAGATATTGAAAAAATAACAGAAATTTTCAGCTTCTCAGATATCATGGCTAAAGCTTTCATCAGCGTGTTGTCTTGCCACTAGGTGTCGCTGGGCATAATACAGGGTTGTACATATGGTTGAGCCTGTAAGCACCGTGTGTGTGTTCATTGGATTGTGCTGTTTTGAAATCCTGACCACCACCCTGGTCCCTGTTGCATAGTCATTGGGTTTTCTATCGACTGAGGTGGTAAGCAACGAGTCTATTACTTGATTTCGTTGGACAGCATAGTAATTTTTTCAACTTCTCTGTGGATCCTGGTGATCTTCTAAAGGTAAGCAAGGTTTGATTTCACAGGATTTTCCAAGCGATGAATAATGAAGCGCATTGTTTTTGCTGGTTTCGGGTGGATTTTGTTTTTTGAAAAAGTGATCGATACTGACATGATTTTCAAAAAATCAGAGACTAGAATGGAATATGCTTTTTTGGCCTTATACAAGTTTACATATTAACTATCGTCTGGAGAAAGGATAATTAGGCTGTTAATGGCCTTGATGCAAAGCTGTGTAAATAAACAGCATTGGATCAGTTTGTGCAAAAAGTAAGTGAAATAAATTCTGACACAAAATCGATATCATTAAGGTCTACTTTCTTCCGTGAGTGAATTAATTGGTTACCAGCACAAAAATAATGACTTTACTCTGTTACTCTGCTGTTAAATGTGTGAAGCGATCCGCACATGTAAACTTTGCGTACCATAAAATAGAGTGCCACCAGTTGGCCAATTTCTGTTGTCGCCGAATCTTCAATCCACTGGGTTTTTTTTGACAAGTGTGTTCACAGATCACAATAAGTTACAAATATTTTATCAAAATTTTCAACAATTATGATTTTTCATTTTCCAATTGCTTGCTGAGTTTGTTGACGGTAGGTGTGCTGTTCAAATAATGATGTAAAATTGTCTTCCTGTGTCTACTTCCGTGAAAAGTTTTGAGATAATATAAAACTTCAGTAGTTTCAATTACCATCTCATCACCCAGTTGGCCATTTTATTTTTTGACAAGAAATTCCTTGACCTTCAATTTTTGGCAAAACGACTCATGACAACTAGTTTTAACTAAAGCTTGACGCAAAGATATATGGCGTGAATGTGCCGGTATCGCAGATTGGACAACCGTAGCCCCTCTGTTAGCCATTTTTGATCAGATATTGCCTGTCCATTGATTATTGTCAGCTGGACAGGACAAATTTTGATGGACCTAATGACAGAGGTTTTACTGCTAGGATGCGCCAGTACAGCCAGTGTTCAGTTTTCAAAATGTCAGTGGCCAAATTAATTTACTGATCTTTGAAACTAGTAAATAACCCACAAATTATTTTTTGCATTGCGGTCGTAGGTGCATTTCAACACTTTGCATTGCTCTTTCTAAAATTCTTTGTGGTCACCAAGTTGTTAAACTGCGTGTTGTGCAGTGTGATGCCAAAATGCCAAGATTGCGAAATATCAGAGAAAAGGAAATTGCATTGTTCGTCTTTGCAACTCAAACCATCTTGTGCACCAAAAAAATGCTTGACTTTGCATCTAAATGGTATATTAATTTTTATTTCCTGGTTAATGCTATAGAACAGTAGTTTCCATTTAAGTGCCCTAGTTGTGCAATGACCTTTTTGTAACGAGTCATTTTATTTTGCATGGACTACAATCAGTTGAATTTTGCAGCTTGCATATGACAGTTTGGCTTAAATCTATTTGCTTTCCTCAGTCACAACAAATGACAGTAAATGGGTGCAAACTGTATAATGATAATAGAACTAGTGATTAAAACTATACAAATGCTTGCTGGAATTATATCTGCGATGGACGAATTTTCTAATATTTATGGTGACTGCCGATTATTTACATATGCAGGTAGGGTTTCATAGTGATCATAAAAATCATTTGCTCTTGTCTAACGCTTCCCTATTATAAACATCCAGTACCCGACAGTGACAGTATCGGTAATATGCAACTCCTCGGTTTATTAACAGGCTCTAGTAGACAATACTGGTAATATACATTTCCATGGTTTATTAGCTGTAGTGTAATAAACAGTATAGGCAATATACAACTCCTTGGTCTATTAACAGGCTCTAGTAGACAATACTGGTAATATACAGTCCCATGGTTTATTAGCTGTTCTGT
The DNA here is from genome assembly GCA_002633005.1 of Phoronis australis. NCBI lineage: Eukaryota > Metazoa > Phoronida > Phoronidae > Phoronis > Phoronis australis. The sequence goes on along the minus strand of NMRA01000105.1, from coordinate 640,951 downwards.
AATAAACAATATAGAGAATTTACAACTCCTTGGTTTGTTAAATACGCATTGTAGTCAACAATACAGGTAATGTCAGGGTGACATCCAGGAAGTGGCAACTGTTTTGATGCATTTCATCATTTTCAAATGTGATTTAAAAAAGAATTTCTCTCAAGTGTCAGAAATCCCGGCATTGTGATTTAATGTTGAAGTCTTTACTTACAAAATAGCACCAATGATGAACTTTATTCAGTGCAGCTGAAAGTGTCGTGAAACGAAAAAATGATATTTTATTTTATTTAGCAAATAACCATTTCGAAAACATTTAAATTATTTTATGCTGTCACTTTGCTGCGTATGAAATATTACTCCACTTTGTGAAAACATTATAACGGTATAATGAACCGGGGAAATTTAGTTAAGGTAATGTCTAGGATCCCGTGGTGCAGTGTGGTTCAAACAATTACATATTACGTTTCCTCACGGCTAACACCGGTCTTCACTAATAAGCATGGCTATCGATTTTTTGACTGAAAAGTTCAGTGAAATCTAAAATGTCTTAATTGTTATTGAAAATCGCACTCGCCAAAGCACGCAGCAGGTGGGGGTCGGTGAATCCTGATGTACATGACCTGACAGAAGGGGTGGGGCAAAGCTGGTGTCAACCTGGGGATTCGCTCCATCCAAGTAAATGTTTCTAGGCTCACATGTCGATGATGTGGAGGGTTGTTTCGTTAACTGTGATTGGTGATCCTCTGTGTCTCATCAATGAAACTGCCAGGTGGCAGAAGTTGTTCCGAGCACATCGGCAAACAGGTTGGTCACGTGCATAGAATAATGAAAGCTGCTGTATTCATGAATCAACCATGATCTCGGTCGCTAACCTTGGATGTCATGGTAGCCATTGTACATTCTTAGATTGTTGACTGTCGTAAACAAGTTGGTTGGGTGCAGAAACTAGATTCTATGGGAATGCGTGACTATTGGGGACACAATAAGGAGCGTAAGCTCTCTTGTTATTATGCAAGTGGTCTCAAATTGTTCCTTAAATGAAAAAAAATGTATGATTTTGGGGCTTGGAAATGGCCAACAGGTTGTTATTGCTTAAGATTAGACTATACAAGTTGGCTTGTTATGGCCAGCATGGTCTTGAGCAATGACAAACTGTCAGTTTTCTAGACAGAAAGCACTTCTCACCCAACCCTAAGTACAGAATGCTGGTTTGCAGATGCTTTTTATAATGAAAATTTTGATTAAAAAGGTTAAATGTATTTTTTTACTGTCTTGGTTTCTCAATAAAATTTTCAAACCATAAACTGGCTTATTTTATTTCGATGCAAACAAGTTGGTGCCTATGTAATGGAATTGTTAGGCCCTATAGGATAAACAGAGTGGCCGGGGTTTGAAACTGAATGCTTATAGTCACCCCTGGCAACTACTGCTCTGTTACCAGCATGGTTGTAAAACATATTGGTCTCCATTACTTGGTCAGTATTACATGAGTCGGCTCATCGCAAGTTTGGAAACCCTTGATTTTACTGGTTCCTGTGGTAAAAGTAGAATCTACAACGGGTACTAGAGTTTACCGCAGTGAGGTTCAAACACTTCTTATGTGATTTGATAAAGTGACTTGCCAGAGACCACCTGCTGCTGAAGCATGTGCGTAGACTACACAATACTAAATTTGACTCCAGTGCTGTCCATTACCCTGGTGCGTGTATAATGGAATTATATCTTCAAACCACAAAATACGCCATGAATTTATGTCATAAAAGATAGAAACTAATCACCAATCTGTTGACAAAGGACTGTTGCTAGGGGCATTTTTTTAATTATACTTTTTCTTAGTTCAGCAGTAATTCTGTAATATTATTTTCCGGAAATAGGCAAAAATCGTTGATTTGCTGCCTGAGCCGTCCGGGCATTGACATTGTGTTCCTGGTTGTATACAGCTCCTTGGTTTTCAAGATAAACAAAAACACTTCTGCATGTTACAGTCGCAAATTTAGTCAAGCTAGGCAGTCTAACTCAATAAAGACAAAACATTTTTTCAACCAGAGATTTGTGAGATGCCTGAACATCTCACAGTACAGCATGGGCAATATGTCTGCATTTTGACTACAAAGTACGGTAAATTCTCACTAGTTTAGGACACAGTATGGCAGATGAGTGCCATTTTATGTTCTCTTTTTTTTCAATAAAAGATACGCCGGGCAGCATCAACATCATGCTTTACCATGTTCAAGTTTTGTACCACAGATACCGGGATTTTCCGGTCATGAGCCCACCTGATGAAATGCCCATGGACATTTATTTTGGGAAAATTGTTTTAAGTAACATTTTCTGGTGTCAAGTGTCTAGGTAGTGGGTCATTTATTCAGAGAATGCCCTCTTAAAAGCCCACTTAGCTTCAACTTTTAGCCACAAATTCAGTTTTGTGGAGCATTGATCATTTATAAAAATGAACAAAGTGTTGGCAAGCTATGTATCTATTAATTTAAAATTAAAAAACAGCTTTGTGCAAAAACAATCGCTGATATTTTCATATCAGCTGAGGCTATTACTTTCCGTTTACATGCCCCCCTTTCCAAATAAACACTGTTTGCATGCCCCCCTTTCCGAATAAACGCCGGGGTGTTTATTTGATGTTACTAAAATACCCCCTTCAAGCCCAAAATGCTTGAGCAATAACTTACTGTCGGACGTGAGTTCAGAAATCACCTCTAGCCTGGATATACAAAAATAAGCCCAGAATGAGTTTCATAATGGTAAAGAGTTCTAAATCTTAAGTTAATTTTGACAAAAGGTAGGTTTATATCGGGCAAAACAGCGACTTTAGTTTGGTACAACATACTTTTGTGAGTAACTCTGTGTGTGTTGAAAGGGCAACCATACTGGTCTGATAGACTATTCAATTTGTCTCCTGCAGTAGAGTTATCTCCCTTTTCACTATAGTGCCCAACACCATTGGGATACCTGATGTTTTTAGCAGCTCAAGGGAGACAAGTCTGGGTACGTACTGGATGGCAGCTTGAGAATCTCATCCTCTTTTGAATGGCGCCTCTAGTAATGTTTATAGAAGCGGTCTACCTTTGTCAGAATGTCTTTTAATGGGATATATCTGTGTTTAATAGGTGTTTTATGTGGACTATGGTAATTCCGAGTGGGTGTCGGAAAGAAACACACGGCGCATTGAGCAGCGGTTCATGTACATGCCCTTCCAGGCTGTTGAGTGTTTTCTCGACGATGTTGAGCCACCTTCAGCGGACAGGAAGTGGGCGAAGGAATCGCGAAAGATGTTCAGAGACTTGACGGACGGCAGGACATTGTTTTGTCGTGTAGTCTCGAGGTAAGTTTTTTATGATGAAATGTTGTGATTTTGAGACTATAGTGATTCAGATTTGACGGAAACACTTTGTATGTAATGCATAGCATGATGGGTTTCAAAATAATTGTATGAAGGCTGTTGTAGGCTGCTTTAAACTTGCAACTCTAACAAAGGGAGACATCTTGACCCTGTATTTTGTTGCATCAGCAAACAGTTGAAGCATGATGTGACTGAACATTTTGTTGGGAAATGCGTAAATGCACGTTTGAGTGGACTTGATATATGCACATTGGTCGCAACTGCAGGAATTGCAGTTTATTGCTACATGTATATTATGTTCATTCGTGTTTAAATGCCAAGGCCTGTAATACATCTTTTCATATGCAACAAAGTGAAATGTCTTGAAACTTGGTGGTGGGTGTAAAGTTGATCATATACGTTACAGTCGTGTTTTTACTCCTTTCCAGAGGTGTCAACCGAGTGATTCACGTCGAGTTGTATGACACGTCAGGTGACGATGAAATTTTCATCAACGACGAGCTGAAGAAAACTGGTCTTGCCAAAAGTAGACAGAAATCCCGCTCGTTGTGTATTCAGCCTGACACAGTGTTGTATCTGCCTGGTTAGATCTTGTAGTGGTCTCTAGATTGGCAGAAGGCCAGCGATTGGTGACCTCAGTGTAGAGAGAAGGACCAGGATAGGTGGCATCACTTGTAGATTGCAGTAAGAAGATTGGTGACCTATGACCTAGTGTAATCAATGGTATCTTCAGTGAATGTCGCAGTGACTTAGATATAAGTTAAAATGTTGTGATAGAATGTGAAGTTCGTTTTAAGTTCATTTCAAATGAGCGACATTTTCGCCCGATAAGTTGAGCGACACTGCTGCCAAAAAGTTATGCGACTTTTCGCTGTTGCGTTCGCACAAAGTGTCAGATTGGCCGACACCAAAATCATTTTGGTCAAAACAATCTGGACAGGACAGCCCTTGGAATTTTGTTGGAACTCGTACTTGGTTTTCATTGATTCGCAATGGCTGTTAACCAACTAGTAGGTCTGTATACTGTTTTCCTAACAACGTTGAACCGAATCAAAATTTGCCGCAAGCTAACGGTACTGTACCTCACAACAAAATTGTAGATATTAAAAATAAAATTTAATTAATGATTTTTATTTAGTTCACAATCGGTACATGTGTCAGTTCTAAATGATTCTCATGCACAGTTAAAAATGAAACTTAAAAGATTTGTCTGTTCCAAAATTTCCCCAACAGTTCTTATGTCTTGTGAGATTTCCATTGTCTTTCGACTAATTGCGTTCCATACCGAGGGTTATAGTTAGGCATACATTTCTGCAAATTTGCGCTGATCGAACAGTTTGTAGGTCAAGACTGAATGACACCGTGGGTACAAGTATCCTTGGTAAAGCAAATGTTTATTTTGACATTCACTCTGATTTCTGCATTGTGTCAGCTGGAACATAGCACAAATTCGAACCCTTCTCTGCAACATATCAGCGGACACCTGCAACATGCTGCATGACATGTTGCGGAGTCATTCACACACGCAATTTCGATGTTGGCCGACGTGACGCACAACTTTTCGGCCCATAATGTCGCTCATCTGGAACAGGCTTCATGTTCAGATTATAGAGGAGCCTTTATTTTTGTATCAGATTTGTTAGCACAAGTTATGTAAAGAAAGTGTGGAATTGGGGAGTGATGTTTGCTGGTCTGTATGAGTTTAAAAAATGTATAAATTCAAAATCCAACTTTGTCATTTTAATTTCGAGAATATATTTGGTGCTTTAAGTTCTGTGATCGTTCTTTTAAGATAGTCTATTTTGAAAAATTGGAGCCCTGCTGGCATACATCACTGTTGTATTTTGTTGTAAATGGTATTGTGTAATACCATCTTTTTAATTGCTTCATTTGACATTATGCCTAACAGTTTGCACAACACCTATTTGTTTGTCAGTCGTCTGTTAATTTAGTGTTTAACTCGGGATAGATCACAGTTATAGAGTTCTCAGGTGTCCATTCAGGTGTTTTGGTGCTGATAAGCAGTCCTAGTTACCCCCCTCTGGTGGTGCTGGGTGTAGTTATAATGTACTCTTGATTAATGTAGTTCATAAGTTTAGTGAAATTAAGACTTCTCTTATGCAATTTCTGTAAAACCTGATTGAAGGAAATGTTTCAATACGCTGCAAGTTTAACTTTCTCCATTTTTTTGATAATTTTCAATAAGTTACATAGTGGAAGTACAATACATATACTTTTTCATCAAGTGTGTTTCTGTTTTGGGCTAGTGGATGATTTTAAAGCAGGTCAAAGGTCGTATGCCTTCTCATAGACATGATACTGCGAATTCAATTCAAAGTGCAAAACGTTACAATTTGACCCTCATTGGTACTTACACAAATGTTACCATTACCTTCATAAACCACATTCACTTCATTGAAAACATGACTTTACTTTTTGTTTGAAAGCTTGATACCATACTATGTTTATGTTTATATTCATTCCACTTATTGCCAGATGATGAGACATGCAGTCTCGAAATATTACGAGTGTTTTAATCTGTTTGTTTATGTCTCTCGGTGTTTTGTTTCATAGCTGCACACCTGAAGAAAGGAGATTGCTTCGACACTACGAGCGACTTAGTGTCAAGCTTTCAAACAAAAAGTTTAGTCGTGTTTTGAACAAAGTTTGTGTTAACAAAAGGCTGCTCCCGAACTAAACCACATTCGATGAACTGTGTGCCAATGAAATTACACTTGTTTAACCATGTCTCGTGCTCTCGTCAACAACACACAATTTCCAAGGATGAACTAAAACTAACATTTTAAGAAATTCTTCCAATTCGTTCTGCTTACACTTGGTACAGATGTTACTGTCGATCGGCTGGCATTACCTCTTAATGGGCGTAAAGGCTTGGAATTTACTTCATACAACACTTTGTTTCGTTTGCTTTCCCAGGGTCTGTTTTGATAACGTGGTTCTATATGGCCACAACTTCAGCGACTTCAGGACACTTGCAAAGGATATCACCATATTGGGTTTGCTAGTGGGAGTACACAATGTTAACTACGGCCTAACTGCATTTGTGGGAGGTATCCATTGTGGTGAAGGCTATAAACTGTTCTCAAAGAAATGTTTATGGCTAAGTGACTGCATTCATGTTCACAAAACCATAAAATGCACAAAAGGGAAGTTTTGACAAATTAAACTACCAATAAAGTGACCTTGCAACCTCAAAACAATTCAACATGTGGCTTTGTTCTTTCTTTATTTTGAAAGCAAGTCTGAACATTCCTTTTGTCATAACATTTATAACCATTTTCAATGTTTCTCATGCAAATCAAGACATTTTTAATGAGATATGTAGACAGATACCTAGCGCCATCTTTTGCAGACAGCTCACTTCATACACACCCTAGTATATTCCTGTTTATATTATACATATTAAGCAAAACAAGAAAATTAGTGTAATTTAAAAATATAATAACAAAAGACAAATCTGGTTGCTCCATAACAAAGTCATAAATAAAAGACAAACATGAATACTTCCATGGAATGTATTATGAAAAAATAAACAACTTTCATCAGGATAGTGTGGGCAGACAACAGTAAATACAGATCAGAGGAATGTTAAATGAATAGAAAATGAGAAATATGTACAAACACCAAAAATCCTCTTTCACATCTATACAACAAAAATAACAGTTACTACAAAAACCAAAATGTCATGTTCCTAACTTATTCAATAAAAGTAAGAAAAAGAAAAAAAACAGTTCTGATTTTTCTTGAGAAATGTTTGAATGACCTTTCCAGGATATGACCTTATAGAGTGTGTGATGGTCATATGTTTACCCTGATGTTCCGTTTGAAGGTAATCAACTGGTCACATGACATTGCTGCATTCTAATAATGCTCTGAATATTCATAGAACGCACACAATCCACACATTCGTTGTCGTGCATGCAAATGAGACCAGGCAGGTGTCTCATTGGCTAGAACACGGGCAAATGAGACTACTGGCTTAAGGGCATGTGACCGAGACTTTGGAAAGCACAACTGCTGTTGTTCTCGAGGTTCTGCAGGACCCTAGAAAAAAGTCCTGATAATTTAGAAAACTGTAACAGCGTTCTTGAGATTTCATCTTGAAAATATTTTTGAAATTAAATTTGGTCATGTTATTGATATTGCTGTTGTGTTATGAATACATAGTCTCATTTTTCTAAGACATGGTCATGTGACCCAATTGATGACGGACTGGTATAAAGTCAAATATCAAATTCTACAAGTTTTGTACTTTCACAAAATACATTCTTTTACTGCAGAGTTAAAATCTACGGCTTTGTATACGTCTGGCTAAGCAAACACACTTGCTGATAAGATTCTAAATAGCCTTAATCCAGTAAACCTGCATTGCCATTGCTAAGAACTCATGGAAAAATGGAAGATTTAACTTAGCCAGCACAGAAGACGACAACACAACAGCTACAACAACACATTAATCCATCTCAAAATGAGGCTGTGGCTAAGGACGTCTACACACAGATGAAATATCAAATAATTCGATGAAGTGCTTTAATTGATTTGATTAGGAACATAATGTGCAGCATATCCCATGACAACCATGTTGAGGAAAACTTCGTCAAGTCCAAGTCTGGAATGTTTACATCTAATTTTTAAAAAATAGTTGATTATAAAGTAAATTAATTCTTTTAACAATTACATTCAAACGCCGATCAATGCATTAATTTATAAATATAAGGCAACTTGCAGTCTCAAATATTTTAACATAATTGTAACTTTGTTACTTCACTTTTACAAAGTACATTTGACTTCAACTGAATGTTACAATGGCAAGGAAGTGTGAACTCATGGAGCGCCCTCTTTTGGGATATATAGTTCACAACACAGCACTGACCATCTTCACTGCATACTGAAATGTAGCCAAATGCAATGAATTGTGTGACAGACAGTGTCTGGCTGGCTCTGCAATTCCCCAGACCTTAACTACCCAACCTAGGTTTTGAGAGTAGAGATAATTTTTTCATAAGTGTTAATTTACACGCATCTCATGTTCTCAAAATCTTAACTTGTATTCAATGCTGTCCTCAAGCAACACCAGAGCCATCTGTGTGCTGCTGTAAAACAACACGAACAACACCCCCCATTATGTGCAGTGCAATTTAAATCACAAACTACTTCACTTCTACTAATCCTTTGTCTATATTCTTGACGTGTGTGACAACACTTGAGCGAATAGCACAACAAAGTGGACAGATGTGCAGCCCCATAGATTCTTGATGGAAGGTCAGTGCCACCTAGTGGGCAGATAGGCATCACCTACTGGCGTCAGCTGGTGGTGAGTTTACACTTCTGTTGGCGAACCAAGGACATGACAGACTCTATGAGTGCAATGGCTTTACTGGAGATGGGGTAGTTGCGGGGGAACTTCTCCATAATGACTGGTGCCTGGATGTAGTATCTGGCAAAGAAACGGGAGTTTCAGGAATTCATAATTCAAAGCATATACATGAACAAACCACCACAAACACCAACAGCCAAATGTTTGCTTCTGTCACATGACAGTGGGTAAGTCTTCTTTCCATGCTCTGTTCATAGCAGGGATAATTTTAGGGGCATGCCCTGTGTTATTGGTGCAAAAAAAATTGTTTCATTTACTTTTCATAGCAGGGATAATTTTAGGGGCATGCCCTGTGTCATTGGTGCAAAAATTGTTTCATTTACGCATTGTTTGCTTAAACTGGGCAACAGGTGCACTAAAACTAGAAGCGAAAAAGATAAAAAAAAAAACTAACATGGACCATAGTTCACCCATACCCATGTTTCCTAAAATGATCCCTGTGATAGTTGCAATTATGCAAGATTTTTAACAGTCTGCATACTTAATAGTATCTACCTCAAACTACATAAAAAGTAAGTATTTTGATATCATTTGTTTAGAAAAATGTACGGAAAGGTGATTAAATGCTAATTTGATTGGCAGGCGTCAGTTTCAAGGGGGAATCAACAATTGGTTGGACTTCAAAACCACTTGCCCGCACTCCAAAACCAGTCGGCTGGCCTGCAAAACCCAATGGCCCATGTTCTACAGTGGCGGATCTAGGATATCACAAGGGGGGGCCCAACATTTTGTCCGGCTGTAAGCATTTGCGCAAACTGAACCACGATTGTAGATGCGCATAGCACCGAATGGAGGGAGGTCGGGAGGGGGGTT
>NMRA01000105.1:598785-630850 GCA_002633005.1 Phoronis australis | reverse complement strand
GTTCCGTTACGAATGCGCAGTGTTCCGAATTTGACACTTGAAATTGGGTTTGAGCCCCCCCCCCAAACACTAAAACTGCACACATTTAAATCTTTTTTCATCCGTATAATTTTAATTACCGAGGTTAATTAATAAACTCACCATTTCCCTACGCTCTTACTGTTTTATTTTTTTTGCGGCAGCCAAGGGGAAGGGCCCAGGCCCCCTGGCCCCCCCCCTAAATCTGCCTATGTCTAACTTGGTTCCAGGTACTTCAAAACCAGATGGTCACACCAAAAAACTGGTTGGCTAGACCTAAAATGGGTTGGCTAGTGCTCAAACTCAATGGCCGAACAAATCACCGATTTTGAACAAACAAACGGGTATGAAAACTAAACACTAGATCGAGACTTTCAAAGCGAGTCTCAGAGGAAGTCTGATCATCAAGTTTGATCACTGGCCATCATGTTTTGGGTTCAGCAAACTAGTTTTTTGGGTGAAGCCATCGCGTTTTGATGTCTGGACAACACGTTTTTGATCACCGGCCATTTGGTTTTGAGGCCAGCCGACTGGTTTTGAAGTCAGGGCAAGTGGTTTTGAAGTCCAACCAATTGTTGATTCCTCCCTCGACTTTTTAGGCATTTATTTCTGCATTCCACTTCAATAGACAGCGTTTAGTGCTCTTGTATTAGATCTCAAACTTACAAGCTCCTGGCAATGTTGCTGGTTCCTATAATTTTCCTATTTGAGGTTACATACCCACTGGGGCAATTAAGTGTAATTTGACTTTGTAAAAACTAGAAGTAAAATGTCCTATTCACACTAACCTAACATCCGGATTTTGAATGTTTATTTTATGCCATGAAGAGCTTGAAATTCACCAGGTGGCACTAGTGAGCACTGGGCACATCATTTCTAGAATCTAATGGTCTTTTTCACCAGCCTCTAGTCTATTTACAATCATGGCTCGACATTTCAGTCGGTCTTCCAGCTGAAAAAAACAACCGAGTTACCCACATCACCAAGTCAAGAACATTAGACGTCCATCCAACACCATTATGACTCACTTGAACTCCTCTGTGTAGTTATTCCGTATGTAGCTGGCAACTGCGGGACTGAACTGTATGAGAACCTCTAGTACATAGAACTGTTGATAGACCAGCACCGCTTGAGGGGGGGACAGTTCCACATGCCGTGACGGCTGGACGAACCGCAGGGCCTGGCCAACCACACGCTCAACAAACTTCTCCTGCAATGAAAACAGTCTTCTTCAAAGAAAGTTGGTGCAAGGGTGGTCACGTGAATGAGTGAAATCACAAATCTTGGTGCACCTATGCTCACATAATACTGATTTTATGCTCAACTGCGTCATCAAATTAAAGTAATCATCTCGTTTATTTTGGTGTTTTGAGAAGTCAATATCTTACTATGCCTTCATAAACTTTCACCAGTTGTCACAAGTTCCACAATGAGCGACACGCTGAATCACCTTTTGTGTGATAAAATCTCAATCCTCCCAATGAGCACGTGACAACATATGCAGTTGCTATCCGTCTATCACTAACCCACAATGGAGCATGTCTTATTTTTAAGACTCAGAGACTTTTAAACTGAACAGTACACTGACAAATTAATGACAACAAGGTTGAAAATAAACTGGAGCAAGTACAGGTGGCAATGATGTGCCACGTAACGCGTTTGATACAGGTGCACTGGTGCTAGCAGAATGAGCTCAACTGAGCCTACAATGTCAATGCGACCTTGCTGTATAAAAGTTAACGAAATGAAAATCTAGATAAATGTTAAGCTTCCGTTTGCTTTTAATCAACCTTTCCACTTTCCGTGTGCTGGTGGCAAAAACGTTTGATGTATGCATTGGAATAATTAAAACTACGACAAGCGGCTACCCAGATGGAGTTGATGTCCCTGCCACGTGATGCACGTACCGTAGTCCTCAGCTCCTCAAGAACCTTGATAAGCCAGGTGATGTTAAAGAAACTGCCGTCATCGTCGCCCCAGTTATTCTGCTTGGCAATCAGTATCAACTCGAACAGTACCACACTAGCCACGTTGGTGAACTCCACAAACAATTTAGCCACCTGCACAGGAAATACACTGCTATAACAGACGCACACCATCACGAGTACCATGTAGGACCCTAGAAATATCTCCAAATTTGACAAACTGTGAACATCAGATCTCAGAACGACTGTTCAGATTCACATGAATCTTTCAGATACCATGTTTTGTGCACTTTTCTCTAAAAACAATGTTATGAATCGTTTATAAAATGTTCCACTTTTGCACGAGAAGTTACCAAAAATAGGACTTTTATGATTTTCGTGAAAAAATCAAAAGTTGTACAAAATAAAAGCAAAATGATAATTTAAAGTACAATAACCACATGCTTGAGATTTCATCCTGAATGCATAATAATAATATTAAACAGAATTTGGCCACACTATTGATACAATGTATCTTTCTTTTTTTGTTAAATTTTAATAAAAAGACAATGTTACCTGACCCAGTTAATAGCACATTGACACAAAGTAAAAATCATATTATACAGGCATTTGACTTTCTGTAACTAAAATCTTTGTAGATATTTGGTGAAATAATATGCACAATTTAATTTAAGGTACTATATAACCAGGCAAGAGAAACATGATCATAACTCTGCAATACATTATGTACGAATGTCCGATTAGCAATATTCAGGTATGTCATGTGATTTCTTGAATGTCTGAAATATTGATAAACGAATGGGAACAGGTGACAGGCAGGGCATATAAAGAAGGCGACCCAATAAGATTAGCTGTTAAAGATGAAAGCGAAGCATTTTGCAAAGAAAAACAGCAGCAGCAACAAAGAAGTTATTTCAAAACATAGTTGAATTACCGATTCAAACAATGAACAAATTTATTGTAAAAATTAAGACCAATCATTTGCTTTATCATCATCTCCACACTAAGAGACCGTGGACCAGAGGATACAGGGGGCTTATAAACCACATCCGTGACCTCTTGGGAGGGGGGCAATTTTGTTTTGATGTTTTCAATGTCACAATGTCATAAAAGTAAAAAGTCTCCATTTTTAAACATGTACATTTCCATGACATTTGACTTTAAATTTGTCTAATTCTACAAAATGGACATGGAATGGAACAATTTTAAAAACAATGACAAAAAGTCTATAAGGTGTGATACTGCAAATAATGTTCTTAATTTATGAGTGTCACATAGTGGTGAAATTTGGAACTAACATTGGATACATTTTAATATTGTTACTGAGACTATCCACCTAAGACAGGACTGGCGCCAATGACATCAGGGCATTTAAAGGTAATAAAGGAAAAGGTATTTTATAAAGAGAAAATAAGATAGATGAAAAAGGAGCTTGTCTCCAAATCTCCAACTTCGATTTCATTTCTGATCTTGCGATTGGCTGGAGGAAACATACGGAGCTATATCTTGTTAAATAATTCTTATATTAGCAGAGCATAAATATGCTTTTTTCACAAAAAATGTTTAACTTAATACAGATGCTTTTCAAATATAAATAAGAAAAATGAATATGCCCCCCCTCATAAGGTCACATGGTGAAAAGAGTGGAGCCAGGGCCCATGGCTTATAACACACATATTTGGTCAACCAGCAATATCATTATTCCAGAAGGCAAATGAGATCACAATAATGATACATCTCCAGTTATAGCTTTGAGGGTCCAATCACAAAGACTCGCTCAGTTGATTGTGTTCAAGATGACAAAATCAAATGGGCTTTGGGTTTTAGTAATGACTTTTCTGTAAAAACAGTCAACTCGCACATATAAAATGACGAGTGATTTAAGACTCGTTCACACTTAGTGACAGTGGTAACCAACCATGCCACGTGTCATTACCTGAACTTAGAGACAAACAAATTGAATGCCAGATTCAAATTACTGACTGTGAAACTTAGTGTTTGGGCCCACGAGAAGAAAAACAACAGAGAAGAGAAATGAAATGAAAGATAAGTGCATTATAAGAAACATAAACAGGCCCCGAAACTGGCACGTCGGTTTAAAAAGAAACAGTTCCAGATAAGCAGACAACATCCAAATTGTACTCGCCTCCCTGTCTACTAGTGCCATCTGTTGGCGGGCAAAGAAAATTAGTAAGGAAACGTGAAAACTAAACAGTTAGGTTAGTCTTAGCCATACAACTAGAAAAAATAATGAGTAAGCAACACATCAAAGAACAACAACATGAGATAATTGAAGCAGATACATTAATCTGTTTACAGTTAAACAAGGTAATGGGCGGATATAACGTGACCGCATTTTGATAACCAGTTTTCTCCACTGAACAACAGGCATCAAACTGGTTCTCAAAATACAGGCACCTTATATAGTTTAGGTTACTCTTAAATCTATTAGACATAGAAAACAAATTAAATACGTTACTTATGAATGGACAAATTTGCATTATTTAAAATGGCACCCTGGAGATTTCTGGAGGCTGACGATACATGCTCCTTACAATAGGCTGTGTTTGACGCACTATTGAAACTCGCACACGACAAATTACCAACTAGACACAGAGAGTATGAATCAGAACAACCATGCTGTGGAACAGAGTTCGAGTTTTGTTTATACACAATCGCATTAGCCAAGTTTTACTATCTCTGCTCTAATTATGTCTTTCTGACAACTTTTTTCTAAAAATACTGACCCTACTCAGCGCTCGACACAGGCAAAAATGTCTGCTTGATCAAAAAACACCAAACAATTGTACAAGTGATACGAGTGAGGTCAACTTTCTTCTCGTAAATTATTTTTCCACTCATGTTTTCGACAGTTTACTTGTTTAAGTCAACATACACTGCAGGTTTAGCACGCGAAAATTTGACTCAGCCTCATGAATTTTTATCGAATTCCGTATGATGTTGTCAGTTATTGACTGAAAGAGTGATCCTTAGTTACACACAGTCTGCTGCGACAATCAAAACCAATGTAACTCCCACACCAAGACTCACTCACAGCAGTTCAGGCTTACCTCAGCATCTGCCAGACACTTCCACTGGTCTGATTGTGTCTGGCCAAGAAGAGCAGATGCCCTGGCGTTGGGTGGCTTGTACTTTTGAGGCACTTCGGGGAAACACGTGATGAGGACTATGAGATCAAATAGCAGACGGCCTTTGCCAGCTTTGATACACGTTAGGCGAGTCCGTAGATTCTCCGTCTCACGCAGCATCAGGGCCAGTGTCTCGAGAAGTAAGATGACTAGCCTAGAGTGAAACAGACACAGCCTGTAGTTTTCAAAGTACAGTAAAGCTCACATAAGTCGAGAGCGTTTATCCGATTAAGGCAAAAATACAACTTATATGAAGGCCAAACTAGAACATTAGTGCACCGCGAAACAACATCCGAGTTCATTGTAAATCTGACTTATGCATATCCACCGTATGCCAGTTTTACCTTATATCTGCGTTATACAAGACACCATAAATGAGTGAGTACAACCTAGCCATAAAAATTTTGACACTACTGTAACCACTTCTGTTGTGTACTTAGTCACACAATAACAGGATGTTTGTAGGTTGTTATTGTTTATGAGTTCAGTAGTTTAATTGGTATTATGTCATGCCATTCCTGGTATAGGAAGTGTGTCATAGGTAACGCATCATATGTTGTTATGTAGTTGTGTGTATATATATTGTTGTGATATGTTCAGTGTTCAGTTCAATTCTGTTCGTTTCACAGTGTAGTTCATGGAGTGTCTACTTTATTTGACAAAGTAAGATACACAACAACTTCATTGTCCGAAATAGTGACACTTTTTGTCCTCACCTTCCTCATAGGTTAACGCGATACCTCTCACCCACGTGTGGTCAAGCACCGGGTGGTATAGACACAGACCGATTAAAACCATCAAAAATAAATCGGGTGTCACATCCCTTAAAGTTCAGAATAGACAGCTAGTTTGAACTGCAATGTTTATCTATCAATTACTTGGTAACCGCTATATTTACACTGTCCGTTTAGAAAGTTGGTTAAACTTTAACTTACTCAAATTCATCAGCTCTTTGCTGCCGACCGCTGGACGACTTCAAATTGGCGCTAGACTTGGGGATATACTTCTGCAGCTGGCGGACAAAGAACGTAAAGACCTCCGGAGTCTTCCAGAACAGCTTCTTAAGTGCAAAGTTCTTTTCCGCTGCAGTCTTCAGTTCATTAACCAGGTTAAAGATGTCCTCCATGGCATTGTCTGTATTCAGCAGCTCTCGTTTCAGTTGATTGAACAATAAGGCAACTTTCTCACTGCAAGCAAATGTCAGAGAAAATGAACGTAAAAATCGTTGACTACAATATATGAGACAGTTAAAGAGGTCTCTAATTGAAACTAAATTCTAATTGTGCAGTGCTTCAGGCGGGTCTGCATGTCATACAATGTACAGTTTTGAAAACTGTCAATGACGACAGCCACCACTACGGTAAGTCTTTGTACAAAGGACGCTATGACTGATTATATCAAGTTATACAGAGAAAAATGTACAAGTAAGCAAATGGGAATGTAATCAGAGCCCAAGAAAAGATAAAGCTTATACAGTATTACTTAAGCTAGGTTGTTTGTATTACTTCATGTGACAGAAATTCCAACCAACCCTACAATGTCACCACAAGGAAGGCAGGCGGAAGGACCATGACAATGAAATTCACCAACAGTAATCACACATTGCATTCACACAGGAGTCCATGGTTGACAACACGCACTTTCTTTCGTAACACAAGTTTCACAAGTTAGATGTTAGAAAGATCTTTTACGAGCTTAAAAAACTTTTAAGAGCATTTTTCGACAGTTGGACAATAAAAAAATTTCAGAATTTCAAAATGTAGTGGAGCATCAAGCCAAAAGGAAAGGTCCCTGTGAATACATGAAGACTTCGACTTTACCAAAGAAACAACTAACAGTTCCATATTTGTCCAATATTCATATTTTTGAAAAAAAGCAAAATCTCCAAGATGCCTTCACGTCATGTCATTCATTTTAGACACACTTTATTCCATCACAATTCACACATATATACACAGTCATATATTTATGCTTTAAGTCTTGACAAGCTGGTGACAATCCTACGGTCACCTACAATCATCAGAACATACACCTGTAGTAGCTGAAGCAAATGGATGTCATGGATCAAGGCAGAGCAAACAATCCAGTGGCCGCCAATATAAACTATGAATTACAGTCGGCACTGTGTAAACAGTGGGGCTGAAGGTGGCCATAGTCATTTTGTTTATTGCAAGAAACTAAACACCGTAAATCAGTATGTATCTTAGCCGAGTCAATTCAATGCTTATAGCAATGCTTTCCTCCTATTGAATACTCAGAACTATGCCTGCAAAGTTTTGCGAATGAACAGTAAGTCTATATATTCCCCAATCACCTGCCATATTTGACACCCTTCCACCATAGTGCCTAGGGTTCATTTAGCGGAATTAAAGATGAGGTGCATTCTGTACTCGCCAGATACTCGCAAACCCAACAAAATTGTGAGAGTGAAAGGCGAGTGTTTCTCAACTATGCCTAGGAGCTCATTATCATACCACAGAAAAAAATGGCGGGCCAAGTGGTTGGTTGGTGAGGTTGGAATGTTGAATTATGGGATAAATTTCTTGCCACAAGTGGTTCGCATGTTTCTTGCATCTACAGAACTCACGGCAGGTCATTGAATTATGTCTCCTCCTCGATGACACAAGACTGTGTCTCCACCTTGATAACACAAGACCGGAAATGAATGACACTCTACAACCACCCAGCAGACATGTAGGGTAAAACACATGATAACAAATCAGGGTTAAGGGGGAAGTCCACTCGGGTAATTATCCTCACGGAGAAACTGCAGATCCTCTCCTATCCAAAGACTGTTGAGAATGTTGAGATGTGTATGGATCTGAGATCATATACGGTGGGGCAGAGACCCTCCTTTGGGGAGACAAGAATGATTGAATACAGCAAATGACAGCACTAATCGAGAAAGCAGTACAAAATAAAAGTGAAAATTAAGTAAAAATGAAACCAATCTATTTGGGAGTAGGAAAGCATTGGTATGAACAACTTGTAATAACTGTTGGTCACAAAGGACTGGTCACTGCTGTCCTCTGGTGAAAGAAGGAACTGGACTTGACAGGTGATACGCCATTGTTACCAATAAAATGTTTTTCTGATAAACATGTCCTTAATATGCAATCCACTGTGACATACAAGTTCTTCCATTTCCAAACAGGTGGCACTGTATGTCAGCAGCAGACGGATTTGCATCACAAGTATCTAATTATTGAATAAAAAAGTATTTTGAAAATGCCGAAACACTTACGGTAGCTGAACTACAGGAAGTGGGGGTGGATTGTTTCGACGTCGATGCAGTACTTTTACACAAAGAACAACAATCAGTGTAGAAGCATTGAAAAATTTCCAGGCCAAACATAAAATTACAGTAAAAATTGTCAAGCTTAGCAGCCTCTAAAAATCTGGACAACAAAATACAAGCCAAAATTGAATTTTTGTGTCTGAGTAAATTACAACTTTTGGGTCACTCTGCTGAGTGACGAAGATTACTGAAACATCAAAAAAAACATATCTTGAGGTAATTATTGGGGTGGAGAAAGACAGAAGCAAGAAGACCTCGGGAAGTTTTTGACAAAAGAGTCGATGCAAACTTGAAAGAACTTAAGAAAGAAAGGACTACAATTAAATGCAATATGTCACCCACCTACAATTGGAGTAGTGATTCCTACAAGTCAAAGTTATCATTTAATTGCCGAACTCCAACAAACATGTGCTTCAATATAACTTTGTAAAACACGATCTATTGGGTTCAATTAGACAAACTGAGAAGTCGTTACATTAGCATTGACATCTAGTATGTAGTTCTTGTCCTACACCTCCAAGCACTGGGGTCCAGTGGGCCACATTCCACAATTGTTTGGGTACATTTCGGTTTTTTTGGGTACCAAAAACAGTCTTAAAATTGTTATACTGGCACAGGGCAAAAGCAGAAAAAAGTAATGGTAAAAAGTACAGGTGTTTTTCTGAACGAAAATTACCTGATAACCAATTAACAGAACAGATGCTTGCCATTTCTGTTATTATAGTTGAGTCCTATAACTAACAAAACTTGCGTCCAAGCCGACGAATCAACAAATCAAATGTGTTTTAGCTTGGCCGCATCAAATAACACAAAAACGCACCCTTGGGCGATTACTCAATATGAATTCTGGCACGAAAGAAAAGGTGTGATTTCAACTTTAAACCTGACTAATTCTGTTTCCTGCTTACAGGACACCAGATTTATTTAACATTTTTAAGAAAATACCAGTAGTAACGAGTCCAGAAGCTAAAACTAAGTATTTTAAATTTGTCTAGAACAAAATGCATGCCAATAGTCATTTGAGAGATTTCATAACCCACTAAGCAATATCAATATTATGTCACTAGTAAGATAGTCGCATGCAATCTTTCCAGAGGATGTCTATCCTTTACCCACCTGAGAATTCTTCTTGGAGATGTTTGCAATCGGTCAGCAAAGGCTTGGTCAACCACAAGGGTGGAATGCTAGAAAGAACCCACATATATAGAGTGAAAACTCGAAAGCCATGTGCAGCGATTAGGGGTCTTATATTCGTTTGTACTCCAAATTATATTTGGCATTTTCCGTTCAGTCCAAGTTCACACTTGATGTATATTCGAGCTACACACATGGGTATAAATTCCAGGTTTCGAGTAAAACAATGAATTTTCAAAGTTTGGACCTGGGCAGGTACACCTGATGATAAAAAGTGTGCCTTTTTTCAAATGGTTGTGCCCAGCAGACTTAGTGGTAACATATAACAGAAACACCAAGGGCAATCGAAATGAGAACTGAGTCATGTTTTACCCGAATGGCTGTACGCTGACTAGGACCTTGCATTTTTGAAAGAGTATTGCGATTTAAAAAATGCGCCCGGGGGGCACACTGCTGCAATGTACTTGTACCTTCTTATTTTGATGCGCTAATGGCGCAAAAGCGCAGTCCAGGAATATCTCTGGAAAGGCAAATCTTTAGCTTGNTTACTGAAACATCAAAAAAAACATATCTTGAGGTAATTATTGGGGTGGAGAAAGACAGAAGCAAGAAGACCTCGGGAAGTTTTTGACAAAAGAGTCGATGCAAACTTGAAAGAACTTAAGAAAGAAAGGACTACAATTAAATGCAATATGTCACCCACCTACAATTGGAGTAGTGATTCCTACAAGTCAAAGTTATCATTTAATTGCCGAACTCCAACAAACATGTGCTTCAATATAACTTTGTAAAACACGATCTATTGGGTTCAATTAGACAAACTGAGAAGTCGTTACATTAGCATTGACATCTAGTATGTAGTTCTTGTCCTACACCTCCAAGCACTGGGGTCCAGTGGGCCACATTCCACAATTGTTTGGGTACATTTCGGTTTTTTTGGGTACCAAAAACAGTCTTAAAATTGTTATACTGGCACAGGGCAAAAGCAGAAAAAAGTAATGGTAAAAAGTACAGGTGTTTTTCTGAACGAAAATTACCTGATAACCAATTAACAGAACAGATGCTTGCCATTTCTGTTATTATAGTTGAGTCCTATAACTAACAAAACTTGCGTCCAAGCCGACGAATCAACAAATCAAATGTGTTTTAGCTTGGCCGCATCAAATAACACAAAAACGCACCCTTGGGCGATTACTCAATATGAATTCTGGCACGAAAGAAAAGGTGTGATTTCAACTTTAAACCTGACTAATTCTGTTTCCTGCTTACAGGACACCAGATTTATTTAACATTTTTAAGAAAATACCAGTAGTAACGAGTCCAGAAGCTAAAACTAAGTATTTTAAATTTGTCTAGAACAAAATGCATGCCAATAGTCATTTGAGAGATTTCATAACCCACTAAGCAATATCAATATCATGTCACTAGTAAGATAGTCGCATGCAATCTTTCCAGAGGATGTCTATCCTTTACCCACCTGAGAATTCTTCTTGGAGATGTTTGCAATCGGTCAGCAAAGGCTTGGTCAACCACAAGGGTGGAATGCTAGAAAGAACCCACATACATAGAGCGAAAACTCGAAAGCCACGTGCAGCAATTTGAGGTCTAATATTTGTACTCCAAATTACATTTGGCATTTTCCGTTCAGTCCAAGTTCACACTTGATGTATATTCGAGCTACACACATGGGTATAAATTCCAGATTTCAAGTAAAAAATGAATTTTCAAAGTTTGACCTGGGCAGGTGCACCTGATGATAAAAAGTGTGCCTTTTTTCAAATGGTTGTGCTCAGCAGACTTAGTGGTAATTAAAGTGGTAACATATGAAACAGAAACATCAAGGGCAATCGAAATGAGAACTGTCATGTTTTACCCGAATGGCTGTACCCTAACTAGGACCTTGCATTTTTGAAAGAGTATTGCGATTTAAAAAATGTGCCCGGGGGCACACTGCTGCAATGTACTTGTGCCTTCTTATTTTGATGCGCAAATGGCGCAAAGGCGCAGTCCAGGAATATCTCTGGAAAGGCAAATCTTTAGCTTGTGCTGTCAAAAAATAATGAAAGTCTTAGTGATCGGCTGATTACGAGACAGACAAGAGACATAAATCCATCATCCAGATTCCAACATGGCGATTTAGAACTTACTCGACCGTAGTGTTCTATATGCGAGAACTCAAATGGGTCGGGAGCGTAAGTCCAAATTTCTGTCTTAAGTCTTCAGTCAATTTCATGAAACAGACTCCTGATGCACTCAAACAGCAATGAACAGCCCATTTTAAAGCACTTATCGTATTTTGTTAACAATGAGAGCACCTTTTGTCTAAAATGCCAGCAAAGAGATGATGTGAAACTTTAAAACAGGTCATGCAGAACAACGATTTTAAAAAACCAAACAAGACAAAACAATACAATTATATGCCAACCAGGATGTGAGACTACACTAAAACTTGACTATAAGATTGACCAATCCCTTAGAATTCTTCAAGAAAACTTTAAGATTTCATGCCATGGGAGTGGTCAATTTTAAAGTCGAGTCTCAAGTATTTAGTTTGGTGATTGATAACAGGTCAAATTGAAAGTAAATAGACCTAATTCACGCCGACAGGAGGCGCGTTTCAAAACTAGGCTCGCTACGATAGCTTAGTTGGCTTTTCGGCATAGTTGCATTCCACGTTGCTCGAACGGCTAGAAAAATACAGACATTCAACCGTCTGTTTTACAATCCCTAAGGACGTTGAGATTCGGAAGCGTTGGGTCGCATGCTATACGCAGCGACGAAAGAAAATAGGAGGTCTGTTTAAACTTTATAAATGTTTATTTCGAAAAGTTACAAGTAGATCATATTTAGTTGTCGCATCTCGGTTAACAACCGGAGATTCTTCGGCCAGTCAGGCTGTGTTTTCATGACTACGGGTTGAAAGATAATGCATTTTTCTTTCCAAAAAGGACAGGGACAATTTGAAAGAGCACAAAATGCTACTTGAGGCAGAGCCCATGAGAGGAGGTAGATTTTTCCTATTACTCGGCGAAAAAATTCCCCTCTCAGAACTGGAAAGCACAGGCACCTCATGGGCGGCGCTGCACTGAAAAAAGTGGGGGGGCTAAAGCCCCTTCAGCCCCCTTGTGGTGCACAACCTCTAGACCACGTGCGGCGTAGCACTGAAAAAAGTGGGGGGGCTATAGCCCGCCAGCCCCCTATGGTGCGCCGTCCATGCACCTTTCCCCTTTCATGAACGAGGCACCTGAAGAAACATGATAACTATGCTTACTCTGTTCAGGTAACTGAAATTGAGCTCTAAACCGAGGTTATGCTTAGGACGAACAAAACAGGTGTTTTAATTTTAAAATTCAACTTGGTCCAGGTTTGATATTTCGAACCTATAACACATGAAATAGACCGAGGTAAGAATTATTAAAACCAAGAAAGCAGAATTTATGGTCAAATAACAACTTGTGAATGTGTGCAAGGGAGTGAATGAGAACCTGAATATAATGCGAATTCAAAGCGATTTCTAGGGCTGTGCTCCTTTTTAATTTTCTTTTCAAAATTTAAAAAATGGTCAAATAATTTTTATTTTCAAATACGAGCCTGGTTTTTTATTTTCATAAAAAATTTATTTAATAAAATCAGTTATTCTTTCAGTTCAATCACAAATTAACTGTCAGGTAAGCCCTACCTCACCAGGGTCTAGGCTGTGCTTGATGTATCAACAAATTAAACCTGTTGTGACTAATTGCACACGACTGAAAAATGCGATGAGCCACCACTGTCGAATATATCTTCAACTCGTCAACAGTACAAACAGATGACCTGATTTGTATAGAAAACATTTTATCAGCAATTTACAACGCAACCCTGCATTCAGCATAATACCTAACCCGTAACACTACGATCGCCGCAGTTTGGTAATATTTACTTTTCATGTTTCGAACCTAGTTTTCCGACAAAAAAATTATACCCTTCCGCCAGACAAATCTTTGGTGCATTGACTTGTTCTCTAATATATTTTTCTACGTCTCTGTGGTTAATCATTGACATATTTTTAAGATTTTGATACCCTGGTTGGACTCAAAAGACCGGCCATTTGACTCACGCAATGTCAACCTCTGCTTTGTTTATCGCAGTGAGCCTCGCTTTGCATTTTAATGTCCGCCGTGGGAGTTAGGTCTATAACCATGCAACTGCTGAAACGATGTAACGGTAAATCTACTTTTATCGCAAACATGGAACATAACAACAGATCTATCACTTACTATAAGATAGTTCTTCCAGGCTGACATAAACAACATGAACATGGGTGACGATGACTTCAACATATAGATATGGATGACACTCTTTTTACGCTTGGCACTTTCCACTCCGTCCAGATCTTCACAGCTCCCCCTACTGTCGGTTTCGTCTACTTCGGAGTTATGGCTGCGTCTCCTAGCAATGGTTGGCACTGATAATGCATTGTCCCCTCCTTCCATATCCAGATCTCCAAGGTCAAGGTTAAGCTTAAGCTCATTTTTGTTATGTGAATTCAACGCAGCCACCTGCTTCTGTCGGTCATTCTCCGGTCTTTGTGGTAATGGCCGTGAACTGGCAGACTTCTGACTAGCATCTTCGTGTGACTTTTGACGTTTAGGAGTCTGTAATTCGGAGCTACCATTATTGTTAATTTGCATTTTTCTCAACTGAACAGAAGGCATTGATTTTGAAAGACTTAACGAATCCTCCTCACCCGACTCATTCGATAGTTCGTCGTCTTTAAGGGACCGCCTTAGTGTCGCTTCATCGTAACTCGAACTACCGTTTGAATTAGGAGACGGTGTCGGAGATTTACGAGGCGTTCTCGGCGATCTCGGGGATTGTAACGAAGAAGAGGATGACTTGCGACTGGACGTTGAAGACAGCTGCAGTCTGTCGAAACTTGCAGACCGGCTTCTGTATTCAGACTGTAAGTCCCTGTGGTCCAGAATGCCAGGAACTGACTGCGAATGGTGGAGGTCTCTAGGGGAGAGGTCATTGGAGGTCGTCAAGGGCGAGCCTGCACGTTCCGTTTTTTTGGAGCGCACCTTCCTGACATCCTCCGTCCATACAGTGAGGACTATATGCATTGTATTCTTACGCTCATCTCCTTGCAGAAAATCCGGAAAGTCGTCCACCTAGAAACAATAAAGTGTTATTACAATCCACACTTGGTACACTAAAATCTCTCCAGTTTAGTAAACAACATGGCCGACACGTGAAATCTCACTTCATCATTTTTTCCATACAATATATGCAGCGCCAAATCGACTGTTTTTCCATTTTGTACCACAGCTATTATCAGACGAAGTTTTGAAAATTTCTGGGCATTGACAACAACATTAGACGCCCTTGAAAATGAAAAAGGCTCATTTTGGGATTGTCAAGAAATTGGAGAGTTTTTACATGAACTAAATGTCACCCATTCGTAAACGCTCCCTAACAAGCTACCGTAATCGTTCGGGTTAACGCCCATGTTCAGTTAACTGCCCATCCCCGACTTTAAGTGGATTTCCGATTTAACCGCCCACTGCTCGGTTAACCGCCCTCCCCCGATTTTTTGGGTTCGCCAATTTAACCGCCCAGGGCGTTAACCCAAACGATTACGGTACTAAAATGTGGTCAATTCTGGAAAACGTAGTAAGGGTTGACCAGCATTTCTCAAAAATATCTGGTGGTAGTTCATTTGGGGCTACAGTCTTATCTTTCTGATCAAGAAATTAAATTTCATTTGTTGATCATCATATGTTCCCAATTAACTGAGATTCCCCAATCACCATAATTTTACTGAAAACTCAAGAGCAAAAGGGCAAAGTGAATCCAGAGTGAATCTTCTACTGTGACATTATTTTTCCATTCCCGAGAAAACAAAATCGGATGTCTTTTGTAACTTTTGTACATATAATATGTTTATTTTCAAGGCAGTGCTATGCAGTTCCAGTGATATTGGCTCATGAAAAGTTTTCCATCATTTGATATTTTTCAGATACTCAGTTTACCAGCTGCCCAGGTCTTGCCTTGGTCTGGATTAAGGACGCGCAACAGCACCCTTTCAAATATGGAGACNCCCCCCCCCCCCCCCCCCCGAGGCACAAAGCCTATGAAGGGCAGTACATGACCAAAGATCACATTCCACACAGAGTGGTGGCCAGTACCACAACTTTTACAGTACCCTTTGCTGCTATGTCATGCCTTGTACGATAAAATCTCACCTATTTCGAACAACAATAATTGCCAAAATTGGTCATTTTCCAAATGCTTCTGATATTGTTTTGAATGTTCACAGTAATACTGCAAACATTGTCTGAAGGTAGCTACGGCATAGACATTTAAAATGGTACAGCATTTATTTGGTGCTACTTATCTTTTATTAAAAAATGAAGACATAAAATTTCACTTGTCCGCCATATTGTGTACTAAACTGGTGAGATTTTACCGTTTTTTACTTGCACCAAAAATCCTATGTTGTCATCAGCATTTCTCACTGCTTTAATTGTTCCCTCATCCTTTCCAATGAGCTCAGCTTAGCTCATTGTCCTTTCCAAATCAGAGCTTTACATATGGTGACACCACAGTTCTGGTACAAAGCTTTCCTTCCAGACTAGGTGTAAACAAACTATACATACAACTACTGAGTCATACAAAGGTGAATTCAATCGAATGTATGCTTGATTTACTTCACCATTCTCACCCAATACCCAAGAGGGTTTTGTTGATATGTGCAATGCCATGACCATACCTTGGAGGAATGCTTATGACGCAAATGGAACAGTTCATTCCCGGTTTACACACAGATGTTGTGATAATACATTCACAGTGCGAGCTTCTTGCAATATCACAGCACGCAGTTCTACCTGATACCACACCATGGACAGTAAAAACAGAAAATCATAGCCAATTTGTCCTTGTTTATTTTCCAAGGGCTTCTAATATCAAAGTGTGTGTCCAATTTTTTCAAACTACCAGAAATTACTTACAGATAGTCCCTAAGGGTCTACTTGGGGAATGTCACCAAGAATCACCTGCTTCTGGATTAACCTCACCACAGATTATTGTAGTGATGTGGAATGGAAAAGACTAGAGGCATTTAAACTCTAAGCTTGGCAGATGTTTTATACATACTTGATCGTTCTAGGATCAGGGGTGAAGCTTGAGTGGTGATTTAAGTATGATGCAACTGTCATGAAAAAAGTGATTTATTAAAATTTTTATTGTCTTCTAGTACATCTCCAAAACTGGCGAGAATTTACTTTCTGAGCTCAGCATGTCTTCGCTCGTAACGTCTTTTAAGATGTTCTTAAAAGAACATTTTGTACCCTCTTGTTTGGAATATATACAAACGTGGCTTGGGAACGAAAATTACATTGCAATATCAATTTCCAATAGTTTATTTCAAGCATGAAAATCATAGCACCAAACCAGTCATTTGTCATATTAGAACCATGATAAATATCACATAGTCTTCGATACCAGCAAACACCAGATTAGCCAAACAGTGAGCTAGACAAAAGTTGGAGGAAGGTAAACAGTTCTTGAGTTACCTGTCAAGGATAATTGCCTATTGATTGAATGGCAGTATAACTTAGCAGTTGAAGTGCCAAAATTTATGGATTCACACGAACATGAAGTCTGTAATTAAAATGTTCTAGTTATGTGTAATTAAAATGCTCTAGCTAAAACCTTTTAAATGAAAAATGTGTTATGTTCACACAACAAACTTGATATCACTAAAATGTTTTTTAAGTGTTGAGCACCGGTGGCCAATTGTCACACGAAATGTTTACTAAACTCATATATTAAGTGTCATGTGACATCATTCAGCACCAGTACGAGGGCGTTCATTCTTTTTCAGTAGAAAACACCAGTTATACTTGTGTGTGCCACGTTAAACAGTCTTGCTAAAACATTTTCCTTTCACACGACGAATTGAAAACGTTTTTTAACTTAAACATACTGATTTAAATGCAATATAAGTTTTAAAATGTTTTAAATGATATAAGGCAAGAACTGTTTAACTTGATGAAATTATAACATTTTAACTTAAAAAGTTTGAGCATTTTAAATCATTTAAATATGTTTCAAAATGCTACTGTGAATTAAAGTACAGCCAACTAAGCAAGTGTCAAAAGAGAAGGAACAGAGGTTTCACTAAAATAAGACTGCGATTTCAGTTTGAACACCCAATCTTTATTCTTCATTTTTAAGTCATAGTTGTTTACTAGTCAATAATTACACAACTAACGTTAACACAAAACTTATGTTAAATGATATTGAGAACTTCCTCAGTGTGACTTCAATAATTTTCAGAAAAATCAGAACTTAAAGCTTCTAACATTCGCTTATTTATTGGTTTAATGGTTTGCTATGCCAAAGTACAAATTAAATTGAAATATCCATTAACTGATATTACTTTTCAACATAACAATGACAGAATTGTCCTGCAGTTAGAAAAATCAGCTTGAGTCCTAACTCTTTACAACTGACGCAAATGTTAATGGTGAAATGCAGTCCATGTCAAAGCCATACAACTCCAGGACTTGGCACAAATGTCATGGCCACATTTCAGTATATATCTGTTTGACACTGGTTAATATGCTACCCTTGTAAACAGTCATTACATAACTACGCCATTGAACTATGAATGGGTTTAATGTAGTCATCAAACTGAATAAAACTGGAACTTCATGTAAATGAAACAAATAGCCATCTTGAATTGTGTACATGTATCAAATGTCATGCATGCTATAACTTGGATCAGTTTCCAAAGTTTTTGCTGTTTATTCAACCTGAATATTCAACAAATTTGGCATTGCAATGCAGGGCTCGACATAACGAGCTGCAGGTCGCATTTGCGACCTGAAATTTGGAAATGCGAGCTGAGATTTTTGTCAGCTCGTATCAAGTTGAAAAATGCGACCTGGAATTTCCAACGAATGTGAGCTGAGTTTTTACACTTCTCGGCAGATACCTGGCAAATAATAAAGCAACTATTGTTAATCCGACCATTACTTGGTTGTTGCCAAATCCAAATTCAAAAGACCACTAACTGAGAACAGCCCTCCCGATGACTTGTAAGCAAGTCGCGTGACCATGGGATATGCAAAATCGATCTTTGACGCGTTTCATTGGCTAACATTTTCGGCCACTTTTGCAAATTTCCGGATTTGCCGAAGAAAGTTTCGGGCCACATAACACTTGATAAAACTTCACAAAACAGTGGTATTTCTATTGATTCTTAAGCAATCAACTTATCAAACTTTGTGGTGGACAAATATGTTTGTTTTTTTTGCTTACTATGTTCTTATTACCTTTACCAAATATCCACGACAATATCCCTGATATCGCACTGTGGCACTGGTCGGTCCCGTCGTTAGCGTGTAAGCGGTCCCGACAAGACAATCGTGACATAGATATGTGCGCCTCGTTTTTATCCCATAAGACAGCCAAAGTGAAAACGACAACCTATTAATCCCCAAACAAAGATCACATCTTCACTTTCAGTTGCCAAGAACTTCTCAAACCCTTCTACTTGTTTTTGGGGCTACGTGCGCGAAATATGATTTGTTTTTCACAGTACGTTGTTGCCAACGTAAAGTGTAGGCCTATTCCAGTGATTCAAGTGCGTGAACTCACGCGTGCGCACCGTTTTCAAAGCTGCACATCAAAAGAGAACAGCGGCAGTCCTAAATGAAAGTCAGAGTACACCGGCTTGGCTCTGTTAAGCACCCGGTTGCCAATGGTTTATTTGAAAATGAACTCATATATTTCCGGCGGTTATAAAAGACCTGAGGCTTTACGATATTCCCCGGGACGGATGTAACCCAGAACTGATACTTTCCTGTTCCGATGTTTCTCGAGGTCGATGTTCTCTAAATCCTATATTCTATGCCCGTAGCCAGCTACTCGATNCCGCCGTAAAAATGTTCAGACTCCAATAGAAATAATCATGTTCCAGCTGAAGCGGGCAATTAAAAACAAAATTATTCCTGGTGACTAAAAAGGGTACAGTGTAGGTGGTAACGATATGCAGAAAGTCACCCCTACCAGATGGAGTTTGCCTCGCAAAATCGTATTATTATAACATTTCTTACCATTGTAGTCTTTTAATATCTTATTACCGCAAACACTCAGGTTAACGAATATGCTAACGCACAAGCCTACTCTCTACCTTTGAAGTGTTTCACAGTAAGCGCTCACTGATCTAGTAAGCGTTCCCCCTCAACTTTTGAGAATTTCCAATTAAGCGCTCACAGTTTAGGCTAGCGCCCATCATATCGCACTACAAACAACCGCGCGTGGTTGAAAATTGACTCGCAGCCTATATGGTGTGTTACTCTCATTTTACACAACAAATTCCGTTTTCAAAAAACGTCTTTTCTCAATATGTAAAAACCAAATCCCGGATTTGTTTTACACCTCCGAAAGAAAGTTAACACTAGTGACATGCGTGTCGTTTTTTGACTGACCTACATGTATTTTTCCCGTACCTGGAAGGTATTGAGCAAACTTGCCATTACCAGATGGAAACTCGCATGGAGGGAGTCGGAAATTATTTGAAGGTTATTCACTTCATGGAAAACTAATTGTTGATTACGTAAACAGCATAAGTTCCACATTTTTGTTGTGAAATTTGCACTGAAATGTTTATTCGGTTAAAGCATCGTTTCACGGATTTTTTTAACGACTTAAATGACAGTCAGTAGCAGGTCAGACCTAGCAAAATCCCGGATACTTTTTCAACGGGCATTTTCTCCCTTTTCAAATCGCAAACTTAGCTACTCGAATGCACGTGTCAGTTAGAGAGCACTAATTCAACTTTCACGTCGGGAACTTGACTTGCGCTCTAGAGACTTTCAATGGCGGTCGTGAAGAACAGTAACGCCGTACCTGCATGAACGAAGTCAGTTTTGGGATCAGAAACTTGTGAGTATTTAACGCGGCAGGAAAGAGCATAATCTAAACATTTTCTCGATGATCTAAAATCAATTTTGACGCGTAAAAATGGCGGGAAAATTTTGCGACCTGGCATTTATGAATGCGAGCTGGATTTTCGAAATGCGACCTGGAATTCTGGATAGGTCGCAAAATGCGACCTGGCGATTTTAATAGCGTCGAGCCCTGCAATAATACGAAACATATATAATGCAACAATACCAGGAACTCAGAAAGGTGTTTACTGTCCTTCAGCAATAAATGGGAACCTTTACTTAATATAATTACTTTTCCACGAAAC
This sequence comes from Phoronis australis, assembly GCA_002633005.1. Taxonomy (NCBI): domain Eukaryota; kingdom Metazoa; phylum Phoronida; family Phoronidae; genus Phoronis; species Phoronis australis. The sequence continues at coordinate 610,081 of NMRA01000105.1, read as the reverse complement.
ACGTATTCAACCCACTTTGTGGTCATAACGTTACTTACCATAATTATCCACTTATTTCGCACAAAAATAATTAACAAAATTTATATTTTTCAATTTTCCAAAGCTGATTACCTACCTGGAAACAAGGGTAACATTTGTCAAATGTTGTTTTATTACAGTCTGGTCTGCACGCTACCAGTTGTCCATATCACAAATCGTGCTACTGATCGACTAAAAATTCTAGTCTATTTCTATGGAGTAAAAAGATAAAACAAACTTGGGCCATGTTGTGTGCTAAATAAAGGTTCTTCCCTTGGTCCCGGACACTCACCCCTTCACCTAGTATCCAGCTGTGAGCTGTAGGGTACCTCCTTAAACACGGGCCAGGTTCAACATGAGAGTATGAACAGTACGCAACAAAAAATCAAAAACATGGCGGCTGGATGGAAGCCAAATTCATTGTAACTATCTCTCATAACTGAGAGTAAGAGGGAATCAACAGGAAAGTTACCAAGGCTAAGCCATTCTGTAATAGGAATCTTACCGGTCATAGTAGTAACAACCAGTCACTTTTGATGTTAACAGGATAGCTTAGCTGTCATGACAGCTAAAACAGTGTTTTGTCTGGTTAATTTTATCATTTACAAACTCTACAATATGTCAGTTTGCAACCTGTGCTAACATGTCGACTTAGTGCTTTCGACTTTATGAACCAATTAAATGTTAGAAGAGTGAATTTCTATGGTAGACTATTGAAACAAGTACAAAATATACGTTTATAAATAGCAATGAGTGCCCTTATTTAGTAGTTTGTAACCAGGCAACAACAAAACATTTTGCATAACAAGATGACTTGAGTTAGAGAACTTGAAATCAATAGTCATGAAATAATCACAACTTGCACTGTTACCAAGCTTTTTTCCAGTATATTAAGTGTGCAATGAACTATCTCTGTACTAAGTAGGACAGGACTAGTCACCGCAGAGTGAGACACACAAATCTATAATGAACTATCTGTGTACCGGTATTAAGACAAGACTAGTCACCGTAGAGTGAAACACACATACCTATTCCCCTCTTACTTTTTATATAAAATGAGAGCATCGATTCCCTAAAAAAGTAGTGTAGTTTATGAAGCTGCTACCCTGTAAAGGACTTGGATTTTTTAGGCCAAAAAAACAAAGGTGGTTCTTGTCTTTGTTTTTCTAAACTGAAACAGTAGTGCGGTATTTTTAATACACCACTTTTTCAAACCAGTTTTTTTGTTTTTAATGGCTCAAATAAGTCCAGCAGCGGCAAGCCACGACATTTAAAACCATGCTCACGTGCATTTGCGAGGCTTTTCAAAAAAAGTTTGAGATGTTAACTGTAACTGATGCAGGTGGGTGCTTTATTCTTCAAGAAGTGAGGCACAGGTTTCAAACTGGGACAGTGTACACAACAGAACTGATGCTATTTGACTAATAAATATGTTCTTCATTAGAATTTGACAACACACGGCCTTTAAAATTTTATTTTAAAAATTTCCAAGAGTAAACACGATTTTACTTCATTATTTGAAAACTTCATACAGTATGGCCGTTATCAGCAAAACACGAAATTTCAAACATTTTTGGCAATTAGTTTGCATTTGAAAAATGTGAATTTTGACTCTTATTTTTGTCAGATTTCGAGGAAACTTTAACATTTGCTTTTTGATGTTACAATTGTTACTAGGCATACAACAACAAAGCCAGAGCATGAATCTACATGTTTGGGAAAACATTGCCTAGTAACATGAGAGTTAGGCTGTAATGAACAACTATTCCACATGCTTTGCACAAAACATATTAAATATATTTTCTTGAAAGTCAGGGTGTGTTAAATAAACTGAACATACGGACTTTGTAGTTGCTGGGTGTGCAAAATTGACTGAGTAACCAAACATCGCTTGTGCGCGAATTCAACAAAATGCATCCTACACGTTGCCAACATGAGCCAATGAACAGTACTTAAATTATTCTACCCTGTTCCAATGTAAAATACCTTTCATACTGATTTAAATCCAGTGTGAGCACAGCTTCGACATAAACTGCGAAGTTAATTGAACTGTTCATACTGGCTTCAGTAGTTTACGGACATCAAAGTAAACAGCATTTGACGTTGGTGTCACCTTAAGGTGGCGCTGATGCATCGTGTACACGCTAAGATTTTTTTAATGTGACAATTTGGGAACATTTGCATGTGCTAATTAACATAAAACTTCTTATTCACATAAAAACTAATTCGATTGGCGATTATTCGAGAACGATATAAGCAACTATTAGCGATGACACTGCCTTTAGCAGACGATAACAGTGGACCTTGGAGATAACTTCAATTGTACTGAAGTTGACCATTCATACTGTACCGCAGCTTCGACGCTCTGCTGTTAAATCCACCTGTTTAGTGCAAAGTAAACTGGCATTGTTAACTTTGATCCAGCACCGAAGTTAATCGTTTATACTGACCACTGTCAACTCCCCAAAACATCGACGCATCAACGTTAGTAAGAAAGGGCCTTAATAGTTCTTTACCCTATCATTGGTGAAACACTTATTGAGCATAACTCTGAGTGACACCACGCCCATCCAGGTCACCCCTTTCACCTCATATTTACAGCAGCATGAGATGTCCCACATTCAAACAGATGAACATTAAGTGAACATACAATATTCAGACCTTATTAACACAGTTAAAGGTGTGTATTTTTAGCATTTGACTGAGGTTTGCGTTGATATTTTCCAACACGAGGCAAGAAAATCCTACCACGTCGCCTTGTGCAAATAAGTGAGGAACAACTGATTTTGGGTATGCGAAATCAGGCGATTGCCCTACATAAGTGGAGGATTACTGTGCACAGTGAATGAGAATAATTGAAAGGCTTTATTCTCTCAGAATATATACATAGTACAGACAGATCAAAGCTTTGGGCAAACACCATCTTACAAAGGAGAGGTTGTGCACACCTTGTGTCTGTTGATAGATGTCCTGAATAGGTTGATGTTTACAGGGGTCATTATATATCGATTTGGTGAAGTTTTCCCCGTGATACAAAGCTTGCACCAATTGGTCTATAGAAGGTATCTCAGATGGTATTCAGAACAAAAACCAGACGATCGCCGCACAAATAAAAAATTTCATGTTCAATCAAACTTTCGTCTATTCATTAGACATCAACAGGATCATATTTACAAACGACAGCATAGATGTTACCTGAGCTGTATGTTGACTTGTTGTCCTTTGTGAATATGATCCTGACAATGTCTAATGAATAGACGAAACATTGATTGAACATGAACTTTTTTATTTGTGCGGCGATCATCCGGTTTTTAATCTCACGGTGGCCAAAAACTGATTTAATTATTCAGAACAAATGCATGAAGGTCATGTAGGACTCTAGAAAATGTCGTAACTTGGCTAACTTCGAAACATCACATCTCAAAAATGGCTGATCAAATTCGCATGAAACGTTCAGATAAGCAGTCTTCTCCAAGACACTATTCGGAAAATTATTTTTGAAATGTTTCATTTGAGCATGAGGGGTAAGTAAAAACATGACACAATTTTGATGAGAAAAATTAAAAGTTGCGTAAAACAAAAACAACATATACTTTAGAAAACTTTACCAGTTTTCTTCAAATTTCATCTTGAACGTTAACATCAAATATTTCATAACATTGTTTTGCTATCAATGTCTCTTTATTTTTTGCTAAAAACTCATGGTCAGGTGACCCAATACACCTTATTTGCGCAGTTGCCATTTTAAAAGTGAACCTCTTTTTAGGTTTTACAAACAGTGCATTCTGCATTTAATCACAACGCAGAGTGTGATTTTTTCGCGTGCCTCATTATATTTATGTCTCAAATGCATTGTTTTTTAAACCTAAAAAGAGGCTCACTATTAAAATGGCGACTGCGTGAATATGGTGTATTAATAGCAGTTGGGTGGAATATCAAATTCTACAGGTTTCCTACTTTCAGAAAATATATTGCAGAGTTAAAATCTTTAGTTTTGTAAATGTTTGGCTAAATAAACAGACTTATCGATAAGATCCTACAAAACTTTGAACACATTCTAACAACACTTGTTCACAACACAGCAGTCAGAAATCCAAACTATTTATAACAGGTTGACTCTTTTCCAGTTCCGCCCCACTCACAGTTCTGCCCCAGTCCCAGTTCCGCCCCACTTCCAGCTTCACCCCGCTCCCAGNCCCACTCCCAGTTCCTCCCCATTCCCAGTTCTGCCCCACTCACAGTACCACGGGCTTGTAATCTTACCAGCAATAATTTCTAACAAGATGTCAGCTTTGCCACACCATTTCATGTTTCATATCCTATCAATATGCCTGATAATTACCCTTACAAAAATCTCCCCAATTATGAACAAAAAATTGTCGCCGAAATTCCTAGGCATTCTTCATGATACTGAGGTACGGTAAAATCTCACCAGTTTAAGACACAATATGGCCGACAAGTAAAGTTTTATTTCGTTATTTTTCCAAGGAAGATATGTAGCACTAAATCAAATGACTTTCCATGTTCAGGTTTTCTACCACAGCTACCATCAAACAAAGGTTTGAAACATTGTGGGTATTCAAACAAAGGTAAGACGTCCATGAAAAAATGAAAAAGGGCATTTTTGGCAATTTTTTAATTACTTTTGTCAAAATTTGATGCTATTTTATCACACTGAATTTGAAAACGGTGAAGAACGGTATTAAATAAATAAGGTGCTGCATATCTTTTCAGATTTATAATCTTTAATAAAATTTAACTTGTGCACTAAATTGATGGAATTTTTTTGCAAGTTGCCAGTTAGATGCAAAACTATTGCAAACAGAAGTAACCATATAACAAAACGTGTAAACTTTAGGGTACATATAATTCCCATAAAACGAAAATACAAGTTGGATAAGAAAATAATATTTGTTATTCATTGTGTTCAATAAAGGTTATGATTAGTGAAGAATGTTCTGTTTGTATAATTCGTAGACATACAAATTCACCAAGCAGGTAGTTAAGCTTCCAGTCTAGAGACTTTTAGTATCTGGATAGCTCAAAGAAAGATAGCAATCATAGGCACACCCAGCTAATCACAGGGGGGCTATCACTCCAGTCGAATGGTTTTGGGGTTTGAAAACAGCCAAACTGATTGATCTTGAACTGTTGCTGAATGATAAAAAATAATTGCAGGCGATCTGGTACACGTTGCATCAGATGTGGGCAGGCCGCTCAGGTGGGCCCATTGCACTGATCACATGGAACCATTTTATACTTATGTATAGTTAAAACCAAACTGGGGCGCTAGAGACCTGATTCAAGGGTCTAGCATTGTGCCCCAGTCGGACTCGAACCCATGACTTTGAGTAAAGAAAGCGGAGACTTGTCCCACTAGGCCACAGTCTCCCCCGTTGCTGAACAAGCTGGAAACTGATGTCACAGGCAATGCGAACACAGGCCATAGAATTCGCAATTTTAGGGTTGGACAACCCCAATTAATTCTGAAGCATTTTTCGAGTCACTGATGGCGATGTTCTTGATGCCATGGAAAGGAATATTACGAGTCCGATTTTACCAGCTTGTAAAGAAAATAATTTTTAATTGTGGCAGATAAATACCGAGGAAATGCAACTTTAAGAGATATCATTAGTGACATTGGGCAGGATGAAATGTCTCAATTTTCATTTGATAGTGAAATGAGGTCAGAGGATATTTCAACATTTTAAATTTTAACCCCAAAAATATATAGCAAAATCTTTGGTAGTAAAAAGACACCAAATGCATTGTTATACTGACTGGTATTAAGCTTCAGAAAAATATCATGATGAACACTAATTAACTCTAAAGCAAAATTTAACAGCAAAATGAATGATGAAGTTTTAGTGTCAAGAGACTAAATGACTCGCTGATTATCTATCTCAAGTTACCACTTCATAAATCACTATTTACATTTAATCTGGTATCTTAGATTTAAACCACTGATATCTTGTCAAGTCATAACCTTCTTGTTTACTTGTTGCTAGGGGAAATCTCAAGGTGCAGCATTTAACCCACTCAAAAGAGAAAAAAACTTCATGAATATGTGGGTGGATCATGCAATAGAGAGTGTCACTACTTAATCCACCAGAGGCGACTCGATAGTGCATGAAGTCTGTTTCAGATGAGTGACATTGTCGGACAAAAAGTTGCGCGACATAGCAGCCGATAACAAAATTGTGCGTGTGAATGACTTCGTAGCATGTCACGCAAAATGGTGCGGGTTTCAGTCAACAAGTTGTGGAGAAGTGGAACATTTTCCACTTTGAGCCATTTTCAGCCAAAACCCTAAGGAAGTGGAAAAGCAAATGCATTCATAGACCAATCAAAAATCAACAACATTACTCGTTCCCATGGTTTCATTTAGCCTTGACCAATATGTCATTCGACCAGAAATACATAGTAGGCCTGGCCATATGGAATACCAAGTCAAGGCAGTTGGAGTATTTAAATCATTCAAGCTCAAACAGATAGGCCTACTCCCACAATCACCATCTTTCCAAATAGTCTTTCTTTCTTTAATTAAACTGTGAACTGTGTCATTTCTTTAGTGATTGCATCCCTACTCATGTCTATGGGATTTCACTGATGAATGCAGCAATGTATTAGAAAGGAAGGCTTAATTACCTCAGTATAAAATTGGAGTTGGAAGGATTTAAAAACATTGACAGCCTCCAAAGGTCTCCTATACCTATAGCGGCAGGGTCAACCAGCAGGTAATGATGCTAAGCTTTTCGACGAATTATACCTCGCACTGACTAAAATATCAGAGTCACCTTTTGCGCAGAGAGGAACACCTTAGGTGGCCATTGATATATTCAATTCCTTCGACCATGAACAAATACTCCCGTTATCAAGCGTTTTTTTCGAGCAATCCCTCGTTCAGTTCCCAAAATCGGTAACTCACCGTTTTTAAGACTGCGCAGGCCAGGAGATATAACATCATAGCACCTGCCGTGCACAATGTTAAAAATGGTGAGTTACAGATTTTGGGAACTGAACGAGGGACTGCTCGAAAAAATGTTTGGTAACGGGAGTATTTGTTCGAGTTGGAAAGAATTAAATACATCGACGACCTCCAAAGGTGTCCCTCTATGCCCAACTTAAGGCATTTATAACAACGTGACTTTGTGATATTTTAGTCAGTGCGAGGCATAATTCGCCAAAAAGCTTCCGGCATATGAAGCACCTACAGGCACCGCCAGTAGTAGGGAGGACAATCAAAAAGTAGGTCACGGTGCTCCATATCTGCGTCCGTGTAAAACCCACGTTGGTAAATTACCCGATTTCAGACTTCAAAGGTAACTATAAGACAATTTTGTGTTATAAATCGTTACCTTAGTCTTTATTTGTAAGTTTGTAATCTTTTTGTCTCAAATTAGCGCTGATAAATCATTTTTTGTAAGCTTTTTTTAGCGCACGATTTTCCGCCATGCGATCAACTTTCGAAAAAGTACCTCTTGTTCCTCCTATCTAAAAGAGCACTATACTCTCAAATACAAACATGAAATTTGGACAGGATGTAGTTTAGATGCGTGCGCATCTCCTCAAGTTGTTTGCTCGAAGTCAAGGCCAAGTTTTCATTGCGAATTTTCGATCGTCCGGAAGGCCTAATTTTGGTCGGTCGGGAGATTGATGTTTTTCCAGTTGCGCAATATGCCCCCCCGATTTTTAGATGAGGAACTTATCACTCTTTTAATTGGTAATTATTTCATTTTCATAAATTCTGTCAAACTGCTGCGCATTGGCACTTTTCAAACAGCAGTCGTTAGTTCACTAAGTCGCCGCATGTCAGCGCCACCATCGGCTACGTTGAAGTTCAATGGCATCGCAACTTCACCGTTCNCACAATGCACGCCTCGTACGCCCTAACCCGTTCAAAAGTTGATTCGTCCAAATGTTTTTTGAGAAAACTGTCATATTTACTACTCCGTTTTGTTAACGATTCGGTGTTAGAACTAGTCGCCATTTACAACCAGTGGCTTCTTACGGGGAACAAATGTTCACATGATTATGCACCATCTCAAAGAGCCACAGCAAACACTATAAACCGGGCCAAAACACCGAACATCAGTTAATCCGCTCAACTTTGCCACCGCTTCTGTGGAATTCTGAACACAAATATCAATGACGTCACAAAGTTCAGTGGTTAGAGGTCAATAAAGTGGCAAGGTCAATGCTTAGTGCGACACCTCATGGTAGACGATTAAGCTAGCGGAATGTCTGAAGAGATACGACCCTACACGGAAAACTTTTCGCGGCATTTCCACAGAGACATAGGTGTGCTTATTCTGAAGTCTGAACTTAGGTTACTTCAAAAATATACGAAGTCAGTAAGGAATGGACAATTTACAATGAACTTTATATGGTGTGATCGTTCAGTAAAAGTTTTGAATCGGGTTGCTTTCCTGATAGCCAACACCAAGGTGTAATTTCTATCATTCCTGAACTGAAGGAAAGAAACATCTTGGCAGTTAGCGACCTAATATCTTTATTTTAAATACGTTTTATAAGATTTTTTCGGGCTGTCTCGCTCAACACATCAAATGAGTTATTGGTAAACGGATAAATAACCGAATTTAGAAAAGGATATTTACTGGAGATAACACAAGAACATAAAATGATCTGCCCCAGTTCACTGATGAATCAATTCCCGGTCTTTTAGTAACAGTAGATTTCGAGAAAGCATTTGATTCTGTCTCATGGAAATTTGTATACAACACTTCAGTTTTTGCAAAAAAAATGTAAATTGTGTTCGGCTGCTGAACAAGTGTATAAAACTCTGCGTTATCCAACGTAGCTTCTCTTCACGGTACAGTGAAATCGAACGCGATTTCCGTTAAAGAGAGTCTCTGTCTCCCTACTTGTTTATTATTTGTGCTGAAATTATGGCCATCGTGTTTCAGCAAAATAATAATGTAAAACAGAGGCGGGTCTACCGGCGGGGGTTCAGGATCAATATAAAAAATAAGAATAAAAAATGTCGCCAGATAAACGAAATCAGCAACTAAAATCAAAAAAGGAGGAAAACCCCCTCCCGACTTTCCCTCCGCTCGGCGTTACGCGTCTCGGATTCGCGCCGACCCTAAACACCCCCCCCTTGGTGGCGGATCTAGGATATCATAGGGGGGCCAACATGTTGTCTCGGGGTATTGGACAAAGCGCAAAGCGTCATTGTATGTGAAGCGCAGGACCCGCAAAGTTGCGGGAGCCGGGTATGTGGACCTTCTGTTCGGGAAATCTACCAATGGACTAAAAAAAACGGAACGTCGCAATCTGGGGCAATATTTCCTCGCGCAGCACGCTGTTGCTGTTCCATTTTTGCTTACGGCCGGCAGCCAAGGGGGGCCCCTAGCCCCCCCCGGCCCCTACTCCGCCCATGCCGCCTCCCCCCTACCGAAAACATAGGCTCCTTGTATTTGGATTTTTTGTAATATGCTGACGAAACAGTCCTTTGTCCGAATGGTTCCAACAAATCGTTAGTGGATCAGTTAAAAGGTGTCGGGCTTGAAACCCAACTTGGCCGCCGGAAAACCACACTTCTGTCCTGAGTTCAATCTCTCATAGCGTGAATTGGCCGCTTACCGCCATTGGTTTCAATTTTCGTTTCAACTTAAGAGAAAGATGAGAGGACGCTAAACCATGTTTTGATGATGTAAGCCAATCCTCATTGTGTCACTTGCTAATGCAAGTTATTGGCGTTAATCTTGAAACGGTTAAAAGCGGGAATCGCGCTAAGAATTCATACTCAGTCAGATCGATTTTAATTAAAGGTCTCTAATGCCGCTTAGGAAAATAATTGTAATTTTGTTCAAATTTCAATTGACAAGAAGTACATGTTTTATGAAGGTTGGTACAAAGGCATTGTTTATATTCATGGTTGTTTTACAAGTAAGTTTTTGTAATCACTGGGATTCTCTCAACCATGCATGACGCGTGAGTGGGTTTTCCACAAATATTCCCTTTTCTTACCGGCTACAAAAATCCTCGGAAGTGTTTTAACTTCGGTTCCAACTGAAAGGTTGGTATTTAGTAATATTTGACTACACAGCATCGTCTTAGGTTTGACGGTCAGAAGGTACTCACGTTGAGGAATGGATAATGCGTTTAGTGAATTAAGAAATGATCTAAACTGTGTCGGTCGAGTCGGCTGGTTGCAAACTGAAGGAGGAAGTGTGTTTGACCGCAATGCAGCCGTTATACCGACGCAGATTACCAAGAAGGAGCCTAAGATTTTTGAAGAGTGAAAAGCGCTCCAATGAGCAAAATTGCGAGTGAAAGTACTCTGAAACCCAGAAAGATTAGCTTTCTAGCTTTTCGAAATCCGGAAACTTGACTGAGAAGAAAGGTGACTTTGAAAAAATAACATTACGGATTTCTCCACAGAGAAAACCTTTCCGATGCCACAAAAATTCTCCGCGGAGAAGCGGCAACATTTTTTTGGCGGAAAAAAGTTTTCTCCGAGGCGGAAAGGTTTTTCCGTAGCGGCCAAGGTTTTCTCCGCGGAGAAAGGGTGTTTTTCAGTGTCACCTGTTGGTGAATGCTCGAGTCTATCCGGAAGTTTTATTTTCAGTTGACTAAATATAAATATTGACTCAAGTGGGTTATCGGCCCTGATATTTGACGTTCACACAGAAACTCCAGTTCACGAACTGCTTCTCGCCTACATTTCTTCAAGAATCTAACTGAAGATATAGTGGATTTGAAGTGTGGCCATACAGTCTCTACAGCACTCACTTTTTCAAGGGAAACAGAATACGTTATGGCTGGAAATGATGTAGCAATGCCAATGGACCCGGTAAGAAACGGTAATAGTCGGATAAGTTGGTCCCATTTCAAATTCTGTCAGGAATACTTAAAAAATAAAATGAAGTGTCGCAATATACAATTACCCACTCTTATGGATCACGCGCGCCACTCTACTCACACTTTTTCGTGAAATCTACAACATTTGAGAAGATACGCGACAAATTATGTTCGCCTCCCGAGCGTTTTTCCTCGATCCAAGATGTCCGCCAATGAACTCACGTTCGCGAGAGGACCGGCGTTGTTCTCGCGAACGGGGTCACGTTCGCGAGAGAACACGTGTTGTCTTCTCGCAAACGCAAACTAACTAACGTTCGCAAGAGTCCAAAAATGAACCCAATGAGAAAACGCAAAACTCCAACTTAGTTAAAAGAGATTTTTAAAAAAGGTTTTGTCGTTTCACCCGCTGATGACGTCATACCCCACTGTGCCAGGGTAGCATAAATAATGA
>NMRA01000105.1:517003-598690 GCA_002633005.1 Phoronis australis | reverse complement strand
TGACAAGAAGTACATGCTTTATGAGGTTGGTACACCAAAGGCCTTGTTTATATTCATGGTTGTTTTACAAGTAAGTTTTTGTAATCACTGTGGATTCTCTCAACCATTCACAATGTTCATGGACGTGAGTGGGTTGTTCGTTCACAAATATTCCATTTTCTTACTACAAAAATCCTCAGGAGTGTTTTAACTACGGTTCCAACTGAAAGGTTGGTATTCAGCAATATTTGACTACACAGCATCGTCTTCAATAGGTTTGACAGTGTCAGAAGGTACTGTGAGGAATGGATGATGCGTTTTATGAAACTTACTCAGAGAAATGATCCAACGGTCGTAAGTGGCTGGGTTGCAAACTGAAAGCGGAAGCGTGTTTGACCGCAATGCAGCCGTTATACCGACCCGGCAGATTACCGGGAAGTAGCCTAAGATTTTTGAAGAGTGAAAAGCGCTCCAATAAGCAAAATTTCGAGTGAAAATACTCTGAAACCCAGAAAGCCGGATTAGCTTTCTAGCTTTTAAATCCGGAAACTTGAGAAGAAAGGTGACTTTGAAAAAAATAACAGAGAAAACCTTTCCGATACCAAAAAAATTCTCCGCGGAGAAGCGGCAAGATTTTCTCCGCGGAAAAAAAATTTTTTTGGCGGAGAAAAGTTTTCTAAGAGGCGGAAAGAGGTTTTTCCGCAGCGGCCAAGGTATTCTCCGCGGAGAAAAAGAGTTTTCAGTGTCACCTGTTGGTGAATGCTCGAGTCTATCCGGAAGTTTTATTTTCATTTGGCTAAATATAAATATTGACTCAAGTGGGTTATCGGCCCCGATATTTGACGTTCACACAGAAACTTCAGTTCACGAATTGCTTCTCGCCCACATTTCTTCAAGAATCTAACTGAAGATATAGTGGATTTGAAGTGTGGCCATACAGTCTCTACAGCACTCACTCACTTGCCAGCCTGACGTTTTTTAAGATCCGGAAACAGAATACGTTATGGCTGGAAATGATGTAGCAATGGACCCGGTAAGAAACAGCTGCCAATTTTCAGCGCAGAAAATGTCCACATGTACGGTCCATTAACCCCAAAGAATGCGGAAAATGGAAACACGTTTGAACCTATAGATATTATGGATATCAGTCTTACTACTGTGTTAGGAATTGAAGACATCCGCGGTCTCCTCACAATAATGGTGTCCCTCTGCTGTACGTGAACTTTGAATCTCCTGCTTTAATCTCAAGATTAAGCGGAAGTGAGTGTTGGGTGAACTTGGAATACGCGAGGCAACTTGAAAAGTTCACTCAAATAATCATGTTCATGTTCATAAAAATTTGCACTGCACTAAATCAATTAGTTACATTTGCGGAATAAAGTTACGTCAATTTTAACCACCTTTTCAAATACGAGCGATCAGTTTCACCGAACAATAATCGATTTAGCCATTCACATATTCCTCCGGTTCAGCGACATAAGTTATGGTAAAGGAGAAAATGGTTGATCACGAGGCCAATAATTACAAAAATTCTTTTCACCTGTTTGCCTTTTAAAAGAATACTCAATTCCAGGTTCACGCATACGCGATCCTGAGATTAAGCAGGATTCCAAGTTCACACACAGCACCTCCATCCGCAAATGGTACTTAAAACAGTCACTGGTCGGATATAGCGGTCCCAGATTTAGAGAACCAGACAGTCACTGGGCCCGTTACTTAGTGGATGAAATGGCTCTCTAAAAAATCCGGGACCGCTATATCCGACCATTGTCCTTAAAACAATTAACGTGACCGACGTTTTAATTAGTGTGAGGCATAATTCGCTGAAATGCTTCTGGCGTTTAGGAGCTTCACAGTCTCTATTGGAACCAGCTAGATACTATGCATGGTCACTAGACAGTGCCATCACTCTCTACTTGGCAGTAGAGACAGGTAAGTAGAGCCGGTGGCACTCACTAACCATAGTGACTCGTTAAGAGGTTCGCAACCCCATCAAGTCAGGCGGCCTAATGCGAAACTACCTGAGGAGGAATCATAACTTCCGGTGTCTTGGTTTCATGTATCAAGGAAAGTAAAGTTTTGTTTTTATTTCGCGCATTTTGAGCAAATTTTTGAGATTGAAATTAACTTGCTACAGAAAGTTAATTTCGAATTTGATTGATCAAATGTATTAAAACTTCGCTAAATTACAATTAGTAGCCCAAATTGGTGAAACATTATCATTAAAATAGCATAGAATATTTTTAAAATTCAATTTAACTTCAATTTTGGGGACAGTGTCAGTCTTTTCTATTTTCTTCAAAATATTTTTCTTACTCTTTTTCTACCTCGTGGTGGTGCTATGAATAGGTTCATTTTTAAAAAAATTACATTTTTCATTAAAATAATTGTTCATTCAACGCTGCAGTGCATCAAAACATTTTAGGATATGAGTATGCTCTTTTTGGATGGACACCAACACAATACCTCTCAGTTCCTATATCATTTGACGAGAATAACATAGAAAATAAATCTGAAACTAAAAGAGGCGATCCTGAGACCCTCTAAAGGATACACTTTTGTGTCGAAAAGTAAAGTAAATATACGTAAATAAAACAACAAAAATGGATCATTGGGTATAAGGTAATAACAATTCCTTTGTCAACAAAAAAATTAAATAACTCAAGAACTGCCTCATTTATTTAAAAAATTCCAAAAGTTGTATAAATGGCATGTCTAAAGCTGCCATTTAAGACTCTATTCAAGTGTTTCTGATAAAATTTGTATTTTGCTTTGGTCTGACAGACAGGCTAGGCTAACATAGTCCCAGCTATTCACCTGCTAACAGTAACAGCGCTTTTTTGTTCTGGGACAAATTTTCCTTGCCTTCATGTAGTTAACTATAATTATGTCAATTGATGCCTTTTGATGCTTACTTTCCAAAAAATGTCAGTGCTGCTGATTAATTTTTCTTTTTTCATCGCGTAGAAGATTTACACAAATATGGTGCTTTACCAGGATTTATAAGACAATGACATGACATCATCGAGGCAAAGTGTTTTTCATAAGTGAATATATGTCGTAATAAATATAACTATTGCACATGGTGATGCTGTTATTTTTAACCACCTGTTCACTCTGAGGTGCAGTAGCAACGGTCCTCTTAGAAAGCAGTGCATACCATTGATGAAATTACCTTTGTTATACATTGGATTGCTTTAAACGTAGAAATTTTATAAGTGCAATATTCTGATGCTCAAGCTATAGGTTTTCCTGTATGAATTCTCAAGTAAGATAGATCAAGAGTAAACTCTACAATATAAAGATTGGTTGAGAAACTCTATTTTGGAAAAAAAATATATGCAAAGAGGGTTTTTGTATTCCTTTCTCAGAAATGTATACAACACTTTATGTAATTTTGTTGTTTTTTTTCCTGTTTGTCATTGTTAAAATCAATTCCACTGTATATTTGTGTTGCCAATTTTCACTTATCGATTGTAAAGTAAGGCAGGGGAATCCCAGGCCCCTGTTACTTTATCATTGGAATGGGAAATAAAAAATGAAAAAGTACTATTTTGTGTGTGTGTGCTGTCTTTCATTGTCATCACGGGATTTGGTGTCGTTTCGAAAACAAAGTCTGTTGGTAGACCAAGTGTAAATTTCACTCTGACAAACTATTATGCTTTAACAGAAATGGATGATCTATGCTTTCTAACACAAGAGTAACTGTGTGCCGTTCAGGTACAAATAGCCAAGGCAGATATCCTGGAGGTTCTTTCCTGTATCACCAGTTAATATAAACACAAATTAATTTTATTAGTCATTTTGTAATATTTAAAATGTATCAAGTTAAAACTACTCTCTACAGTTGCTAGCCAACTCTGTGCAAATGCCGGAGAAACCCAATTTGGGTGTAACAACAGCCACCACTGTTGAGACAGTAGTGTAGGCTATAACCTTTCCACTCCATTAGCTCAGATCTACATTAATTCAAAAGGCGTGCTGAATAGGCATCATTAAAGTTGTCTGGGGCTGAGGGAATGTGAGTGGTGACTAGCGTGAGAAATTCTCCACATGTTTTGTATCAAAAAATAGGATTTGGTAATTGGAACCTCGGTGCCACTATCAAGGGACTTGTATATGCGACAGAAATCAAGTGCCTTTTCGCCTCCATAACTAAGGATCAAGACCTACACCAGCAGAAAACTGGTTTATGTTGGACATAAATGGACATTTACATGTTTTTCTTTTATTGGTCCTAAGATATCAGTCGTCATATAAGTTCAATGAAATAGCGCGAATGAAAAAATACACAAGGGGTGGGTAAGGTAAACAGATAAAAAGTTTGAACAAACTTAGAAAGACAAGATAGATACTGAGATACATCCGATACATGAAGAATTAGACATTTGAAACTTTAAAGGGCCTTTCATACTAACATCGACGCATCGATGGTTTGGGGAGTTGCGGTCAGTATGAACGCTTAACTCCAGTCCTGGATCGCAGTTAACAGCTCCAATTAACATTGCAGTTAACAGGTGGATTCATGAAGACCGCAGCGTCGATGCTGCGGTGCAGTATGAACGCTTAACTCCAGTCCAATCGAAGTTATCGCCAGGTGCCACTGTTATCATCAACAGTTACAAGGTAGTGCTGTCACTAATAGCTGCTTATATTTTGCTCTAATAATAACCAATCAATTTAAAAATAAGTTTAATGTCACTTAGCACATTCCAAATTGAAACATTGAAAAAATCTTAGCATGCAACGCTACCTTGCGATAACTTCGATGACGACAGCAGCACACAACCGTTTATTTTGATGTTCATTAACTACCGAAGCCAGTATGAACGGTCCAGTTAACTGCGCTGTTTACGTCGATGCTCCCCTCAGACTGGAGTTAAATCAATATGAAAGGGTCTTAACAAAGTGAATCCGTAAGTTTATTTTCAGTGTTTATTAAATACAAATATTGACTCAAGGAGGTCATCCGCCCGATTTTTGACATTCACGCAGAAACTTCGCCCACATTTCTTCAAGAATCTAACTGAAGATATAGTGCATTTGAAGTGTGACCATACATGCAGTCTCTACAGCTCTCACTTGGCTGGCATTTTTCAAGATCCGGAATCATAATACGTTATGGCTAGAAATGATGTAGCAATGGACCCGGTAAGAAACAGCTGCCAATTTTCAATGGAAAAATTCCACAATTACGGCCTTCTGAAAATAGAAGACCTTTGAACTTGTAGATATAATATGGATATCATCCTTAGTACTGTGTAAGGAATTGAAGACATTGGCGGTCTCCTAAAGGTGTCCCTCTATCCGCAAAAAGTACTTATAACAATTAATGTGGCTGACGTTTTAGTCAGTGTGAGGCATAATTCTCTGAAAGGCTTCTGAGATATAGGAGCTTCACGGTCTCTATTGGGACCAGCTAGAGACGGTGCATGGTCACTCTAATGGTAGACAGTGCCATCATCTCTACTTGGCAGTAGAAACTGACACTCTCTGACCTAATGCATGTCTTACACATTCAACACAGATAAGGCACTAAACCCGTGGAGAAAATGTGAAAGCTCAGCGGTAGCTTTCACATCATTAGTCCACTTTGTTTCATATAGTTTGCAACCTATAGTAGCACATAAAATTGAGACCAATAAGGAAGTTTTGAAGTGCCAGTTATAGCAAGTGCATTTACTTATCTGACTCTTCAATTTTAAACTTAGAGTTAAGTGGACATGGTCTTGTATTTCTAAATATAAGCTTGTAATCTTCAGAGGTTTTAAACATTTAAATCTCCATGTTACAAGTGGATCAGCTTTTGTTTGAGAATGAAGTAGATGATGTTAGTTCCGGTCTCTTAGGACTCGTCAAATACAAACTTCAATGCTCTGTGCTATAGGCTTTCTTAGATTTTTGCTCACCACACAAGTGCCATCTGAAGGACATTGAGTGAAGTGAGATTTAACAAAAGTCTGGTATAATTTCATCTTGCTGTCCTTATTCAAAAGGGGACAGAGAAGTTTAACTGATTTACTACATTTAATTGAGCTCTTGTCTAACGAAATGTAAACTTTCAGCAGGCAGCAACTCAAAGTCTTTCGGATGCCATTGAAAATCTGGTTCACTAATTTTCAATAATGAAAAATCCATCTAAGTTATTCTGGAAATTTTAGGTTTAAAGCTTTTGTTGCTACTGAGTTGTTTACCATTAAGTTTAGTACCAAATTCCATCATGCTTTGTTAAACCTTCTAACTTTAATCATTACAAAAACCTCCCATTGGGTTTCAACTCCAGACAACAGTGGTTTCTAAACTGTGGCTAGTCCAGATGTGAATCTGGACCATCGTTGAACATCAACCTTCCTGTACTATTTCACCCGGCATCACCATGACAACCCACTGGCAAACAATCTACCATGGTTTGAAGATTTACTAAAAGCAACCAAAAGCTGTCAATGCCAGACAGAAGACCACGGGAATACTCAACAATTGACTAGGTTGCAATTTAGTCTCGGTTTGGAAATCACTGTCATCTGGAGTTGAAACCCTGGTTTTCGTAATGGCTTTCACAGATTTATTACCCTGACTCAGACTAAGGACTCTAAATTCAGTGGGCTATTGTGTTTGTTTTATATACGTTATTCCTTCAGTGGTTGATTGCTGATGAAGTTATCTTTGGCTCAGATCTGTAGTAATTAAAAGTGTCTTAAAGTTGTTGATATTGAGAGTTCGAATCAGTGCTCGATATGCCCGTAAAATTCTCCCAGATTCCGTTTGGCAGTTAGGGAGTGTGAATGTCTGACAGTCAAAATACTGGCAAACACTCTCCCCTTGCCCTCCTCCCAACTCAAAATCCTGGATCCGCCTCTGGTATGTGTATCATTTTTAAGTTGTCTGTAAAGCTGCATTTTGCCCTGTTTTACGAACAGAAAAACGGAAATCTTGGTAAGATTCTACTAGTAATTCCGTAACTTTCCAACAAGAACATCAGATCGTACAACTGTAAGGAATTTATAAGATTGATTTTATGAGAATTTAAGGCTTTATTTAATTTTGGTTTTTTAGTCGGCTAAACAATGGGAATTGCAGCTTTAAGCCGTACTGATCACATGAGATGAGCAAGAATTGCTTTGTATCATGTACTTGATGTCATGCTGTGAAATAGGACTCACACTTGGGCCTCAAAAGCAAGTTAAATTGTTGTCCCATACTAAATACAATTGACATTCAACTAAGACTCCAGATTTCTCTGTATTTTATTTCTAGGAACTCAAAGACCACGTCTATGGCACGATCTATGGAAACTGCGTCGGTGATGCCATTGGGTTGTTAACAGAATTTATGGTGAAGGAGGAAATTGCTATGGTGATTATCAGGCCCTATGGACCCCTTTTAGAAAATGGGTACATGAGAAAAGGGTCCAGACTTAGTGCAAGATGACCAAGTTTAGAGATTGGCATAATGAGGATTTTGGACTCTTGACCGTTGATTGGTCAAAGGTTCCAAATTGTCTCAGAATTCATTCCTGTCTATAAAATAAGTTGCCTCTGTGGGCAAAGTATTTGAACAGTACCTGTAATTGGTATATGGATTTTCAAATGCATGTCTGACTTAAAAAGTTACATTTATTTTGTCATTTTTGTACAAAATTCTCTGATTTACAACTCTTAGAGTCAGTGCTGATATGAGTGACTCAGTGACTATTTTAAACAGCATTTTTGAGTGACTTGAAGCTATTTGTTAAGCCTCACTGCTGTCATGAGGTGATAAAACCTTGTTTCATTACTGGAATCTCTGTTTATCTTGATAGTACTACGGTAAGAAACATCTGGAATACAGTATGAAAGTGCCGGACATGCACCGCGCTCGTTGGAAGGATGGAGATTGGACGGATGACTCAGACCAGATGATATTGATAATGCAGTCAGTTGCTGAGCACTGTGGGAAGGTAGGATGATTATAGACGGAGGTCAAAAGGTTAAATCTTGTTTGAAAATGGGATAGTGGCCTTCTTGTGCTCCCTGTGTACAAAATACTAAAGTGCTTAAAATCACTATTTACCCTGTTTTGACCAGTGACCACATTGTCAGCATCATAAAACATACATTCATAGCTCTGCATACCGCAATCGTTAATTTAATATCCCATAAACGAGGGAATAGAAGAAAGGCGACTTGAGTTGAAAGTTTCTTAGCTCTACGACATGAGTGTCCACCAACATGTTAGTTTCTTGTACAAACTTGAGCCATATTAGTGCTTCTTTGATGTCCCTCATCAAAAGAGCCACAGCGTGCTCAAATACGGAGTTGTCACAACCATTGCAAATGCAATGCTGTGCCATTCTTTGTCATACCATAAATCACGGGAAAACGAGCGGCAATACCTGACGATTTTTTATAATAAACACCATGGGGGATGACTTTAATGCTGGGATTGGTTGTCCTCATTCTATGTAGTATGTATCGACCAATTAATGATTGTAACTTGAGATCAGCTTACTCATGTACGCTTTGCTACTTTTAAAACAAGACACGCTATCATGTGTTTACTGGATATCAGTTATGTTGCATGCCTTTTCCAGATTGACGTATTAGATTTCGCAAAGCGTTTGAACAAGTGGAGAAAGGAAGGTATCCCTGAGTGTGAGGACCAAGGAGGCATGGGTATTGGAGCTACGACATTAAAAGTACTCAGCTGTCGAAGCTATGAAGAGGATCCCCATTTGGTATGTGTTAATCCAGAAAACTGGTTCCTTTCAAATTTTCAAAAACTGTTTAACCTTTTTGGTAGAATTTCTGTACCTCAGGGTTTTTTAAGAAAAAACACAATCAGGGCATTATTTTCATCCCCAAAGTAGATTTATGTGATCATCAAGCATTTGAAAAATGATGTAAAATTCTTCAGTTTGGGACACAATATGGCAGACAGGCGCAATTACATTTTGTCAAATTTCTCAACAAAAATAACTTTTCTGGAAAATTTACTTTGCGTTTACCATGGTTTGTATCTGTAGCAGACGGCATTTGGTAAAATTTTGAGCATTTGCAATGATGTGGTAAACCTCTGAAGAATAATTATAGAAACATGGCAATTGTAAAAATTCTTTTTGTCCCAAGTTGAAGAATTTTACAGTATATGGTTTCCTGGGCTTATGGCTTTTATTTTAAGATATTTCAAGAAGTGCAACCCTTGGTAGCGAGTGTATCCAATTACCTTGTATTGTAACTATAATGAAGTGATCAGTTGTCTAGGCTGGATTGTTGAATTGTGGCAGAATGTGGGCTTTTTCCATTGGAAACCCATGGGTTATTGTACTTGCATTAGAAGACTATACTATGTTCATTCCTTCAGTGGTAAGAGAGGTGAACTTCCACTTCCATGGAGCCACGTTGAAACACACATTACGACTTACTCTCGTTTAGTCGGTATTCGAGATGACACTGGTTTTTAGCGGCCTGATTTCTATCCTTCTTTTGTTAAGTGCCAGGCTCGTTCTTTTGTCTGCCGTCACAAGGCAAACGCTAATTATCTACCTCGCTCAGGCTGAATGAATACATTAATGTAAACACACATCAACTCAAAACTGTTGTCAAGAAATCAAAACCCATCACAGGGTTTTGGCTAATTTTTATCATATTTCTTCTATGAAAGAAGGGTTCTACACTTAACCTTTCACAAGGAATTCAACCATTTCTGAAGCCAAACATGTTAAATTACCAGTTTCTGTCCTTGACACTTCTATTTATTTCAGCCAGTTTTTTATTGTCCTGCATACATCGCTAATGCGATAATTGCTTTGTACCCCACAAAAGGAGTTCAGATCAACTGAGATATCAAGGGCAGACGGCCACACTGGTTGATGTAGAGAAGCATAGTCAGACTACAACCACCACTGAACGGCCCGGTTTCTTAATTGGTCATTTAATTTGAGTTTGGTATTATGTAATAAGCTGTATTGCAGTGGGCTGAGACTGTATGGAGGGAAATGGGTGAATGTGCCAACATGTATCCGGCCCCCAATGGTGGTGTCATGAGGACGTCCATTCTTGGTATACACCAGTTTAAGAACCTTGACCAGGTCATTCAGAATACTGTGGCGATATGCAAGACTAGTCATCATGATCCTAGGTAGGTGGGTGTGATTGTGTTGGAAGTATATATTCCAGTCAAAGCAGGGACGGCCTCGCCCTGTTTAGGTGGCTTAAAACGAAAATGGCCAATTCAGCATTTCACTCTTTATACTCATTATTATAGGATTCCTTACCAATGAGAAAATCAAAATCATCAAAAGAAAACACTCCAATTGGGGGTTGGTTGGTCAACCCAAAATTTGCACTTTTGATAATTGCACATGTACGCATTGCCTGTGTGTTGAGATGCCAGCTCAGTCAGAGAGCAATAATTTAGATCGGAGGAGCATGGTAATGTTTTTTAATCCCTAAATGCTTCTGTTGAAGAATTCAAGAACTGTACTGTCTTTTATCCCATATGAGTTGAGTCAGTCGAATGCAACACGGCCATGTGATATTGTTTTCCGTATTCACCTACCGCACTACTTCAACAGTGCCCTCTGACATGGACAGTTCAAAAGGTAGGTCAATGTCGTCTAGACGTCGTTGGCTAATTCGATCATCAGACTTTCTCAAAATACTTTAAAGTAATACAACTGCAGCAGAACAAATAACACTCAACAAACAACCAGGTCCCATAAGTAACATCTCAGTGGAACAAAACTTAATTACATGGTGCTTGTGAGAATTCTGTTGTTCATGTATTAGCTTCTGGTGAAAAAGTGGACTGTTCTTTTCACACTAAATTCTATCTTTTCACACAAAGTTTGGGGAGTTACACCTTTAAGCCACGTACAGCACCACCTTCAAAACATCCAAAGTTTCCTGGAAACATAAAATTATCTAAATCTTGAACCAGTGTGGAAATTTTGATCACAAACATTTTTAAGTCTGATCTGCGCGTCACCTGTTGGCCACATCAGGTGACGTAATGTTTCTTTGAGACAGTTCTAGTTGTTGAATGAAAACTCGATTATTTTAGTTTGAAATTGATGATTCTTGACATTTTCACCTGTCCACTAGATGTCACTGCTATGAAGCATGAAGAGAACCTGCAAAGTTATGACTCAGTCTCTGGTCATTCTCCTAGGTGCTTGTTAGGATAAATAAGCGATATAGACAGTTTGCATTTTATTGTTGTCATAAATTTAATAGTTTTCTTAACATGCTTATCTTTAAGTAATTTAAAAAACCCTAAAAGTAGTGATATTTTGCAACATAAATATATAATTCTTTCACTGTGATATGACATTTTGTAGAATTGATTGTATAATATAAAACAATACTCTAAAAATATTGATATCTTGTGACGGATTAATAGTTTCATGTCACTTTGTATCACCTCAGTAAAACTCCATACAAAAAATAAATATCTAATAGTCTGTTATTTATGTCTTCAAAGCGTGGCCATTTGGGGCCCATCTCCACTGCTTGTGGTCTCAGACTCTGATCCAGTGTCTCCTATTGATCGATTGGGAAAGGCACAAGTACACCCGACCCCGATAGTTTCCCAAGACTCTGTATACTTGTAGTACCCATCTTGATCACACTCGTGCCTTTGTCTCAGAACAGGAACTCGACGCGTAACTAGCTCGCACTCGTTGGAATTTCCTAAACCCAGACAATGGTCGCATTTGCATTTAGCATTTATTAATATCCTGGGGATTCTCATATCATCAGAGTTCACTTGTAAGTACCAAGGACAGTGACTGCGTTCTCTGAGATCTACCATCTGCTGCGGTGTCCTGTCGTACCCACTCGGACATGTGGAGTCACTGAGCTCAAAAGGAATGGTGACGTTTTTGCTCACATCCATTTCTTGACTGTTGAGGAAATTCTGTATTTCTGCACCAAATGGTGGAACATTTGCGAAGGATTCTTGGAGTGGGTCATTGTTGCGGTTGGCTGCAAGTTGTTTGACCAGACGATCCAGGGGTGGACGTAGGCATGGACGTACGGCGTCCGGCATTTGGCAGGGAGTGGCGGTTATGATGACCACAGAATGGACCAGGGTGAAGATCACCAATTGAATAGTCTGAAAAACAGCATCATAAGTATTGTATTAGAGAGAGAGTGAAACAAATTCAGGGCCCTTTTTCTCCTGAGGAGGAGAAAGGTCCTTGTGCCTTTTTGATTGAGGATGAAATCACCACCATGCAGTCACTGGCTACGAGATTTGCATGCAAGTAGACGAAAAAGTGTGCACCGTTTACCCCAGAGTATCCAGCGAAGTGCTCGGCACATCAAAGCTTTGATGGCACCGTCGTGGATGGAATGGAGATACTTGCTATTGCATGGGCTTGGTTGAATGTGCTGGATGAGATTATTGTGGTCGTAAACCAACACGGCTGTTTAGCATATGAGTTTCAAAGTCAAAAACCGTACAATAAGTAAGGCAAAATACCAATGTGACTGTTTTTAAAATTGAAAAATAAATATTAGCTGTCTTTGAATTTTTAAAATCGAGAGAAGTTAATATTAGATTTTCTTCGCCATCGTGGCTGAGCAATGAGCAAGAATTTGTGAATCGATCATGACGGTTTAGTCACAGTTTGGCTTAGGCTCGCTTGGGCGTTGGGGTAAAAAAACCCCAAATGTTAGCATAGGATTTGTCTCATGAATTACATCCCTGTCGTCACGTCTCACCAGCATTGCCTCAAGTAGCCAAAACCGGTATTTTGCAAAAGTGACAGTCCCATCACGTATCAGTCTGACCAACAGATGGCATGTCAGTCAGACTGAAAGTAATGAAAATGTTTTGAAATTTTGGCAGTAGTCAGATATACATGTAAGGTGCCTACATTTTGATGCCTTGTTATTCTTTGGAGAAAACTGGTTCTCGAAGTGCGGGCACGCCATAGCTGACTATAACCAAAGTTTCATAGTGTGATGAATTCTACTAGTCTGCAAAATTTCTTGACCAGAAGAATTATTAAAAAATAAGAAATCAATGTAGTAGTAATAATAAATGCTTTGAATCAGATCACTTCTTTCGAATGGCCTCAGGTTTGCCACAAATGTTTTGTGAGTCATGCCAGTTGACAAGGGATTTTTTAAAAATTTTCATTTCAGCTTATTTTGGTTTTTCAGTTGGCAGTAACTGCTAAAATTCATCAAATAATTATTTGACTGAAAATAATCTTCACTGGAAAAGTATAAAATAGTATTTCAAAGCAATTGACAGAACCACTAAAATGAAACTAAAGATGTAATATTCTATTATTAGTTCACCATTAGTAAGTGGCACAGCTTCTGCTGAGAATGTAAAACAAGCAATTTTCACTATTCAATAAATATGCTTTCTCTTACTAAACAAAAAAGTGTGTTTTTTTTCAAATTTCATGTTTTTGTATGTTCAATCTAACTCTTAGATTTTTGATTGCAAATATCACTTACCTTGTAAGCCATTGTGATGTGTAGACTCCACTCCTTGGATGTGAATAGCTGTCAATATGATCTTCGCCGATATTTATAGTCTAATTGTCTTCATCTAGGACTTTCCCTTGTTTTCCAATTCATTTCCTCCATTCGTAATTCCTGGTCTTATCTGCCTTTTGCAGCCCTGTGTTATTATGCGGTTACATAGGTTTAAGGGGATGTTCTAAAAATAATTGCTTTAAGTCTTTTTACCCTTGTGACACCTTCCTGTTAGAGGGCTCTAGTTCCAAACTGTCAAGTATAATTTTCACAGGCTTTAAATTAATATTTTTAATTGATGTGGAAATAGGTTTAACATGGTCCCTGTGATTCTATAATTTCTTTCATATCATATAACAGTCACATGCCTGTTGAAGGCTTATGGGTTTTCACTAGACACCCCCATAATTTTGAACAATGATTGTTTTACTATATTTAGACACAGATATAGAGGAACAAGTACTATGTAGAGTGGTGAGCAATGTTTATGTTGCAGTTTTATCAAATTTATGTCGTGGTGTTGGCAGTATTATTAGTCATTATAAAATTGAGAAAAGTCTAGTTTTGACAATAGAAGGTTATCTAAATGCCAGTGTATGTTCTGACAGAATCGTTTTTGAGGAAATGGGTTTTTAAAACTTGTTAGTTGGAAGTAGCACTGTCTTTTACAAAGTACGTTTTGCACAATTCTGTGGATTAAATTCGTGCATTTCTGTTGCTGTATTCAGTGGCTATCAATATTTTGGATCTAAAATGTAACACTGATTGATTTTAATTTAAATAAATTAACATGATAAATTGCATTTTCATCTGATTCGCATATCTTAACAGAGACTGCATTCTGAGAATAAAAACAATTATTCCAACAATATTAAGGTGTATTTTGAGATCAGCAGCGGAATCGGGCTTAACCTTAACGAGCTAGTTTTACATTCTGCCTGCAGAGCTAAACCTCACTCAATAAATGGAAGAGTATTCTAAACATTTTCAACTGTCTAACATGAAAAGACTCCTACGTTGGCACCCTAACAGGTCAACTAATTTGCGCACCACAGAATCTGGTGGTTCAGATGAACGACATCGTGCTGTTGTGGTAATTAAAATTGAATTGCCTCAGACTGCTGATTTTATCTTTCTGTAGATAATGAGACCACCATAAACACATTGGGGATGACATTAGTATCTTCAAATTTTCGAAAGCTTGTAAATAACAAATTTGAATAGTTCATGAAAAGCGCAGCCACGTAATTAGTTTTTTGAATTTTGAAAATTGGACAAGAAACGTGACTTTTACAACCTAAAACGTCAGTTTAATGCTCCAATAATATGTTCCCCATTAATTGTGCAGTTGGATTTTGAGGTAAGCTGAGTGTCTCTGTACAATTCTTGGCATAAGTCACTGGTCTTGATTTCAGTGAATGCCTGGCAGACGTTGGCAAGAATTAATGATTTGTACTAATAAAATTGCAAAAGCAGTGAATTTTATAAGTGTGTTATAGCTTAGTTCAAAACTAATAACTTTAAGAAATCTATCGAATTCAACAGTAGTCCCAAAAATGTATTTTTTATTGTAAAGCTGGTTATGTCGTGGGAAATCATTTTTATCTAAGTATTACTAACTGAAAGTAGTGTTCATACGCATGTGCCTTTTGGCTGCTGGTGTTTTGGGTAGATTGTGCTTAAGATTTTGTTAGCTCGGTACACAAAATGGTTTACAAATGGACTTTAATTTTGTCAATTTTCTCAACCAAAAATAACTTGTGAAACATTTTTACTTTGTTGCAAGTATGGTGTACATGGTGCAGATGATACCTGAGAGAAAGTTTTGTAAAATTTTGAGTTAGTTTGCCTTTCCAAACTGACGATTTTCTAAGGTACTGTAATTTGTAAAATCCAATTTTGTTAAAAGAAGGGAAGTACTGGGTTGAACAAATAGCAGTAACTTTTTAGAAATGGCTTGTGCAGTTGCACAAGAAAAACACAGTGGTGTTTTTAAAAAATAGGATTTATTAATTTTTAAGTTGTGCTTGGGACTGCTAAGTGATGATATTCACACTGTTAACCTTGATGCCGTAAAAATTATTTAGAATTCACCTCATTTTGAAACACATATGACACAGACTTTAGTGTGATAGAAAGGTAATATGAGGAAAGAGTTTGTGTTATGGTATGCATTTATTGCTTGAAAATTTTCTTGAACGCTTTCTGCTGCATTTCAGGTGCGTAGCATCTTGTGTTGCCGTGACAACAGCCATAGCTATGATGCTGCAGTGCGTGTTGAACAAACAAAAGATAGATGTGCAAGCTATCTCCATGAAGAGTTACGAATACGCCTGCAACTTCTTACAAACAGATGAAGAGGTGGGTATCGACCCCCTTAGTGGACTGGACTGTACACATTTCCATTGTTAAGTTTCTTGAATATCTCTGCTTTTGCATGAGGTCAAAATCGTCATTGAACAGTGTTATGTTTGATACTGAGAGCATGGGGTCTGTTTTATCAAAAGTCGCAAGACTAGACTTTGCTAACTTTCATAATAATTTTTGTGTAGCTCATTAATGTAGCTCATACCGGAGTAATACTTAAGTCAGACTTAAGTGTTACTCGGCCAGTATGGAAAGTTAGTGTTCTGTGGTTAATGTCATTATACTTTATTTACTAAATGAAAGAAACTTGAAATGAAGTATGTTTCTTAGAGGTTGTTTGGTCATAGGGACTCCAAGGAAACTATCATGATTTTGGTAATGCAAGATCTCTGTGTTCAACTCATCTCTTAGGATTGTATTTCGAGTGAAATTGTTCAGAATTTTTGTGGTTTACTTTAGAAAGAAGAGCTGAGACAGCACATGTTTCCTAAGAAACTCGTTGATCTTAAGTTGAGTGGCCACGGCTTGATTGGATACACCTACAAGACTTTGGGGGCAGGATTCTGGGCTCTGAATAAAACCACTAAACATGCCAACTTCCGATATATTATGGAGAAACTAGTCAAGGAGGTATGTACTAGTCGCTGGTTTGGTGGTGTGAATCTGGCCTTTTAAAGTTATGTAACCTTATGGACATGTCTGTGTATTTAGCGAAATATCTGAAAAGTATGCCAGATTTATATTACGCCAGATTTGTAGTGTGGTGGAAGATGAAATAGAGTTTCATGTTCTTTTCGTATGCCCTGTACTTGGTGATCTGAGGAGCAATTTTCATCTGGCAGATTGCAAATTTTGTCCAATCAGGCTCGTTTAGAAGCAATATTCACAAAACAATTGAACGCGAAACTTTTGTCTTTATACATAAACTGGAAATGTGTTGTGGTGAATTGTTATCATTGTAACCTGCTACAACTAGTCCAAGTTTAGGTAGCCTATTTTGCAGCGTACCTGTAGTTATTATTATTATTATTATTATTATTATTATTGTGTAAAATGGAACCTGTGGGCCATTGACTTTGTATCCAATACTGAGGTTGTTGCCGTTGTATAGATTTTAATTCAATTTTTTTGAAAGTAAAAAGCCTGTATAATTTGATTTTGTACCTTATTTTTTACAATCAATCATTAATTGGGCAGGTGACCATGCCTTTTTGTTAAATTTAGCAAAAATGATTGATACCAAAACAACAGCATCGATAACACAATCAAATTTAGTTGAAGCGTTCAAAATGAAATCTCAAAAATGTTGTTTCAGTTTAAAATTATCATTTTGTTTTCTACAATTCTGGACTAATTTCGTGAAAATCATAAAATTCCGTTTTTATAGCCCCTCATGCAAAATTGGAAAACTTTAAAATTAATTCCTTTTTACAGCGTATTGGAGAACAGTGCATAAAGCACGGTGTGTGAAGGTTTCATATAAGCATGATCTACAATGTTTGACGGAGAGATTAAATGTTCCAAAGTTCGCCAAAATTTCGCATTTTCCTTGGGTCCTACATAACTTTAAGAAAAAACGTTCTTGCTGCAATATTTCTTTTATAAAATTGCTGAAATATAATAAAACCTCACTAGTTTTAGACAAAACATAATTCCGAAGATTGTCCTTTTTATATTTCAAGGGTTAAAACATTGTTGGGAATGTCCACAAATATTGTTTGATGAGGTAGCCGTGGTGCAGAGCTTGAAAATTGTATTGTCAGTGGTGCTACTTGCCTTGTATATGAAAACATGAGAAATTGTATTGTCAGTGGTGCTGCTTGCCTTGTATATGAAAACATGAGAAATTGTATTGTCAGTGGTGCTACTTGCCTTGTATATGAAAACATGAGAAATTGTATTGTCAGTGGTGCTGCTTGCCTTGTATATGAAAACATGAGAAATTGTATTGTCAGTGGTGCTACTTGCCTTGTATATGAAAACATGAGAAATTCACAACTGGCATATTGTGTTAGAAATAGGTGAGATTTTGTGTTTATTGAAGAAAGTAGGCCTCTGACCCACAGTACAGATTTACATTAAATAATGTTTTAGCACTCACAAAAAGATTCTCCAATGATTTAGAAATTATGGATATCCAAGATAAGGAACTGGAATTGCAAATTGTTTTCTTTTTGTAATTTGTTCCGTTACTTCTTTCAGGAAGTTACTTAGGCTTCGGTAATTGAATTAACTCTGCGGAAGTTTTGTAAGATTGCAGGAAATGTGGGATACTTTGTTATCATTTTCTTCTTCTAATCCGTGCTTTAAAAAGTGCTGGGTTTGACCACTTGAATAGTGTGAAGGGGTGACATAGTTCACAAAAACGTCTGTTGTGATTACGGTTGTCTGCTTGTGGTTATTGTCATCTGCTTTTGATTATGATTGTCTGCTTCACCTGGGGATACAGTAACTGCCACTTACTCAATACTCCTGCAAGTTACTTCTGTGACTGCATGCATATCAACCCGCTTCTAGATTTTGCTCATGAATATACCGGGTACTATTAATGATGAAGTTGGTCGCATCGTTATCTGTTTATGTGGTCCAAATCGGTAGATAATTTTGATAAGTCCATATTTGCATGGGCGCATTCAGCCTAAAAAAGGGAGAGCTCGAATTTTTGAGAATGTGGACTTTTACTAAGATTCACGGGGTATTTTCAGAGCAGCAGCTATGAATTGTGCATTCGCTGATTTTGTTTTGGTAGTTCCTACCTTTGTAGTGGACTTTTGAGTTTTTGTTTCTCTGAGGCAGACCTTTTTGCTCACTTCGCCAAGTGGGGGGCTCGTTCAAGCCCCCGAGCTCCCCTGGATGCACGTATGATTTTTTGAGTGATTAAAAGTCACAATTTGAATTAAAATTCATTATCATCAAATACTGAATAATCATGCTCTTGTCACACTCAACTAGCTTCTTGTATGACTGTGTGCTGCTAAACCCACCTTCTGTCAAAAAGCTAACTTATTTTCATGATTGTAATATTGGTCTCGTTTGTTAATGAAGGTGATTAATACTTATAGCCAGACCAACAAGTTAAAAGTATACTAACCCTGTTCTGATGATTTCCACCAATCCTTGTTTTGTCACTTGCTAATGCATCATTGGTGTCAATCTTCCAAGTTTAAGGCAGGAATCAACTTAAAACTCATTCTCCCTAATGTCACAGATTGTACATCATGGTCTTTGGTAGGTGGTCTTTTCCCTTAGTTGCTATGTAATTCACTAAAATCGTAGGCCACGCTTGCCCCTGTAGTAGACTTTGAAAGGAGTTTTCAAAATTTCCTCCATAGATTTGAGCTTGTCCGGGGTTACAGGGCATTATTTTGTTTTAGAGAATGAACTGGATGAGAAAGTCATTAGTAGTATTTTTTAATAGGCCAAAACCAGGCTTGGTATCCTTTCAACTTTGTTGTGCGTGACTGCGTGTCATTTTATCCACTGAGCATGATCTCAAGCAATAGTGAACTGTCGGTTCTTTTTAAGCCACAAAATCACTTGTCATCTGCTTAAGCTATTGTTAGTGACAAGTTATGGTTCATTATTGCAGCTTTAAATTTCTTATGAGGTGGAAGTTAGTTTATAATAGACAGCCTTGAATGTATGTGCACTCTTTGTAGTTTGTGGCTTGGACTGTTTTACCATACAAAAATATTAAGCAGTTGGCCTTCAAAATCAGCAGATGAGCGTAAGAGCAAGTAGCTTGTCTGTTGTGGTGCAGTTTGAGTGACACTTGGTGGTGATTGTGCTATATGATGATTGATTGGCGGGTTTGTATCTCACTGATGGAAAAATT
The DNA here is from genome assembly GCA_002633005.1 of Phoronis australis. NCBI lineage: Eukaryota > Metazoa > Phoronida > Phoronidae > Phoronis > Phoronis australis. Next base: position 579,034 of record NMRA01000105.1, on the reverse strand, counting down.
GTATTCACTGGGTTGTGCACGTCGTTACTTCACCCGTACTTTAATGAAATGTTCTGACTTGTGTCTCTCTCTGTAGGGTGGTGATGCCGACACCAACAGTGCTGTTGCTGGCGCCCTGGTTGGCTGTAGACTAGGTTACAATGCCATACCAGACTCTTGGAAGACTAAACTGGTCTACATATCATATTTAGAGGAGAATATCACAAGGTAATAGAACTTAAAGAATGGATCACTGATGTGAAAAACTCCATTATATGTTCATGATGCCCCATTTAGTCTGTCTGGTGTTTCACGCTTTTGTCTGAATATATCAAGACGGTAAGAGAGCGATTACAAGATGGATTCTGAAAAAAGACAATTACATTTGGTAAAGATCCCATAAAATTTTGCTCACTGAAATGAGAAAAAGAGTGTTTTTAAGTTAGACAAAACAATGAGTGACATATTCATAGAAGGTTCAACTTAGACCTGTCTCGGCTGCTTGCACCTAAGATACTCCAAGTTGGCAAATTCATTTTTTCAATGCTTTGGATGATATGACCTGTTCTTATTTGCTGAGTGTGTCTCAACAGAGCAGACGTTCTTATGTGCTGAGTGTGTCTCAACAGAGCAGACGTTCTTATGTGCTGAGTGTGTCTCAACAGAGCAGACGTTCTTATGTGCTGAGTGTGTCTCAACAGAGCAGACTCTCCTCTCAAACTGTATAAGCTCACGGTTGTGATTCTGCGAAACACTAAAGATGGATCATACTTAGCATTTATCGCATTTTCGATTTTACAGGTTTTTGACAAATTCTGGATGGGACAAAGCTACCTCTGGTGATGAAGCGGCCACTACTTAGATTAAATTATGTGGACTAGAATATCAGGCGCTACAACACTCAATTGTTAAGAATGCAAATAGGATGATAAATTATAGGACAAAAGGTGCTTACAAGTGTGGTGTACCATTCACACAAATATACCCTTAAGTGTAAGTCTATTGGAGATTGCCAAAACTGACCACAATCACCAGATGAACAGAAATACTTTGCTACAATTACTAGTGGATGTTCTTTCTTTTTGTTGTCACTAATTGGGGCCAGGACCACTTGCCTGTTGACTGGGTCCCTTGAAAGAGATCAGTTTATCTCTAGCTGTGATATATTCAACTCAAAATTTATGTTTACTTATTGTGCTTGTGTTTTTGCAACACTGTAAGCGTATATGATTGTTTTTGTCCATTTACTATCATTAGGAATTTTGTCCTAAAAGTTATCTGGTTTCTTGAGTAGTTCAAAGTTTAGCGAATGAATAAAAATTTTCAGCAATGTGTGTAATTTTTTACTGCTTATGTTTTTTAGTCAGTGATAGATTGCAATTTTTGGTTTAATGTGCATTTAATTCTTGTTTGTTAATTTAAGTCACTTTGATTACAAATTTATTTTGTGTTACATACCAGCGCTCAACACAGGTGAAAGTGTCCACTCGAAAATACAATTGATGGCACATTCTGCACTGGTATTTCCAGATTTGAAATCAATTCACAAAACTTCCAGTATCTAGACTCAACACTGAGGCCATTGACTGGTCTCAGTGACCAGATCCACATATTGTAACACTGTAATTTTGACTGTTTCATCCATTTGCATTCTTCAGACAAAAAGACTGGGGATCATTGTATCACTGTCATGACTTACTGCTGATTGGTCGCAATATTGAGACCGGTCACTGGCTTGCTTGCCATTTTATGCATGTGAAAAATGCTATATAAGTTGGTATTCTAAAATCGTGTCATAATCTAAGTGCAATTAATTGATTATAGTTGGTTCCAGCACGACTTTATAGTCTTTAGGTGGTGTTGGGGTGAACTACCTTATCCCATCCCAGTGTGACAGTAGTGACATGTTTACAGTTGCCTGTAGTAGGTTATACTACATATGGTAAAAATTCTCCAACTTGGGTGGGTGAATATTTCAAGGCCGGAGCTTGTCTCAGATTTTAGAAATATACAATACTGGTCGTTCAATATTCAAGAATCATGTCATATCGGATCATGGAATATAGGTGTCCAAATTTTAGAGACTGTCCCATTAATTGGAGAATTTTTGCCATACACGAGTGCTGTTCCACTTTGGTTATTCTTTGTAGGTTTTATGTTCCACGTTTAGTGTATGCTATGTTGCTATATGTTAGTTTCGGTGGTTATGAATGAATTTGTTTGTGTCCGCCGATATCTGTTGCATTCCTGAAATTGCTGTGTCAATGCAGTGTCTATTTTAATTAATTATTTCTATTAAAACTGATACATCTGAGAAATTAATTTTGATTCTGATCTCTTACCTCCCGAAAACCGATCTTAACTGAGATGACAATTCTGAGAAAAAAATGGCAGTTCGTTCTTGTTAGAGACCATGCTTGATGCTTAAAATGACTCAACCGTGACAAGCCATCTTGTATAGCTAGACAAGGTTGGTTAACTCAAAACCACCTCAAGTTAGGGTAAGACCATAACCTAAGTAACTCAAGGTTATGGTCGGAATCCATTCTTCATTCCGTGAGTGTCACTAATGACTCGCATAAATCATATTAGAGTGACACTAGTGTCCCCTCAATGTCAAATAACAGCACTTCATCATATTTATTATCGGTTAATTAGTAAGGTAGCTTCGAGTTACTCAACCCTGGTGTAATGCAAGAATGTACGTCAGTTCTTTTCAATTCCATAAATCTACCCTTATTTGGCCGAGAGCAAATTTGAAACTTGATGGCAATTGATCAAAATAAAATTAATGTTTGTGACGCCACTTAGACATCGTAGTTGCTCAATCCCAAACTTGTTTCATGCAACCAGTGTTTACTTTCCTTTGAGAACATCCACAATTATTCTTGATAAAATGTCACTCGGCTCTGAGTGAGACTGTTTTTCCTTTTTCAAAAACAAAACAATAAGGATTTAGGTCTTTTATTCTTTCTTCATCAAAGATGCATAGACAAAGTTATCAACAATTCTCACATAACCACTCCCCTTTTTATAACTCTGATTAACTCCACCTTTGATGCCAATAAAATTCTGCATCCATACCCAAATCCAAGTTTTTTAATTATTTTTGGGCTTGTTCCTTGATCAGTTACTGTTGCCCCACCCATAAATATCTCAGTGACCAGTCATAAGCTGGCACGTCACACTGGGTGGAGTAACGATCAGAGCTAATCATCATTGATGCCAACAGACCCCCACATGGTTACCACTGTGACCAATTGCCATATAGGGAAAGTGTTCTTGAAAACGCCTTATTTTTTAACCAGTGTGGCAAAAAAGTTTGGCTCACAATCATCTGGTTGTCACGTGTGCAAACAAAAATAATGAATTTGAATTAGCCCCTCAATGCTGCGAGTTCCAAAACATATGATGTCTATAGGCTCTAACTTCAAGGGGGAATCAGCAATTGGTTGGACTTCAAAACCAGTCGGGCCATCACGCTTTGAAGTCTGAACAACAGGTTTGATCATCGGCCATTTGGTTTTGCAGTCCAACCAACTGGTAACCCCCCGCACCCACCCCTAGAACTTACTTATTTAAGCTGTTTCAAACCTGCCTTCCCTCACAAAAACAACTTTTGAATTAGACCACTTACCGTTATTAAATTGGTCTCAAATTGTTCTCAAGTCAAGAGTAAATGTGCCATCTGGGACTGGGAAGAATTGATAGTTTTTTTAAATTATCAGTTCTTTGCAAGACCAAATTCACTTTTTATCTGGGTAAGGAACAAGTTGAGCGTTAATTAAAGATGCTATGTCTCATTAATACTATGAATATTTAAATTTGCAGCCAGCGCCACCTAGTGATTTCCTGGAGAACTGTGTGTACAAGTATAACCAAGAAAATTTGTAAATAAATTGCGGTTTTAAAGAAAACCTCACAACAGATACACTTAAAAACAAGTGTGAACATAAAAAAATTCGTAATCCAAATACTTTGCAATCGTTATTTGATAGTAAGATAAACAAATAATGAAAACTGTGCCTTGTTTCATAAGGCTAATGATGAAATATTATACTCATTTACTTAAAAATAGACTCGCAAAACGAGACTTTCGCGAGATTGTAATCGTGGTAACTGGTTTTTGGATGGTTTCCTGCACACAGGAGGTCCCGGGGTTGTTTGTACTTCATTTGCATATTCACCATTTAATGAGACTATGCATCTTTAACTGGTCTAAATCTAGTTAGCTTCTTCGACAGAAGGTGGGTTTATGGTTGCTACAAGTGTTTCCTTAAGACACCTCCGTTAGCATTGGCCCTACCAGGAGCAGAGAAGCCTATCTCAAGAACAGAATACTTAATAGTATGCACATAAATGTATCTGGTCTGACAATAACTTCTCAGATGACAGCCATGTTGCCCAAGGAACAAGTAGTTTATGGTACACCCTGAGAACCAAAATTCGTTTACCAGGAGACCTCGTTTTCGGTTATGTGCACAGTCACTACAAGAGTAAATGAATATTCAGTGATAAAATTCACTCAGAAAGTTTAATTTATGTTGGAAAAATGAAGTAGGAAAATAACTTTAGATTCCAAAAATATATCTATGTGTTGCTTGTCAAAAATTCTATAAGCAAATTAGAACAGTAAAAGTCCTGATTATTGTTCTTTTTGAGCCTTATTTTTTGAGTGAATTTTCTCCCCGACATGAAATAGAACACATTCACCAGAGTTCTCATAAAGTGTTTAAAATGTTCTCAACAAAAATCCACTGAGGGCCTAACAATCAATGTATCTGGCACAAACTTAAATTCACATCAAGAACATCAAACACGACTCAAACTCGGGCTTCAGTAGCAAGCCATCATAACACCTCCAGCCATTGCCAGTCAGCAGGATTTACCGATCGGCTACTGGCCAGAAAGAAGGGATCAGGCATCTATTTCATTTACCCCCTCTGTTGTCGGTACCGCATGATTCTATAGCATTCAACAGTCCAATCACAGCACTTCACCAGAGCCCTCAACATTGCAGTCAATGGATACCAGCCGGACTACAAGAGCCCCGTATCACATGACAGATGGAGGTAACACCTGAGGAAGATGGCATGTGACTGGCATGAAACATCTACTGAGACTCAAGTGATAACCAACAAAAGATAACTGCAGTCTAGATAAAATATTCAGTACAAACACTTATAGTTAAGAAGCCACGGACAACATGAATCATTCCATTTAAATGCATTCTTAAAGTAACATAATATTGCACATGCCCATATTTAGTATTGCAAGATAAAATTTCCAAGACGGAGCTTGTGAATACTTTTTGGAGTGTTGAACAATCTCAGATTTTAAAATTAAGATTTGTTGGACTTCCTAAAGCATGTATTGGCTCACTTAAATATTAAATGACTTGATCTCAAAGAAAATCTTTAACCGATACCTTTCATGTACTATGAATTTAAATGTGAAGTCTTAACAAGAGCAACGCTGAGCGTTGAAATGCACCCACGAATACACCACAAATGGTGTGCTTTTAGGGTTGTTTATTTGTATCATAAAAATGGCCACTAGATTGTCCAAAATACACTGAATCCATCAAAGTTGGGAACATGTCATTGTGTCTTTAATAGAGAGATATTTAACAAATTTCAGAAAAAATCTGTCAAGGAACTTCAGAGAAACGAAGGAAAACAGAAAAAATTAAATTGTCACTCTAGAAGGCATAGCATTCATCAGATACGTCTAAAAGTCGTCGTCGTCTGTTGTTAACTTCATATAAACCCTCTTAGTAAATTTAATAAAGATTCTGCAGAGTGTTTAGGAAATACAGCTATTGGGTGCAAAACAAAACAAAACAAAACTGCCACTAGGAGGTGCCACAGCAGTCAAAGTCGTCCACTAAGACCATAATATGCACCAATTTTCAAAATCATCCTTAGAATGGTTTGAATGATAGTGGCAGACAAAACTGCCACTAGGAGGCGTCACAGTAGTCAAGGTTGTCGGAAAATCATAGCAAGGCCTATGTAGAACAAAAATATCACAAAAATTAAATGATTGTACTTGCACCACAAAAATTTTCACAACTGGGGATTCATTCTACCAAAGTGACTTTGCATCCAAAAAGAGCTCACGGGGTTCTTTCAGGAAAAAGAGGTGGGGTTCTTTCGGAAACTTCACTCAAGGGCTTTTAAGGCATACTGTAAAAGGAAGGTTTCACTTCATTTTGGAGAGAATAACTAGTCCACATAGAACCTTAGAATTTTGAAGACAGTTCTAAATCATCGGCATTTTTCACACACAATAGGTCTTTTGAAATGAACAAGCAAGGTCAGGGAAAGTAGTTCTTTGTGAACCCTGCTTTTAGTCATACACCTGTCTCAGTTGACCTGTGTAAGTAAATACAGTTTAACAAAGGGTTTATGGTCCTGGCTGAAAAGATAATTGTTTTATTATCCCCTATGGTTTTAAATAGCCCAGTCTCAAATGTTGTGGACAACTTGGCTTCTACAACAGAAGTCTAATTATGCTTCTGTTGACAAATAATCAACTTGAAATATTTTAATGGACCTTTAAAGGCCAAAAAATTCAGAAATATTGACAACTTGCCCATATTTTCTTCGTGTCCCAGGCAGACATGCACAACGATTCCGAAAGAGATCATATAGGAACTTTTTTTGAGCCGAAAGAGCCCCAATGAGGTTTTATACTGGTGGGGGTTCTTTCAGAAATCCCCATTACACATTGTTTAAATATTAGAATGCCTGAACATTTTGGCAACACAAAAAACAACAAAAAATGTTAAGACATTATTATCCATTTGGAGAGTATAAATCCCGCACTTGCTAGCACAGATTTCACAGGAATGTCGAATTGTATGTAAAACTGTTGCAGATCTCCAATTGGTTGTATTGTTAAGCAGTAGCTTGAAGCTGATCTTCCTGTGTGATGCTGGCGGAGCCAACCTTGGACGGCCTGAAAATACAGCGGGAATAATGATTTTAAGAACAGTTTTAACGTTGAGGATGACATGACAGCAAACAATTGTGTTGTACGGTGTTTTTTTCCATTAAGTTGGGAGTACTTTGTTACAAGACATTTAGGGTAACAAACTGAACCTTCTTTAAAGTACATCACTTTGTGAATCAGGCGTCGAGTTGTTTTTTTCACTCTCCAATTTAAGAAGAAGTCATGAAATTGCCTTCTAACTCAGAATAGATTCGCTGGAATACTGAAACATTGCTGTACGATTGTACCAATGAAAGCTCCACATTAAACTTTGACACAGATTTTTCAATTATTTTGCACAAATTAAAACAAAATTAACAGTTTTCATTTCTAAGGGCCAATTACCTGGTAACACATTACATAATCATTTTTTATAAAATGTCCTTTTATACAAAGTACACTAAGAATGATGCAGAATTTCTCAATGATTATTTCTGTTAAAAATGTTCACAGCAAAATAAAGTTCCACTTTTCTGCCACATTGTTTACTAAACACACAAAGAATTGTTGTAGACTCAGAAACATTGCACGTCTCGCCTTTTTGTAGTTGTTGAGTATGTACTACAACCCAGTCACCTTGATTATGAACAAAATCACTGTCACAAATGAACAAAGACCAAAGAAGGATTAATGTCATTATGATAACACGTCACGTTTAAAACTGAGAAATTGAATACAAATTACTGCACAAAAATTTGATTGTTGCATGTGTTCTCAGGTCTCTCAATCTGTTTTTAATTTTTAATTAACTGAATTCACTGACCTCAGAAAACTGGAAGACTTTGAATCTGTAGGCAATTTATATGTTCATCTTGTAGCTGTGCAGCAGATTCTAGAATCCCAAGTTTTGTGTAGCAGTTTTCAAACTGAACAAGACAGACTTCGACAGAATACTGTCCGACTTTGTCAAACTTGGACAGACTTCTTGCCAGAATTATTTAGCAGTTTAGTTGCTCAAACATTTCTTGCGGCAATAAAAAGACATTTCAGTTGAACTTAAGTAAGAGTTTAATGCGATGCTTTTACATCAAGCCGCTAACTTTTTGAATGTAAAAGACTGACAAGACAAGTTGTCACAATTTTGTCAAAGTGCGTGGAGTCGCACCTGTCAAGACCTTGTTCGAAAACTTGCCGGAAATGAAACATGATCTATTAAGTCAAAAAAATGGTAGTTTATCCTTAGTTTTGTGCCTCAATTTTTGACACGGTCCAGTTTACTTTGAAAACTTATAATGTGATTAGCATTTTGTACAAGCATGCAGCAGGCATGTTGCTTTGTGACAACAAAAAGTAAAAAGTTCCTTCTACCTCTTGACGATGAAAATAATGATTGCAACGATGATGGTAAGCCCGACTAACCCCCCGACAACAGCAACAGGGATGACCCAAGGTTCTAGTCCAGTTGGTGCGAAACTCTGAAATACAGCAGAAAACAACACGTCTGCAGCCCTGCGCTTATCAAAAGGTCATAAGGTCAGTGATAGACACGCGACTGCTAATGCCATACGTTTTTTTCTCAAGAATTAAACGAAAGTCATAGCAAATGACACAAACTTGGCCATACACCGTGTTCACGTTTGACCATAAACTTCATGAGCCACTATAAAATGCGTGTGAATAAATATCTGGAAGGTGCCAGTCTTAACTAATATGACTAAAAATGCCCCTTGGTGTGCATGACACTCAGATGATATGTCAACAGAAGAATGAGTATATTCTAAGTAATTTCAATAACCCCTGGGCAATAAGTTTTACGACATGCTACTGATGCGTATTATACTAGTATTTTGAGCAGTTGTTACCTAATGGTACTGCAGGCACTGCAATTAAACAAATGCAAAAAGATGTTCAACTATTTCCTGCAGACTGGTAGATACGACAGATAGACCATATAACGTAGCAACCTACTGACTGATGACGATTTCACAAGTGACAGGTGAACTGAAGAATTTTGAGATGATGATTCGCTTCATTGTCAAAATTAACATTGGTTGTTGTTAAAAATGGCCGCTGTTTGTGAAGAGTTACCTTCAACGTTGTGGTGACCTTTGCCGGTGCTGTAGCGTTCACCATTATTGCTGCTGTGGATGCAGGGGGCGCCACAGTAGTAGTGGGGAGGGCGGGTAGCTCTGCCTTGCTCACACCCTCTACAGACACATTCACTCCTGTGGCTTCACTGACAACATTTGTGAGGTCTGCTAGGGCAGCTCTGGAAGTGAATCAAGTCCATAGACTCTCACATTATTGGGTTCTCAAAATTATAACTGTTCTTCAACACATATGTAAGACAAAGATATAGTTGTTCTCATTTTGTGAGCCATGTGTTTTGGACAGACTGTGCTTGTATTTAAAGTTAGCACATTGCAACTTCATCATTTTGGACCAATTAGGATGCTTCAAAACAAAATGATAACGATTGATTCACCTAACGGTAACACAAAAATAGGCAGGAACAAATTCTGGTTTAGTAAATTCAGGCAAGGCTGGTTTGTAACATGAGCTAAAAAAACCCAGAGAGGACTCCCACACTCAGCAAGGTGCTGGCTCTTCTTTTACAATTAAACAAAACTGGGCGATGTTGAAGTGTGCATGAGATCAAAGTAACCGGGGCGGCTGCATGCATGACATTTCAAATTCGTCACATTCTATTAATGTTACAGCAATGAAAATATTTTGCATAGACACCTGTTCTAGAGAAAAAATAAAATTTCATTTTTTATGAACAAATGAATAAACACTGCCAACTGTCAAATAAATAACAAATGCTGCCTATGCCAACAATGACTCATACTAAACTCTTCACAGTCTACCACGAGACACAATTCACACTGCCAGAGTAAGGCACTGCATCCCTATACTTACGAGTCGGAAAGAGTTATAAGTAATGAAGTCTGAGGCAAAATCATCTCAGTAGAGCTGTTGTAGGTGATGGCACGCCTTAGACGCGATGACTGTGTCTTCCCTGACGCGCAGAGGGCATTGTCTTGCTCAGCAATGATGACCACCATCACTTCGATATTATTGGTAGCCAGGTTCCTGATAATACTACTGTCTTCTGTCTGCACATTAGCCGTGTCAATAAAGACTAGCGTGCCATTAGGGTCCCTAAAGAGCAACAAAAAATAATAAAACGTACAATAATAATAATGAAAGTTAATAGCAATAATAAAGAGTTCAATAAAATACAATACGGCCGATAAGTAAACTTTTCTTTTCTTCATTTTTTCAACAAACAAATCATATTGAAAGATCGATGCCATAGCAATCATCACAGAATAATTCTCAGGAATTGTAGGTACCCATAGTAACGTTAGAAGCCTTTGAAAAATGAAAAACAATTTGGGCAATTATTTTTGTCTGAGATTGATGAGATGGTAAGTAAAATGTAATACATTACAGTTCCATGGTAACGCCAGGCAAATTGTAATAGTAACAGTAATGATACATTAACGGTAATTCCATTGAGCATTTTTTATTCAGGATACAAAGTTAAAACTGTACACAACACGAAAACTGCATTTTCGCATAAGATTAGGTTTTTGTTGAAAACAATGCATTGGAATGATAATGAGTGAAACGAATATTATATCGTTCCTCTCACAAGACATGTGTTCCATGGCAGGGTGGCCAGCATAAGCAGAGATTGACGACTGTAGAATAGAAATTCAAAGTTACGGTTAAATTTCTTCACTTTGGGACAGTCTCGAAAATTTGGGAACCAAAATTCAAGCTGAAACTGAATTTCCTCTGGAACATTGTGTTTTGTATCAACAGATTCTGAATATAAAAATAGCCACTGATGCAACATTCCCATGAGTTCCCATAGCGCACATCTTTGAAGTGGATGATCGTTTGTCATTGATCGTAATTCCTGAATTTGGAACGGCCAGTATTGCCTATCTTTAAAGTTTGGAACAAACTCCGACCTTGAGCAACATAATTAAATTTTCACTGTCCCAAGTGGGAGAACTTTTACCGTAATTCGTACCGTCTTGAACAATTACCAAAAACAATTATCCTGAACCCTTAACTTACGGTGTATAGGTGTATGAAGGAAACACCTCCTGGCAACAGTCCTTAGGTTCAGAATTGCAGTACTCATTGACCACTTTCTTAACTGCCGCTTTGAGGTTTGGCATCGCAGCTTTTGTCTGGGAACAAAATTACAGTGGTAAATGGTTAGCTCCGGATATCAGGCTAGTCTCCAAGACTAAATTGAATGCAGATTCTTAATCTATACACGGAATAGTTGAGGCATGTTTATGAGTTGGCAGACTATGAGGAAAATGAGTTGCTTATAATTCTAACACAGATCTGTCATCACAACTATTATAGCAGACACACTGATTAAAAGGAAAATGGTAATTCTAATCATCACAATCACAATCCTGTAAAGCAGCATTGAAGTACCTTTTCAATGGTAAGTGATGGGCCAGAAAGAATGATCTTGACGCCATTCGACTTCATGAGAGGATCCACTGAAAAAAGTCATGGTGATCAATCTAATAATACCACTGAAGTCAAAAGCAACTTACCCTAACAAGTTAAAAATAACACCTGTGAGCTCAGCTATAAGTGTTTCCTAGAGTAAAATTTAATTTCTTGTCACCTGCAGATGTTTAATAAGCACATTTGGCAAATATTTCATAATTATTACTATTATTATTATCATAACAAAATTTTCCTCCCAAGGAGGTTTGTTAAATAAATTTATCAATGAAACAAACACCAGCTACTAACATGGACAATAGATGGCGTTGCATGTCTCCCTCTCAGTGCCTGAACCAGGACAATCAGCACCATTGCCCTCCTTGTCCATGCACTGCCTCATCCGATATCGTTCTCCGCTGTCACAAGTCTTGGTACAGGTACTCCAGTTGCCCCAAACACCCCAGACACCATTGCGATCTGAAAAAAAACAGAGTAAGTGTCTCAACAAGATAGAATAACAAGTCACTCACATACTGTCCAATCAGAAGGCAAATCATATGTCTGATCCGCCATATGAAAAATGTCACGTCATGTGAACATTAGTCAGTTCAGTAGCTGTCTTGCGGCTAGAAAAATCTAGCCAAAATCATGTCTCCTCATTTGAAATACACAACAATGTCTCATGTACTCTTGCTTTTTAACGAGGCCTTAGCGTACGTCCTACCATTACTGAACTCTGATCCCGACTTAATTCTTATTGCCCAAGATGAGATTTTCTACAGTTACACCCCCTTCACTCCAAAGCTTTCTGAAAATCCTCACGCATTAGAAACTCGGCCCATGTCATGACACTATAGTACTCAACAGATTTGCACAAGCCCTGTGTGAAGTCAAGAGGTCTGAGGGCCATTCCAAGAAACTGACTTAAGTTCATTTTACACTTAAGTCTACGATTTGTCACATATTCCAAACTTTGAAACTTCCACATCTGGTAAGTTAATCAAAATAAGGCAAAAACTTATGCCAAAGTCAAACATTAAAAAAACTCTTTGCTTGAAAAAGACTTGAGACAAATTTAAGTTTTATTTATAAACTAGACTGAAAGTTAAGATTTGTCATAGCTAAGTCAGTTTTCTTGGAAAGGGTCCCTGTTTTCTTAGGAAATCTGGAGCAGTAGAGCATTATCATCACATCAGTGTTGGCTTCATGGTAATGTAACACTGGCTAAAACTGACAAACATGGACTAAAACTGGTGATGTATTAACTGTTAGGCTTCTGAAATTAAAGTTATCGTACAAAGTTATTAGTTAGAATCATTTTTACCGTAATACAAAATCATACTCAAACTAAATGCGTTAAGTTTCAGTTCTCTGGTTCCTGTTGATGAATAGTTTCAGTATCTTTTTGAACAGCTAAAGACAATAAGCACCAGGGTCGTGACATCAGACAAAAGAGCACTGGAACGCTAAATTTAGGTAGGATACTAGAAAAGTTATAAAATCTGATTAATTTTGTAACATCATATATCAGAAATGGCTTATTGGATTCACATGAAACTTTCATATACTATGCTTTGTGACCTGTTCTCTAAAAAGCCGTAAGGACAAATTCGAAATTCCTGTCTTGTTTTTAAAATATTCCTATTTTGCATATGAACTATCAAAAACTGAACCTTTTTGATGGTCATGAAAAAACTCAAAAGTGGCACATAATGAAAATGAAATAATTTTATAACTGGGATTTTTGAGATTTCAGAAACTAAATTTGGTCAACATGGTATTCAGACTGTTATTTTGCTTATTCGTTTGTACCTTTCTTTTTGCTAAACTTTACTAAAAGACATGGTCATTTGACCTAATAGTGAAAAGAAAAGTCTAGTTTTGTAGATCATTATTGGGCAAATTACACAGACTTATTGAGGCAATTTAAGGCAATTTATTAAAAGTACACATGGCCATGTACCCAAAGTACAACATATAAACAAGTTCATTGGAGTGCTATGCACACTACTCAGAAATAGATAAGGCTCTGCACAACCTTAACAATGGACTAGATTGATGTCAGCATTAAGTCTAGATTTAGAGCTCATTGTGATCTTGAGCTGACACCAAATAGGACATTGTAGTGTGTTTGCACAGCCTATTGAACCTGTCTATTGTTTGTGAAGATCTCTAATCTAATGAAATGCAAAGTTCAATGTAATTAGCTCTAAGCAAATCGAAGTTCTTCAGATGATTAATTGTTGGCTGATTTTAAAAATCGAAAACTCAATGGTGTTGATTTTTCTTCCTAAAAAACAAAAGTTATTTTCTCGAAATTCCAGGTTTTACTTGAAATTTATAAATTGGGCTAGAGATGTTTACCACGCTTCATCAAGCTTAGCCAACTCTGGGCTTTCAGTGTTGTGGCATACTGCTTTCCATGAGCTCTGGGGTTAAAATACAATAAGGATGTGTTCAGAATATGCAACTGAAGAATATTCCTATTGTCTGCCTGGATCAGACAACAGACTTGCCTATTTATGGTGAGAGGGCTACACTCCAGTGATGTCAACTTGTGGTTAAATTCTGTACTCCCCATGGTGACTTACACATGACTGGTCACAATATATGCATGATGCACCGTAATCATGTTAATATATGTTAATTGCATTTAAGATGGCCAATAAGGTAACTAGTAAGTAAATGTAAACAGATGTTTAAAGCTGCCGAGTAGTCCTGAAGTCCAATCTGCCTTCTGACCATGGCAGACTGGTATATTCATTGGTGAAAGAAAAAATGGGTATCACTTTCTGACAATGTGACAGAAATTTTTTTCACTCAGATAAGATGAATGGTCACTCAAGAGCAGATCAACTATTTGCTCATGACATGTTATGGGGAAGTGTCACATTTCACTTTCTCGTTATCACAACACCAACTTAAAGCTTACAGTCTATTAAATCTCACCAATTTTGGACAAAATGATTTCCAAAACCGTCTTCTTTCATGTTTCAAGGGCTTCTAACATTTTTGCGAAAAATGCCTTCTATTTTTAAAACTTGAACATAAGGAAACCACTTATTTAGGGGCTATACATAATTGTGTTTCATGGAAGACTGATGAAACAATGTCACTTGTCAATCACACTGGGTCCTAAATTGGAAAGACTTTGGTGCCCATATCTCACCTGTGCAAGTGTTGCCAGGTCCCAGAATGAAGGAGTCGCTACAAGCACACTTGTAGGAGCCATCTGTGTTATTGCACACGCCACGAGTAGCATCACAAGGTTTATTGACTACGCACTCGTTAACATCTGGAATGAACGATTTAATAATAGAATGACAGGTCACCACAATGCCTTCACAATAATGCATTGAAACAACGTCATGAACACTGTTCTATAATTAGCAGCACACAGATGCTTCCAACGGATTACCAAATACACCATTATCATTTTTCACAAGGTAAGCAGATTATGGTCAATGTCTACCATTTGGACAGACACACTGTATACAACTGTAACCTACCATCACAAGTCTTGTTGTCAGTATTCAGTGTCTTGCCATTCGGACAGACACAACGATCCACGCCATTAATCTTGGCACAGCTGAACTCACACTGTGAAGCGAATTGGGGGTTACATTCAAACTCAACCACACAAGACTTCTGGTCAGAGTCCAGTCTGTAGTGGGGCAAACACGAGCAGCGATATGTGCCGGGCATGTTGTTACAGAGGTGGGAGCAACCATGGTTACCAGAGCACTCGTCGATATCTAGGAAGAAATAAAGTGTCATTTAAGTATCTCTTCAACAGTCAAACATCAGTCACAAATCCTGGGCACAGTCCACAAGTTGTAGATCCATGACTTAGTCATGCAGTGTTCACATGACAGTTTATTCCGATACCCCCTCCAAACTCTACCAAAATCATGTAACATTTCAGGCTTGGAGGGGTAATTAGTCAGCATAGTGGCTTAGAATTTTGCAGACGGTTGTAAATCATGGTTGTCACTCACACACAATAAGCTTTTTGAAATTGACATACAAGGTCAGTGAAAGTACCTGGTCTTTGTGAACCCTGCTCTTAGTCATACAACTGTCCCAGTTGGACTGTGTAAGTAAGCACACCTTAACAAAAGGTTTATGGTCTTGGCTGAGAAGGTACTTGTTCTATTACCCCCTATGTAATCTGAATAGCAGAGCCCAAACTGAGAATGAACTAAAAGCACCTATAACTATCTAGTAGCTGCATCTATTCAACTGACTGCCATATTGCCCGTGGTGCATGGCATGATGGATCATGAAGTCCTACTCACTGACTTTTGGCCACATCAACAATCTATCAGTTTATGTGAACAAAGAGAAAATATATTTAGCAAAGCATTGGGCTGTAGACATACCATTACAGATGCGCTTGTTAGCCGCCATAGTGTATCCCTTTGTACAATTACAGCTGTAGCCACCAGCATTATTGATGCAGACACCCGCTTCCTTATCACATTCATGGAGTCCTGCGACGCACTCATCAACGTCCTCACATGTGATCCCATTGCCCTTGTATCCTGCCTTACAGGCGCAAGTGAATGAACCGTTGGTGTTGGTACACACGCCCAGTATGTCGTCACAGCTATCCTTACCCAGGGAACACTCATCCACATCTGAAGTGACAACCAATGAAATGTTGAGAAATCATATTTATGATTGGCATATGCCCCTAATAACCTTGAGCACACATTACTATAGCTATTTTTGATATAGCAGTGACGTAATGTTTTGCCACTAGGTGGTGATAGTGTAGTTGGTAGTCAGTTAGCGTTCTGTATTCTTGCTTGGGGCATTTAATGCAGTGGGATTTCCCAGGCTTTAGTATAAATTGTGGCCACCGTATTTCAAATGATTCACTCAAAAATGTCCAACGCTAAGCCTAAAAATGTTCACAAATTAAGAAAGTATATTTCGTCCCTGTGAACTTGGCCCATTTTGCACACCAGCATTAGGAATTGGGCTAAGCGAAAGATGCTTTGCCCTTCCATAACACTGAAAAGTTGTACGCAGAATGTTTCATAAATTTTAAAAACTTCAAAATAATCTTTTAACAGAAAGGAACATTGACTACAGATTCTTAGTGATCAAAAATGTCTTATGCACGTCACCAGTTAAACAGTTAATGGTTGACTACATACACTACGCCAGGGTACTAACAACTCTTTGGCACAACCGCTTGCAATTACTTTCATATAAAGGTTGCATAAGACACCTACAGCACCAATTGCACTAAATAACTGAGTGACTGAAGCTCACAAGCGCCCCCTATCAACAGCAGTAGTAGTGCCAAAACAAGTACTCGATGCATGACAGCACTAACATAAAAAACACCTACCAACACACTGCCCACTTCCATCGTCGACATAACCAGGGTCACACTCGCAGCTGTATCCAGGGCTCTTATTCTGACATCGGGAGTTGCTAGGGCAGGTGTAGGTGCCAAAAGCGCACTCGTCCTTATCAACACACTTCCTCCCCTCCACCTGAGTGTAGTACAGGCTGTCTGAACAGACGCACTTGTAACCAGGCGACAAGTTTTCACACACCACATTGTAGGTGCTGTCACACAGGTGGTTGTCAGACCTTGCACATTCATTGATGTCAGTGCAGTTGATGCCTGGACCGTCCAGTTGTTGACCGCTAGGACACTGGCAAATGTCCGTACCGTTGACTCGGGCACAGGTATAACTGCAGGTGTTGTCCGCGGCACATCTTGGCAATAGAGGAACATTATTAACCATACATCAACAAGAATGTTATAAATCATTTCATGGGGAGCAGTATTTTACTATTTAATACTACCGTTTTCGCCCAACCACCTCGGACGCTTAGGAAAATTTGTTTCAGGGGGGCACTTATTGTGTCCCAAGGCGGTTGAAATCTGTATGTACGTGTTCATGGGCTGGGCGCTTATTTTAGCAAAGTCTGAAAACGCATGGGGGGCGCTTATAGGGGCATGGGTGGTTATTAGGGCGAATATAGTATTTACTTTTATTTAAATATGAATGCATAACCAAAAATCCCGCGTCTGTTTCTCAAAGTGTCTATTGGCTTTAAGTCTACTTTTGATTTTTGGCTAAAAATCAGTCTACGAATGGCTAAGCCAGTTTCAGAAAATCTGTCTACAAATCGAAGTCAAAAGACAGAAATCCGTAGTCTGCTCAACAAGACAGAAGACAAACCATTTTGAGAAACACAAAAGACAAAAAAGATTTCCGGCTATTCATAGTCAGATATCTGACTTTTGACTTCAGTCAAAAGCAAAAGCCAATAGACTTTTTAAGAAACAGGTCCTAGGTGATTACCTGACTACATAATATGGATTTAACTGACAACGAACATTGGAAGTAAATGGAAGCATTTCAAAGATAAAACTTACTTCTCAATAGACTCGCATGTCTTTCCGTCTGACTTGAGCACAAATCCTGAAGGGCAGGAGCAGACGTAACTACCCACTGTGTTACTGCAGTAAAGTTTGGAGTAGCAATCATTGGAGACATCACTCACGCACTCATTGACATCTAAAAATGACAAAACAACACATAATTCAAAACTTTGCACCATCAATTTTTATTGACGAGCTGTGTAATTGGTTGAATTCCATAAAATTTCAAAATGCATCTGCTCCAAAAAAATTTGACAGTTGCGTAACATCTTAATCAACATCCTCTAAAATAAATGCAATAAAGTGCAATGATATTCACGGTGCAACTTAATTTTTGTATACTTTTCAAATGAATAGGCAATGCACTGAGACAAAAGATGAAGGTAGCAGTCTATTCTGGGCTCCACTATCCTGCTATCCATAGGGGGTAATCAAACACTTACTTCTCACCCAGGACCATAAACCCTTCGTTAAGGGGTGTTTATAGTTACACAGCCCAACTGGGTTAGTTGCATGGGTAAGAACAGGATTCATAAAGAACTGCTTCCAGTGAACTTGCATGTCAATTTCAAAAGGTCTACTGTGTGTGGACACCCATGAATTACAACCTTCAGTAAAGTTCTAAGCCACTATGCGGACAAGTTACTGCCTCTACGCCCAAAACGAAGTTAAGTTTACACACAACACGTACCATCACATGTTCTACCATCAGAGTTTAGTGTGTATCCATTTCCACAATAACACATGTACGTGCCGATCTGGTTGCGACATCCCTGAGAACAGTTCCCACGGTCAGGCTGAGCACATTCGTTCAGGTCAATACACAGATCCCCAGAGAGGGCATAACCAGTCTTACACGAGCAGGTGTAGCCACCTGCAGTGTCCGTGCATACGCCGTTGGTCTTGTCGCAGTTGTTTAGAACACTTTTGGCACACTCGTTAATATCTGGAATTGACGAAAGCTAGAGCACACTGTTTTCAAGAACTGCAACTTTACACTATTTTGTTTACTTACACTTGTCAGCTCCCCATATTTCAACATGAAACCTAATCTTTGTGAAGGTATCAGTGATCAATTATAGTGCTCGTAAATGGGTAAATGGGGGACATTTATGTCTTTGTAATTTAAAATACATAATGCCAAAATGTTTGAAAATTTTTAAACTTTAATAGGGTTAACAAATTAAAGTTGCATTTTGCCGTTTAGCTGTCTAAAACACATTTATCAAATTATGCCTTTTACTACCATAACCAACTCAAGTCACAGTCATATTCGTTTTAGCCAGCTCAACGTGGCAAGATGCAGCTTTAAATAATATGGCTGAGGACACCTACTGTTGCACGTCTTGCCATCACTGTTGAGACTGTATCCCTTTTGACAAGAGCAGATGTAACTGCCGACTGTATTGGAACACGTCTGCTCACACTTGGTGCCACCTGCTTTGGCACATTCATCCACGTCTGCAAATTACAAATCGACCTTAATCATTATTGACCTATGTGTGCACCTCCTAGAGCATAAATCTGTGGCATTGGAGTCATTCACTCCAGAGCTTCTGAAGTGTCGGGAAGGCGATCATCTGCTCAGTAAGGTGACAGCTGATACTGGGGAGAGCCTGTTTACTTTTATCTGAGGATAAACTGAACTTTTGTGTACATGGCGTTTTGTATCATCTGTAAGGTCAACTTATCCGGTTTCAGAAAAGAACATATTGCACAAATGTTCAAAGAAACTGAGAGTAGACATAATTGAAGTCTAAAATTTTTCTGTAAAAAGAATCAAGGAACATATGGAAACCACATGGATACCGGCAAAACATAATGCATTCCAAGAAACAAAGTGGAATAAAAGTAGGCTACTATACTCAACAATGTAAAGCATTAAAGTAAGAAAGTCAATTTAGGAAATCTATTAATTTAGGATTGCTTAGCCAGGGCAATTCAATCAATATGGCTGAGAGCTCTGGATAGGCCTTACAATAACAGTGTACCTAAACACAAAATATGAAATGCATTAATAACACACAATAAATCAATCAACCAATCAATCAATCAATCAGACTCAACTTCAAAAAACATCATTAAACCCAGGGTTATGACAGTTTGTCAATATTACCTTCACATGTCTTTCCATCTGAGCTCTGATTGTATCCTGCCCTACACTCACAAGTGTAGCTACCTTCGTTGTTTTTGCACTCGCTAGACGATGCCCTACAGAGGGCAGTACCTGCTGAGCACTCGTCAATATCTACAACACACAGATGCTGGCATCAACTACAACAGGTTCCAGGAGCTTCTCTGAGGAGGAGACAGAATTTAAACACTTCCGTCACATTAACTGAATTCCACATAGATAAGAGCAGAAAGTAAATGGTAAATCTCTTGTGGAGAAATTCTCCAGAAGGTTAGCTGTAATCTTCTGTAAGGAATAAGTTGAGTCGAGTGTAAATATTTGGTTTGGTAATTGGCCCGATAATGTTGCATAAACAGCATAAGTAATGAGAAGCATAATATGGCAACATTGTACAAAAATTTTTGGTTGTGTAAGTCACAGTTCTTGTCTGATTTTCAAAATTCAAAAACCTAATCATGTGTACTTTTCACGAAGTATTCAAAATTCATGTGCTATTTAAATGCTTTCAATTCGAAAATTCAAAAATACTATTGTTGTCCCCTGAGTGTTTATGATGGGCTGATTATCTAGTGAACGATAACATCAGCAGCCTGAGGTGATATAATTAAGTACAACAGCATGGTGCCTTTGACCAATGCGACAGGTTTCCAGGAACGCAAACCGTTCGAGTTCCTCAATCTCGGCCGGTAAGGGTGACAACATAGGATTCTGTTCATCATAACAAATCTTGCCATAGAAACATACGCAGTCAAGTACAAGAGACTTAATTTTGTTGATTACAACACATAAGCCATTATAATTACCAATGCATTGTTTTTCCGAGTTTAAAGCATAACCCTTGGGGCACTGGCATAAGAAACCCTGGTTGGTTTCATCGTTGGCGCAGACCGAGCGGTTGTTTCCTCCGTCACACGCAGCTCGTTGCTCTGCACTGCATTGACTGGCCGGCTCACAATTCCGCAGGTCTGCTGCAAGCTTGAACCCTGCCTTACATGAGCACGAGTACTTGCCCACTTCATCATTACACTCCTGCCAATCATAAAATTGACCAATAGTGAAAAAGAACATCATAAAATAGACCAATACTAAAACAGAACATCATAAAACTGACCAATAGTAAAACACAACATCGTAAAACTGACCAATAGTAAAACAGAATATCATGAAACTGACCACTAGTAAAACAGAACATCATAAAACTGACCAATAGTAAAACACAACATCGTAAAACTTACCAATAGTAAAACAGAACATCGTAAAACTGACCAATAGTAAAACAGAGCATCATAAAAAGACCAATAGTAAAACAGAACATAGAAGCCAACACGTTTAATTAAAATGTTTGAATACTAAAAAGCGTAGGCCATTTTTGGCAGAGGCTTCTTCTGGGATTTTTCTAAACAATGTTGTTTAATTTGTTTTCTGAAAATCTGTATCCAACCATAAATCAATTTTTATGACCATTATCTTATGGTAAGTATGAATTTGTAAAGTAACAAGTCAAAATCAAGGACTAAAGGGCCAATCAAAACTTTTGGCACAAAATCACTCGTCACTAGAGGGCAGCACCAGAACTGAAAGTTTGGAAAAATATAATGTGCTTTGTGGTGCGAAAACGACTAAGCAACCACCACAAAAATATGAAAAGACCAAAAGAGAGCCTCAAAATTTATTGATGAAGATAGCAAATCTTTTGCACAAAATATTCCCAAAGCGCATGCCATCTGATCACAATAAATCTCACCAACAGACATGCAAATTTTTAGTCAGATTATACGTAACCTGACTAGTTGGTTATGGTGTCATCGTATGTTTGCAACCTGACAATTGTACCATTTTATAATGTCAGCACTGCAGCACACAAAAGCCAGTACAGGGGTGGTGATACTGGCAGGCAACTGGTCACTGTCTCATATATGCCTTCTGTACTGTGATAACCCAAGTTTCCCCACCATGAACCAAATTAAGCCATAATGCAGTCTGTTACCTGTGCACAGTTGTTCCCCAACAGACATTCGTCGATTGCATCACACATGGAAGTCTGTGCATTCCATTTGAAGCCAGGAATACAGACACAGTCATAGCTGCCCTCATTGTTCTGACAGAAAGAGTTATTGGGACACGGAGCTGTGTTAGCCGAACACTCGTCAACATCCTGACAGGTGCCTTCATAACCTGACACACAAGAAATACAGTCAGGCATGCTGTAAACTTCACAATTAAATGAGATAAGGAATGATTGGAAGAAATCTTTTAAATTTCTCCAATGTCATGTGGTCAGCCTGACCAGTTCTATCCACATTCCATTCTCACTAAGGGGGCTTATCAATAGAGTGACTCTATTCAGACTAGGTTACATAGTGAGAGTAATTATCATTTCTTATCAGATGTCTTAAATAAAAGGTTTGAAAGCAACCAGGCTGTATTTTTCCCTTTTCTTTTTGGGACGAGAAACAGATGGAAACTATAAAATCTGAATCGAGGGGTAAAAATTGGGCTATGCGGGTTCTTAAATTTCTACAATTGAGGTATATCGATTTTGTCAACAAAACCAAGCCTTGAGCTATAATTCATTGGAAACTGGTTTCCAGCATGGCTTATTACCCAATTATATGCATGTAGAAAGATTGAGGATAACAAACCCTGTTATGATAAAGTAATCGTTTATGATAAATGGCATGTTCACAACATATCCCAAAGCTGCCCACGGTAAGGTCCATATGAGGGACTAGGGGTACACCTCGGGGATATCCCGTAACAGGCTTTCCTATTTATTAACTTTTCACCATTCATTGGTTATAAAAGATTACGACTGTTACATTACATAAAATTTCAAGCTAACTAAATATTCCAAGAGCATGATAATGCAGCACTGGTATGTTTGCACTTTGTGCATCGCACGCAGGACAGATAAAAAGGGCTGGTCATTATTTTAAACATTCCTATTAAATGAAGTAATGTTAGTAAAAATTATTGATAGCCTCTCGGGGGTGCAAAAAGGACAGAGGCGCTCTCCTCAATAGGAACACATATGCCACCTTTCAGCATGATTCTTTAAGAAATTCAGATAGGGAGGAAGATAACAAAGGCCAATAGGGGACCCAATGAATGTCGAATCTAACTGAAGCAGGGCCGGTGTTGTTGTCTATGAGATAGTGAACTTATTTGCCAAATTCCATGAAATACGGGTGGTGGGCAAACACAAAGAAAAACAAACTGCCACATGGAGACTATATGCAGATTTGTCACAAATTCTGCATCTGTTGCACTCTCCTCAATAGAAACATATGTCAAACATCATCATGGAGATCCATCAAGGAACAGTTATTGAGCCACAAGCATAAAAAATGCGACAAGACAGTGCCACAGCAGTCGGTCAACACATAAAACAACGGTGGTTAACATATAATTCAGATTCCTATTATTCAGAGTTAGTGAGTATAAATTGTAGGATGTTAAGTTGGTGCAGATTTCTCCTTGCATTCAGACATACACAAGAAAATGCTAACCATGGGTTGAGGTGTACATACATCGTGAACCATAACACAGTCGTGCATCACCTGGCGAAACATGCAAAATGTGAGCTGAAAAATACCTGAACCACTGTAGCCTGAAATGCAGGAACACGTGAAGCTTCCCACGGTGTTCCTACAGGTGGCCTTAGCGTCACAGTTGTCTGTGCCACGCGCACATTCATCTTCGTCCGTGCAGTTCTTAAGGTTGGCTGCCATGTTGTATCCAGCGCTGCATGAGCAGACGTAGCTTCCTGGCAGATTTTCACATTTCTGTTCACCTGGAAATCCACAGTATAGATTTTTCGATAAATAATCCGCAAAAATATTAAAAATAGCACAATAAAAATGGTGACAACCCATATTAAGAAAAACCAAAGGGTTTCACCACTGACAGAACATGGAACCCAAACGATGATTCTCAATGGTGCAGCTGCCGCACAGACCAAAGGGAAAGCATGAATATATGCCACATAAACCTGAATGCTTGATTTCAATATGGTCCTCACAAGTTTGTGGCCGTCATGAAAACAATCAACAAGTCAACTTGATGTACCGTATGCCCATGTAAAAATAGGAACTTCCTTGTTGTACTTTAAATAAATTTTATCTGAATGAATTTATGGAGCTGGCCTACACGATACCCACAACACTAAAGGTATTTATATCATTGAAAATTCGCCAGACGTCAAGTCGCTGTTCTATTCAGAAGACATTGTTCTTTGTGGGAGCAAATCAAACCTGAGTCTAAAAACAATGTTAAATTGTCTCTAGCTATGATTATTGCTCGTCTGGGAATATGAGCGTAAATCTAAAAAAAGATCATGACAGTTTTTAAAAATGAAAATTTTAACTCACATGGGAAGTCCTTCAGACACTCATTATAGTCGTAGCAAACTTGACCGTTTCCAACTAAGCCCACAGGGCATGGATCGCACTGAAATGTGACGTTGGAGACAGCGAATGTTTTGGCTGGCACGTCAGTACATGTAGTGTGGCAGGGATTGTCTGCACAGCCATCAATGTCCGTATCACAGAGGTCTCCAGCATAACCGGGCTGACACTGACAGGGGACGATGACGAAGTTTGCCAAGCCGTTGGTCCCGAATTGACAGACACCACCATTCTGGAAGAATAAAAAAATGATAGTGACGCAAGTTAAAATCACACAGTAACAATTTAGGATCAGCAATCGTAACTTTGAGCTATTTAGTAAATCATTAGCGAGATAACTAACAATTAAGAAATGACTATAGCTGATATGGCTGGTACTGCTGATGCTGCTACTGCTGCTGCTGCTGACACTGCTGCCAACTCGTGCTGCTGACAATACTGTTGCTGTTGCACTGCTGCAGTTGTTGCTGACGTTACTACTGCACTGTTACTGATGCTGCTGTTGTTGCTGATACTTCGACTACTGGTGTTGTTGCTGCTGCTACCACTAATGCTGTCAATACTGGTGATATTGCTACCTCAAAATGATACTTCTGCTGCTGCTGCTGCTCCTGCTGCTGCATAATTCTGCTGCTTTTGCTGCTGCTGTTGTTGCTGCTGCTGCTACTGCTGCTGTTGCTGCTGCTGTTGTTGACGGGGTTGTGATTATCATGTAACAGACACTCACAGCAAATAGACTAACCTGGCAGTTACACAGCTCCACTTTTGGAACCCACAGCGATGAGGCAGACAGATCGGTGGCTGTAATCTGTACTGTGGCATTGGCAACATACTTAACACTAGTCCACGACAGTTTCTTGGTGTCATTAGCGACTGAGAGGCCAGACGGCGCATTTTCATTCAACAGGAAATAGATGGCGTCACCGTTTTGATCAGTAGCATCAAGGGTATGCAGGTCTGAGTAACTATGACCTACTATGACTTGTAGAGTTGCATTCCCTTTGACAATTGGGGGGTAGTTGGCTGTAAACAACAATGTCAATAATTGGGTTACAAAACAATTTACTCATACCAAAGCTCCTTCTCAATATAAGTTTAGGACCAATAAGTTCATTTTAGCACTGATAACTGTACATAGTTAATCTTGTATCGAATGGAGGTGTGCCAGTGGAATATTTGGAAAAGTCATGAACAGCAAAATATGCCTCCACAGCAGAGGATTTGGTGCAAATGCAACTCTACTCAGCACCCCTGCAAAACCAGTGAAGCGTAGCAGAGTGAAATTTTTTTGAAAGTCTTCATATAATCAAGATCCACTCGTGAAACTTAAATCTAAAGATGATCATTTCACACGACTCTCCTATCTTGCTTAAATTAAATATAACCTTTTAACAAAATGAAAAAGAATGCACCTTTCTGCCGGCAAAATCTGAAAAAAATGAAATAAGACTAATTGTCCTTGTGCTGTAGGAATTAAAATGTTTAGCACAGCGTTGTGTAGGACTGATGACACACAAAAGAATGACCACAACAGGAAAAAAACTACAATACAGCTTTAGTTAAAATAACTACTGCTCATGAAGCCAGTAACTTGGTTTACACTGATGATAATATTTCTCTCCTTGAGAAGATAAAGCGCACAAAACTTACTCAGGGCTTTTCGTTTGGCTTCAACATCTATTTTCGCTGCCTGGGTTCCTTTTGCAATCTCTGCACTACCCGTAACCTTGAAGTCAAAATAGCATTGCCTACGAGCAGCTGGGTTGGGGTCTGATGATTGGCCGTAGCAAGCTTCCTCTGCAGCAGCCCGTTCAACACTGTCTGGGAACATGATGGTGAGATCCGAGTTAAAGAACACCGGTATATTGTTGGGTTCATCGAAGAAAGCCCAACTCTCGTTGTTAGCACGGTCGTAATAGAACAGCGAGGTGTCATTGTTGATTCTCCCTGGAAATGAGAAACAGAAGTCCTGAGCAAGGACACAAGAAACATTCTGATGGACTGTCTCAGCTCTTCTTGTTAACAGGGTAAGACTTAAAATATCTCTGGTGTGTTTCATGAAAAATTAAAGAATTAAGACAGGAACTTGATTATACCTTCTCCCTTCACAAAATGAGCACATCGCAGTCCAGAAATGGCATTGAGATTGTCACAGAAACTAGTAATTATGCGTATATTCTCAGAGATTGCACTTTTTCTCAAGTGAGATTTAACTACTTTTCAGAAACAATTGAATGGAGGGCAAAAATAAATTTCTGACTTAAGTCTTGATCCAGTTTTCATGAAACGGACCCCAGGCTAGTTTCACTCACAATGAACAACTGAAATTGCATACCAAAAGTTTGGTCATTTCTGATGGTTTATTAGGAAAGTCACATAACTAAGAGATGTCTTTATAAACATCAGATATGGCCAGTTCCAGAAAATCGATTAGTTGACCTTGCCTAAGAGTGGTGACAGGCCACCAAGCCTGGACCACTGATGTTCATGAACAGGAGTAGCCGAAGGCCAACACCATACTGCCACATGTTTCTGTGGATCCAAAAGCAAGACAAGTTTTTACTATGAAGGTAATTCTGACAATATCTCATTGGGAAGATCGTGGCTGTCCTAATACTGGTGAAGCATATATTGGCTAAGTTTTAGCACAATGTTGAAGGAGCAGATTTTGGCTATGTTCTACCACAACACTGACGGAGCAGATCTTGGCTATGTTCTACCACAACACTGATGGAGCATATCTTGGCTATGTTCTACCACAACACTGACGGAGCAGATCTTGGCTATGTTCTACCACAACACTGAAAGAGTAGATCTCGGCTGTGTTCTACCACAACAAAGATGGAGCAGATCTTGGCTATGTTACCACAACACTGAAAGAGTAGATCTCGGCTGTGTTCTACCACAACAAAGATGGAGCAGATCTTGGCTATGTTCTACAACAATACCGATGGAGCAGATCTTGGTTATGTTCTATCACAACACTGACGGAGCAGATCTTGGGTATATGTTCTACTAACAATACTAGTTGCAGTAATCGTAAAACAACTCACATTCTTGTCCCCAGAAGAAGATTTCTTCTTCAGTTGAGTCGATTCCCGTCTCCAGCTGGGTACCGTTGGGATAAGCAAAGTCATTGTCAAGGTTGTCGTCCGAGTTGCCCATCAATCCCACAGGTTTGCCCTTCCACTCTCCAGGAGCGATGACAACGACACGTAAGAGATTAAACTCCACTTTTACCTGCACGCTTACACCAGTTAAAAAGGCCATGGTATAAAATGTCTCCGAGTCCCTAGTAACAGTCATCAAGCGAACACCGTTGTGAGATTGGTGCTGGGAAAGTATCTTGTCCCCACCTCCATCTTGTATAGTCTTGTTGATGTACACATCTGTAAGGGGGGTACAGATACTTGATAATGACAGCACTCTCATAAAATTGTCATCTTTTTATTGCCTCCTACGTCATGCATTCTAAATCTACATTTAGTGAATATAAAATGATTGTCCGCACTTAAGAGCAAAAACATTTAAAAATTAAATAAATAAGATAACCATAAAACTGCCATTAGAGGACAAAGATGCACTTGGACCAGTATAAAAGATAGAAGTGTCATTCAACCCAAAAGTAAAATGTTGTGATATTGTATATTGAGAGCTGCTTCTGCAGGTCAAAAATTCTTAACTTCAAAGACAAATAAACCAAACATGAAGTGTATGCATACAGACTGGAGTCGCACGGTCACTCTATATCACCTAGTTATTAAAAGACATGTGACGTTGATGATCACTCATATTACAAAAGAATGAAGTGGATCATTAAGTCAAAATAACACTCATGAGCTCATAGAAAAAACAAGAGGCAAGACTGTGTTAACTTACATGATTTCACATTTTTGTGAGCGCTGCAAAATTATATCAAAAGATCCCGCGCATGCAACTCTGGGAAACAAGATGTCTCACAATAACAATCAAAATTACCACTAAACAGCACTCAGTATACCTACAAAATCCCTGACCATGCTCTAGTGACCAATGACAGTAACAGTCATCAAATTAGAGAAAATGCAAAAACTATTTTCAGCACGGAATGATGCAATATAGAGATTGGTGGCAATGATCTCTCTGGTACAACATTTTTAAACCAACTCAAATGAAGAAACTCAAATTTTTTAATTTTTCAAACAAAAAACAATTGCCAAAAGGGGGCACACTACACGTCGCTTGTTTTTGGTAGATAGCAATGATCACCACAAGCAATGAAATGAACTGACCAATTCCACTTCCAGAACTGTTCAGTCTGAACTCTACGACATCGCTCAAAGGACTCATTTGCTTGGCAGCAACAGACGTCAAGATGGTCGCGTCTTGTGCCTTGCCATTCTTCATGACTGGTGTGGCACGTGCTTGAACTTCAAACTCTCCATCCACCTTTGCCAGAATATACTCTCCACGTCCGTTGAACGTGAACATTTTGCCATCAAAGGTCAGGAAGTGAGGATCGCCAATACCTGAGGCTGAAATCAGCAGAGTCAGTACTAATGAAACTTAGATCCACATACAAAAATCTCAACTTTAGTTCTCATGCCAGACAAACAAGTTCACTACACTGCAACCATGATTCATTTCTGGTTTGTGTGTTGAAATACAATTACTGAACAAAATTAGAAGGCTAGATATTAAGAAACAACGGAATCATCATGCCTATCAAGAACTATCAGTTATGTAATTGGATTGCCAGATTACAGAACGATAAGTACAATCTGAATTAATCCCTATAATGGCTGTGTCCAAGGGACCCAGCCCATTTGATTCTCAACCGTAACTAAAACACTGCATGTGACTGAAAGTCAGACATTCCCTTAAAACACCACAGTATTCCAGACAGACAGATATGGTGTACCTGGTTTTCGGTTGATAAACTTGGCGCTTGTGACAATGGGACGTCGCGTGAGATAATCTTCACACAGATCGTAGCTACTAGCAAAAGAATCGATGTTGGCTTGACGGCAGCAGTGCCTTGCAGCCTCATGGTCAAGGTTGTTCTTGTCGCCACTGTATCGCTTAAGGGTGTTGAGGAAATCTGCTGGCTCACCCTCGGTCAGTAAAGCACCATCCCTGTAACATGCTCGCAGCTTTGGCTGCTCCTCCCCATCAATAAAGAATGAATCCATACTCTCAAAGCATCTCACGCCATCTACTGGACTTCCTGTTTTGGTAATGTCGACCCAGAAAGACTCATCCACCATCTCCCTTCCACTTGGTGCCAAATTTGCTTTCTCTGTCGAGAATGTGCTGTTTTTATCATCGGTAATCCACGTTCTACAGGCGAGACCTGCGTGAACAAATGAAGCATCGTGGCCAGTCGTCAAGCTGTAGACAAATCGTCCTTGTTGACCATTCTTATGCTGAGTCTGCTGGTCCATGCGAGAAATCAACGTTTGGTCCTTGCCATGCTGAAGATAAGAATTCTCATACTCCTTAGATGTCCTTGGTGTCTTAATACCAACCCGTGCTCGAAAGTTCTGCCCGGGCGACAAAGTCTTCTTCCAGTTCATAGCGCGGTCCTCGTAAATAAATGCTGCATAAGTGTTGTTGTAGTCAGATGTGAGGATGCACTGGAAAGTCACGCTGTTCTGATTCTCCGGATCTTTCATCTTGTTCCATGTGAACACAGCAGCGTACTGAGCCTTGAATTGCAATGAGGAATCATATGCATTAACAACTGCAGAAGCAAACTGCAAGGCAGTAGTTGTCTCTCCTGAGCTTGCATTAGTAATTTCAAATGTGTTGTAGAACAAGCCGCTGTCAGCATCGCTACTAAGCTCGCTTGTTGACCAATAAGGACTAATCAAAACTCGCTCTTTCCAGCTTTCATGAAATGTGAAGTCATTCAAATTTTTTTCACTTGGGCTACTAAACTCCTTGCGCTGCTCAGTAGTGCTACTACCAGGCAAATCAACCATCAACACAACTCCTGACTTGGTGGCATAAACCACACGAGAGAAGGATCTAGTATCATACGGTAAAGACAGGGGGCTCTCCAGGTACGGCGTGAAGTCTTCTCCAAGTTTCACTTTTTTGTGAGCTGAGAACTTCAGCAGGCGACCATCTGCAAGAAAACACCAAAACAACTTATTCTTGAGAACATCATTTCATAACATGGCATTTGAAGACTATATTGATCATACATGAGTCACATGAGGTATACTTTTTGACTAGCAAATGGTAAGAAATGTCAAAAAACATGATGTTGCAGCTATAAATTGAAAGAATATTAATTTACAATCATCATCAAAGCCAGGAGAGTGTTCCATAAACCAAATATCTTGATCTCGCAAGATCTCACAAAACCAAGCGAGTGAAAGGTGAGTGTTTCGTGAGTATGCTCGGGGTGTACTATCCTAGCAAAGCATGCTCGGGGGTGTACTATCCTAGCAAAGTATGCTCGGGGGTGTACTATCCTAGCAAAGTATACTCAGGGGTGTTCCTAGCAAAGTACTGCGGCCCCTGAACATACGTAATGCTATTATGATTGTGAATTAGCGAACTTAGGGGCTTCAGGGAGTATAATGCTGGAACACTACTAACACTATATACCCTTTCCGTCCACAAAATGGACGAAATCAAACGTCTAAATTGTTCAGGCTACTCCTATTTTAATGCTGTAAAATTAAAGTAAAATAAAGAGTAATTGAGTGGACAGACTTAAGGTTTTCTGACAATCCAGGGTTGCCCGCCTCAGTGCCAACTAGAGAATTATGACATGTAGATGGCGCTTGCTATTCGCCCTAGCCTCCATGTGGACTTTTGTCTCTAAGTCCATTGTTTAATTAGCGGTAAGATTCCCTCATTTATAGTAGCCTTTATGCACAACTTTAGCATTGTTAACCTATTATAGTCACACCTCACTTATCAGTCCATCATGACAAGTGACGATTATGAAATGATTGGTCGGTGAGCTTGGAATCTTGAATTTCAAATTCAATTCACTATAATAGTGGAGATTTTTCACCGCAAGTGTAAGTTAATGTTTTGCAGTCTACGAAATTCAGCCCTGCTGTACTTGTCAACAAGAGCCCATAGAGGGCACTGTATATTCATAGGCCACTGATGACAAATACATGAGCACATAGATGGCGCTGTATATTCATAGGCCAATGATGACAAATACATGAGCAGGAGCCGGGATTGACAGAAACAAAAAATCCAATGATTTATGCAAATACTTTTCTGAATTCTTGATCATAATTTTAATAACGATATGCACGAGTTCATGGATACAAGGTAAAGATTAGGACTACAAGATTTCGATGGTAATAGTAATACTTCACTTTCAATATGCTAACATGACCTAAGGCAAGACTGATTCCGGAGATCCAGGTTTTTCGCCATAATGGAAAACGGACGAGATTCACGGAAACTGAATTTGTTTTCAGAATTAGTCACGGTTATTTAGATTCGGAATTTCCATATCTCATCAGAAGATGCCAGATATTTTTGGACTTTAATAACTAAAATTAGGAATATAATCTACCAAATTCAACATATTCTGGCCACAAATCGATCAACGATTGTTTTGCACCACACTTGTTCAAGTAGTTGTTCAATCTTTCTTCAGGTGGCGCTGCTTTTTTCAGGTCTCGGGAAACACTACATGAATTAGAGCAACAGATTAATCAGCAAAACGGAGCTGCACCATGGTAACGCGGCGAAAAAAGTTAGATAATTTTTAAGTTACATAAACATCACTTTGAATTACTTAAATGGAATTTGATAGTCTCCAAAATGAAAAAAATAATTTCATTTTTGCTATTTAAAGCAATTTTTTTGGTTTTGAAAACAGAAAACAGGGGTCTCTATGAGTTACTGATGTAATTCACCGACACTCACTCACCTCTACAAGTGCCAGCTTTGCCATCTCCCTGATAGGGGTCACTGCAACTGCACATGTAGCTACCCTGGGTGTTTTTGCAAGAGGATCTGCCCGGATCACAGTCATTTTTTCCTTCACATTCATTGACATCTGAAGGAAAGACACTCAGATTATTGAACAGCAGTCAGTTCATGTGAAAATACATATCCAGTAAACACAGTGAATTGTCAACAAACCATTCACCACCAATTTAAAGTTGCAACAAAATTTAATACTCACATCACTTTTGTGTCAGAAATTCAAGAAACTGTCCAAATGCAGAGACATATTACTGCATACATCAGTGTTTAATCACCCTCAACACCGTATAAACCAGAGTGTTTATAACAGATGTTCTTAATTTAAAACGCATTCTAATACTTAATACCAAGTGTACTTCATGAAAAACACTGAAACAATATTGTTTAAATGGGAGGCGCCAAAAACACTCCTTTGTTCAAGACGCGCTTACCAGCACAGGTTTTCGTGGAACTCACATATGAGTAACCATTTCCACAGAGACATTCATAGCTGCCTATGGTATTCTGACATCCTATCACTCCGGGAGCATACTTTCCACTACCGTTACACACGTTGCTGGCATCCAAACATTCATTCTTGTCTGGAAGAAAAAGAAAAATGCTATGAATAACCACAAGGTGCTGACATATCTTCAAATTGTCACTAAAGTATACAATGGATTAAAGAGCATGGAACGCCAAAACTCAAATACCGTTTAAACAGATAGTAGCATTATAACCTGCTATTTGGGGAAGCTAACATGACCTTTATTCACTTTGAATATTGCAAGAATTTCTAGAAAAAGCCATCAGATTCACTACTTTTAAACCCAGTTTTCAAACTCTGCTCCTAATAAATGCAAGCATCATGCCGGGCCTCAAATGAAATTACCCATTGATCATTTCCCAAATGCATAACCGTCAATAAAGGTCACATTTTGCATATGAGGGAAATGTGCTTCATCTAATATGTCTTGCCATGTCAAATAAGGAGGCGTGCTTTGCCATGTGGGAGAAAAATCGATGAAGTGACGAGCAGTTAACAGGTCCTTTTTTATTTGAAACTAGTCACAGAAAAATGCTTTGGACATCAACAGAAATTCAAAATCTTTACGAAAAAAACTGCAAAAATACAATTTGACTTCTGTTTCATTCACAGAGAACCACTTTGGATGATGCAAATTAGTCTATTTTTTTCTGTGATACGTTCGTTGGTCTTACTATAAAGACGGAAGTCGTCATCGAGAAGATATAAACTGGAAACATTGGTAATTCCTTCCTAATAAGTTAGCCGGTTGAACCGGCGTAGTTGGCGAAGACATTCAAGTGCAGCCAATAAGAAAGGAAGTAGACACCAGGTGTTGGTTCACCTCATAGACTTATAGGCCTACGTACCTCTACATGACTGCACGCTGTTCTGGCCATCAGAGGAAATGTCAAAGACCTCATAACCTGAAGCGCAACTACACGTGAATTGACCGCATGTTGCTTCTTTGCATTGGTGAATTTGACTGCTCTTGCTGTTCCCGCAGCTCTGCTCGGAACAGACACTGTCTACCGAACACGCACAAAGCCCTTCATCGCAATACTGCGTGTCAAATAAACGTTCGGTACAGTCATGCCTGCTGGAGTTGTTCAGGTCGGTACAATTTCTTGTTCTGATCTGTACTCCTGGGCCACAGGAGGCGCTGCACAATCCCCATTCGGACCATGCAGTCACTTGTGGCATCACTGCAAAGCCAAATAAAAGACCATGAGTGAGGCAAGTCAGTGGCGGATTTAGAGGGGAGGTGGAGCCGACGGGGCCATGTCCCCCCTCCTAAAGTTCTCCCAGATTCCATTTGGCAGTACGGGGGTGCGATTGTCTGGCGGGCAAAATCCTGGCTAATCATGAATACTCACTGAGCCCTGCCACCCGCCCCCACAGAAATCCTGGATCCGCCTCTGCAAGCATTGGCAAAAGCTAGGAGGGAGATCGTGGTTGAAAACAGTATGTTGTTGTACGCTGAACTATCCTTCACAGATCAGTCAGAATCAAAATGTATTCTCAATTGAGTGCCCTTTCATCATGACATGTTTTGTTTCAAATTAATTAAGAGAATCATATCATGGTGCTGAATTCCGGCATATAGCTGATTGGTCAGACACCGAAGTTAGCAATTCAGTACTGAGAACTGAGAGAACTACCGTCAGTGCTTCAGTGATGGCAACAGAGAGCACTGAGGGTGTATGTCAGTTCGTGCTGTTCAATGAAGAAACTCATTACATGCCGTTACAACATAATTAGACTAAACAGAGGAAAGAAAATGACGTAGGCATAGTGGGAGAGCCATGACACCATCATTTATTCAATTTCATGAGACAAGTGACCCGTGTGACAATGAGGAATGTCTACATGAACCAATTTATTTACTAGTCAAAATCTACTAGATTTTGAATGGCAAGAGACCGTCAAAACTTTTTTTCAGGGAACTAAAAGACAGCACGATTGATACTTGCATGGGCACATGTCACGCCCCGCCGTACTTATGAACGTGCGAAACTGGCACCAAGAGCACATTTTGAAAATATACGGACCATATGCTGGGTTTTTGGCTTTACTATGCTTGAGTGATTTGCCTGCTGTGGTCAACATTCGCTACAGCGTAGCTTTACGAACATATATACGGATGGATATGCGTTTTTCCAAAAGCGTCTCGATTCTCATGCGCGCCGCACTGTCTGTGCGCGTCATAGTTTCGCATTTTTGTAACATGCGGAGTCACGGTGTCCCAAACTCGCACACATGGAAGGGTTTTCCTCGAAACAAACTTTTTTTTAAAAACTTTGATTCATCGCAAATATGCTGTTGTGGGTGATGAGCTATGATGATTTTTGTATTCTCTACACTAAGAATTTTTTGGTTGAAATCGTTGAAAATGTTACAAAAAATAAAATAGAATTTCAGTGAAGTGGTAAAATCACCGTGTATAATTTGTTACCTGTTCCCTGGATGAACGATTTTTTCACAATCTGGGAAATGGAAGCCAAAATGGCAAAAGAGAGTTAAATTTGCTTTTAATGTTGTTTTCTGACCTGTTCAGATGACAAAAAACGACGAAGCTCGAGTTAAGCCTTTTACTGTCATAAAATCCTTAGGTCTCGTAATATTCCTTACCATGATGAGATTTTATTTCCATACACCTAAGCCATCAGAGACTCGAGAAAATGCTTTAGCCCGCCTCACTGGGGTTGGCCAACACTAAGATTACGAATTCGAAAATTGCGCATGTGCGCTTCGCATGTGACGTGAGTTGGTCAGAAAAGGAAATAGAATCCTATCACCACGGTAACGAATGCCGTGAGGCGGATTTTATGAGAGTAAAAGGCCTATTAACAGATTCTCTTTTTAGCCAGCTAAACAGGGCGAAATGCAACGTTTTTTGATTAGGCCACTTATCGTTATGAAATCGGTTCAGAATTATTTAAGGACGATGTGGTAAGACTAATTTTATAAGGTTAAGCTGCCTAAATCAAAACCTGTTTTATAGAAACATGGGCGCATACAGGGGGGGGGGCTCGGGGGCTACCTCCGTGAAACGAAAAGTCCGAGTAAACTAGACAATTGTCCACAAACCCCACACTAATACGGCGCGGATGCACAATCCGTATAGGCCTGAACCTGGTGGCCCGTTTTTTTAGTCCTCGTTGATCTTTTTCAGTAAAAGGTCCGCATACCGAAAAATTCGAGCCCCTCTATCTTTTAGGCTGGGTGCGCGCAAGAGAAACCACGTGTTTTATGCCTCTTTTATTATTAAGCTGGCGTTAGCTCAAAGTACAGGTTTAGTATCCTTTTAAGAGAGAACCATTTTTACGCTTTTAATCGCAAATATCTTTCCGCAGCAAATTTCACCCGGCGTTAGTTGTCGTTTGGATGGTCACTTTTTCGGCACTCGAGTTGAAACCGGACAAAAAAGCCACGGCGATCGTATAGGAAATAGTGCCTCTATGTCCGGCCAACTTGTGCAAGACGCGAGAAATCATGGGCGCACCCAGGGAGGCTCGGGGGGCTCGAACGAGCCCCCCCCCCAAATTTGGCGAATTGGGCAAAAAGGTCCGCCTCAGCGAAACAAAAAGTCCGAGTAAACAAGACAAAAGTCCACAAAACCCCTCGGGAAGTCGGCGCGGATGCACAGTTCGCGGTCCTGAACCTAGTGGCCCTGTTTTTTTTTAGTCGTCGTTGATTTCTTTCACTAAAAGGTTCGCACACCGAAAAAATCGAGCCCCTCCCCCCCTATACTTTAAGCTAGGTGCGCAAAAATGTAACTTCTTTTGAAAACGACAGACATTTCCACAATCCTTGTACCTTGTCGAGAACGCACCTTTTCGAAAACATTGACTTCATAATGGCATTAGCGTATTTTGTGAATTGAAAACGTTTTGAAAACTTAAAGAAATAGTTGCGTATTTGGAAAGATTTTCTTTCACACATGTCTAAATGTCTTCCCCGAATCATTTTTTCAGTCCATCGAAAACGAAACATTTTTTTAGGTTTCTAAAAGGACCGTTCGTGCGAGCCTTTTTCGTGGAATATTTCAGGAATTTTGAAAGTGGACACGAACAAAAAATTGCGAAATTATCAGATTTGTTCACTCGAAAAGAAATTTGCATAAAATAGCATGGAAAATTTCAAGCAAGGTTCACATGAACGGGCTTAATAAGTTTCATGTTTACCTTGCCCGGTGCGATTAATACCGTGATTGACAGACATAACGGAAGATAGGACATAATTTGGATAAAGTATTGGCTACATTTTAAAATCCTTTTTTAATATGCATAGTCACGGAGTACAATTTTAGTCCTTGGTCTAAAAAATTGTCTCCTTATTTTCCTTTATCCAAAAGGCGGCGTTTTTATGATTTGAGTTATCCGAAACAGGAGATGTTGTCACGATTTCAATTTAAGATTTTAAGACAATTAATTGAAAACACCCCGAATGGTTAAAAACACTCACAGTGCCTATACGAGCAACATCTACCTATAGGCAAATACGTAAAGCATTATATACATAGGTCTTTCAGTCAGAAAACCTTTTATTCAAAATTTATTGTAGGTTATCCCAACAGCGTAGGCATGCCCCTGTGCTAAATTGCGAGATTACGCCCAAGTACAATTACTTATTTGTATGCGTAGACTGTAGCACGTCTTTTTATCAATGTCAAAGTAGTTCTAACTAAATTAACTCGACACACTCACCTCGAGTTGTAAACTCTACTGCTGCTGTGGAGAACTTAAATATCTGAGATACACCGTCAGTGGCGCTAGTGAATTGGGTTGTTTTAATTGCAACTTCGTGGGCTTGTGTCATCTGAGGTGCTTCAGTCGCTGTTACACTTCCCAGAATACCAAGAGTTGTAGTTTTGCTTGTCTGTGTGACCACAGGTGTCCGAGATAAACCATCAGTGGCACTAGTGGTTTGGTCTGTTTGGGTAAATTTAGGGGCTTGCGGCACACTTGTTGCAGTGGTAAACTGAGGTACTTCACTTGCTGTTACATTTCCATGAATACCAAGAGTTTTGGTTTCTCTTGTCTGTGTGCCTGTTTCGCCTGTTGCTTGAGACGTAGCACCCTCAGTGTCCGAAGTCGGCGCTGTTGCTTGCCCTGATGCTAGTGTCGTCATCTGCTCAATCATCGAATCAGTTGCCGCTGTCTTCGCTTCACTAGTCGCTATATTGTTTGTCTCTGTCGCCACTTCATTGGTGGCCATATTGCTCGTCTCTGTCGTCGCTTCATTGGTCGGGTTACTTGTTGCTTCTGTCGGCGTTTCTTGGTTACTTCCCCCTGCCTTCCCTTCATTCGCACTTCCCCCTCTATTCCCTCCATTATTGCTTAGCTGGGTTGTCGTTTCATGAGTCGTTATTTCATAAGTAGACATAAGGCAGGCAGACATACAAGCAGAAACACTACTTTCATGGATCATCATTTCATTGGTGGTCATATTACTTGGAGGGGTTGCCGTTTCGTTGGCTGTCATATTAACTGCCCTGGTCACCGTTTCATAGGTTGTCACATTGCTTGCCTGAGTCTCAGTTTCATAAGTCGTCATGTTACTACTTGCCCGTGTCGTCGTCCCATCAGTCGCAGTATACATCATTGCCTGAGTTGTCATTGCGTTGGCCGCCGCAAGGCAAGCAGACAGACAAACCGTCATATTACTTGCCTGTGTGACTGCTTCGTTACTAGTCATATTCCATACCTGAGTGGAGGTGAGATTTCTTCCCTCTGTCGTGTTTTCAGTAGGTGACATTCGAATTGCATGGGTCGACACTTCAACAGTCGTCTCCTGAGTTTTTGTTTCTACGAAGAACAAATAGTGAAAGCGCTGTAGAGCGTGTTTCAACCACAATAACAACGATGATGACAATGATGGTGATGAAGACGATAATGATGATGATGAAGGTGATGATGATGATGATGATGATGATGATAATGATGGTGAAGATGGTAATGTTGAAGATGGTGAAGATGGTGGTGATTGTGAAGATGGTGGTGAAAGCGCTGATGATGGTTAAAGTTGCGATGGTGAAGGTGGCGGTCATATACATCACATATTGATATGTCTATGGTGGCGGTGGTGAAGGCGGCGATGGTGATGATAATGGTGAAGATGGTGAGAAAGGTGATGGTGAAGAAGAGATGCCGATGATGACGGTGTGGATGAAGCCTGTTAATTTCTCCGTTGAGTAAATTGCACGAGTTGAAAAAAAAGTTTAGGCAAGTAACGATAAGGTTTACTTATCTTGCTCGCCATACGTTGTCGCTCTAATACAAACATTAACAATGGTCAAGTTTACGTCACGAGAACGTCACATTGTGACGAGTTAGCTCAGCGTTTGGGAGCGTACTGACAATTTTTGACGTTCTTGGAATTTGCTGAATTTCGTTTGCTTTGAATTCGTTTTCTTGTCAGTTCCTTTCGTCATCCGTGAATTTGATCGTTCCCCACAGAAACTGATCATCCCAAAGCGAAGTCAATAGTACAAAAGTTTTGCAGTATGTTTACTTTTTGGTTCTTGAAGTCGTTAGAGTATACAATGTCGCGTTTGCAGTAACGTTAATCCATTACTGTCAATCTTCGCTTCATGTACGACCTGGCGACAACTTAAATTAATGGTCTAGAAATGAATACTCTCTCAACTTTCTGTTGGATGTTGCCAATAAAATAGTATTTACTAATATTTATTCTTTACTCGTCTGAAATTTCTTGTATCTTTTCATTCATCGCCAGTAAAAGAATGTTCACCGGAAACGTTCACTCTCAAATCTTGTTATTCATGACGATATCTCGCGAACTTGCACGATATCGTTATTCTGGTCTTATATAGCGCAACAGTCCTGAACAAGCTCTGCCAACTCGGTTAGACACTTGCCTTTTATCAAACATATGACCAGCGCAAGGACCAAGATCGCTTGACACCGACCGAGACGACCCATTCTGTAAAAATAGAAATGATAATTTATTTTTACAATTAACATTGTTTTGTTTTGCTTAAAGGCGAAGGCAACCTTTTTTCATGTCATTTTTAGCAAAAATTAGGTTCGTTGATTATCCCAGACATATTTTTCATTTAATTACAGCTTTTTGTAATTTAAACAATTACTCGTCCTTTACTCCGGAAGTGACGTTGTGGGAGGCAAGTATTTCGCGCCAATTTCTTTTCACATAGTCTTACTGTGAGAGCTGCAGAGTCAATCATTGTTCTACCTCTGTTGTGATTAGTTTGGTAGTCGTTCGCTTTTGTTTACGAGCCAGTCAACATGCCACACTGTTATCGTCTCACGGACAGAGGAACAATTGTTCCACTTGCCCGAGTGTCCCGCGACACACTCCCACTTGATAGTGACCTGAGCACACAAACTACTTACATCCCGCCATGTGACTCCCTCGCCACACACCTGGCACCTTCTAAATAGCTCCATTACTTTTGAAAAGTCCTCAATAAACTTATCAAAATTCTCTCACCGATCTATTCATTGGACGACGAAGTGTTCTCGTCACTGGGTGTCGAACGGGGCCTGTATTCACTCCCTCTACTCAACATCGCAGCAGAGCTGCTTACAGGCTCTGGGCGATAATGAGTACATCCCGGTACGCAGCAACAATGTGGCATGTTGACTGACTCGTAAACGAAAGCAAGCGACGACCGAACTTGTCACAGCCGAGGTATAACAATAACTGACTCGACAGCTCTCACAGTCACACTACATGAAAAGAAATTGGCGCGAAATTCTTGCCTCCCAAAACGTCAATTCCGGAGTAAAGGACGAATAATTAATTAAATTACGAAAAGCTGCAATCAAGTGAAAATATGTCTGGGATAATCAAAGAACCTTATTTTTGCTAAAAATGACATGAAAAAAGGTTGCCTTTCCCTTTAAGAGGCGCAACTTTCTGACTAATTAGGTTCTCTTTACTTCTGAAATAGTCCAGGAAGGGTGGCTTCATTTGTGCGTACAATTCACTCTACGTATTTTTGACATTTTTTCCAACATCCAAAATATAAACAAAATTTAGTTGCAACCAATTCAGTGTCAAACGTTGTCTCATTGACCTTAGAACGATGACCGAAGCTTTGCTTTCGTTGTGTATTGTAGACCTATATGAGAGTTACGTGTATGTAGAAAGTCCGCGGATACTCCATAGTGTCTTCTGATAGGATTCCTTTCCAAAAGCCGCCTTTTCCAGTTTATCCCCTTCAACAGGATCTACTTTCGGAGTTCAAAACTCTACCCGTTGGTTCCCTTTTCCACGTACAAAAATCTATGAGGTGGCAAACAATTGGGTGTCTCTTATGGTCTGTTTATGGTTAAAGTGGTTAAAATCACCAATTTCATTAGAAAAACACCAAAAAAATTCCACCAGTCGACCAGCTGTCAAATTAGAACACCCGCAAACACTGATGATAAATTATGTTAATTAGCTGATCGCAAGGTACAAGCATTTATTGGTCGAAATATTCTACAAAAAATCGGGACAACCAATCAAAGCACCATTAATCCAACGTAGTTTTTAGTGTGAAAAGTCGTCAGATACTGCTTCTCGTTTTCCCCGTGGTTTATGGTATAATGAACAATGTCAAAGAGTTGCTTTTGTGGTGGTTATGATAACTAAGTATTTGACCACGCTGTGGCTCTTTTCACTTTCTCTCAAGACATCGGAGAAGCGCGGATATGGCGCAAGTTTGTACAAGAAACTCGCGTGTTGGTGGATATGACACGTTCATACGTCGCACTCTTGTCCGTGGAGCTAAGAAACTTCCAATCGAGGTCGCTTTTCTTCTATTGTTTTTGAAATATTCAACTCACGATTGGGACAAGAGGTGCTATAAAGGAGTGTTTAACGATGCAGCTTGTCAAAAAGGTGGTTTTAAGCAGAATACTTGCAAAAGGGTTAAATTTGTGGAGAAAGGGAAGTGTTTCAGGAACGTTACTCCATGACATGACTTTTTATGGAAGCTCCCGACAATTGATCTCTTTTTTCGAGTTCACACTTAATTGAAATAGATTGGGAATGATAATGTTCCAACTGTACCCCCAGCCACCTTCAAAATATAGTCGAGAAACCCCGGGGACAAAATTCACGTACCATCTTCTTAAGAATAAGCAACGATTTGCTCTTGCATTATTCACAATTTAGAAGGTTTTTAATTGAACAAGCTGCTGCTTACTATGAATATGGATGGCAAAAGCCGTCAACTTTTATGAAAGTAGTCTTTCTCTGTCGAATGAAGCTTGATATGTCAACGAGCTTGCGCAATCTATGAATGAGCTCAATAAAGGCATGGTATCGTGGAAATGCTGCTGCTTGCAAATTTTTTCTTTTCTTCCCTTGTTGCAAATGCCGTGATCTATAACTTTACGTCATGGGCGCCGGAACCGGTCCGGCCGCTGTAGTTTCACGGCGGTCTCAGTTCTCCATAAAGTACGTCAAAAAGGCACTTCGAGGCCTCTAGAATGCACCAAATGAGATTTGAATTCTCAAACTTATGGGAGATGCTCCCTAGACCCCCTCCCTCCCCCTTGGGAGAGGGAGTATCCCTCCCGTCGTACCCTCAACCATGACGACCATTTGCCAAAAGAATATGAGAATGCTTTCGTCGCCACTGTATATGGATAGTAACAGTTTCAGTGAAATGTGATCGAAAGCACATCGTAGAGAATCTGCTAGGGTAGC
Organism: Phoronis australis; assembly: GCA_002633005.1. Lineage (NCBI taxonomy): Eukaryota > Metazoa > Phoronida > Phoronidae > Phoronis > Phoronis australis. The sequence continues at coordinate 536,531 of NMRA01000105.1, read as the reverse complement.
ACATTCCCACAGGACTTCGCCGTATTTGCTTTTTGCTTGTGTGACTTAGCAACGGTAACTAACTGTGTTTGTCGTAAATATCCATCCGCTACGATCCCATGAACCCGGCCCAGCAGACATCAAACCCGGGGTATAAATCCATTGACTCGCCTATTTCTACCATCAAGAATTATTTTCTAAAGTGGGCCACCACGTGGCGTGAAAGTGTCTCTTTCTTCATTACCCTTCAGTAGCAGCCTTACTGGCTTATAGAAAAATAAAATTACGTCATTGGAAAGACTTAATAATTAGCCCAGTTTGTCCAAAAAGTTGGTTCGAGCTGCAAGGCTCACAAAATACACTTATTTCGAGGTTGTCTATGAAAATAAACAAAAAGTTGGCAAAACTCGATCAGCCATATAATCACTGAGACCGAGGTAAGTCTGGCACCCTTGGAGTTTCATGTCCTTTGCAACAAATAGCAAGAATGATAAATCCTCGACTGTCTTACTTGTACAACGTCTTATGCCAAGCGCAACTAGGTAACGTTAATCAACACGACGTGCTGCATCATTCTTCTTCTCAAATCCAGCACCTAAGTGTTACTGAAGTTGTCATCCAACATGGAATGCACGTCAACTAAGTACTCATTATTTGCAAAATAACACTCTAATAACCGCTCACTCATGTCGGCTGACCTCGCCTAGCGCAGGATAAGGGTTAAAAATCAACAAAGTTCAAATATTTCACCTGAATCGTTCATAAGAACATTTTGCAAACCTAAATTCTGATGATGCAGTGTTCAAACGTAGAATGGTATTTTTTGCAGCATCGTATACACATATTGATCGCGTGGTTGAGAGTAGAACGACGTCACCCGCGGTTTGTTTTCCGTTCGCTTTCGAAACACCTTGATCTTTTCATATTGTGATAAAAAAGTCTCATGGCATTGTGCTTGAGTGAGAGACTTCGAGACGCCAAGCGCATTAGTAGAAAGAACAACTATGGACGTATGGCTTCTTGACAGTGGATATCTCGTCGGATTTATTTATTTTTGAGGACGCCTAATAAAGCCTGAGACCATGGAAACAGTGAATGTCTTTTAACTGTGAAGTTTATTACCAAGCAGAAGTGAGGCATGGTAGAATCGACGGCAGTTTTAGCAGAAAAAATATCCTTCGTTGCCAGTTGGTACTAACGGGCAAACTCAAGTGGAGACATGAAATCTTGAAATTTGTACACAACTGGAATTTCGTAAATAGAATTCCAATTTTCTACGGGATACTCTACAGCCATTTTTGTCGACTTAACTTGAACAATGAGCGATGGAGTTCATAGCATACAACTGCTACTGTTGGCGAAATAACATCAGAAAGAAAACTTGACATGTGGGCAAATAGTATAGTTTAATTGTTAATGAAATGAGAAGTATCGAGAAGATTTTTGATTGTGCCACGTGCGATCGCGTACCCGGACTACTACGGAACCTCATAGCAGACATTCAGCTAATAAACTACATTGCAGTTCAATTGCCGCCTCCCTGGATACCCTTTCCGCTTCATTGTGTTAAAAACTTTATGAAATGTAATTTCATGCATATTAGTTAATTGAAAACTTTAGCCCAAATAAAAACCATTCAACGTAGCTCCAAATGTTTTCGAACATAAATTAATTTGATATGAACTCTTAATTTAGTTTTCCTTTTCGGTGGTGCACCACCACCTAAAATGGCCACCGCGGTTAGTGACAGCTGACTCGTGCATTATGGGTAGTCACTCAGCTGCCGTCATGTGTGATGAAGTTTCCGTGAAAACCACCGCCCAAATGAAAGATTAATAGTGAAATAAGACAAACACAAACAGTGCTGAAGGTTACAAAATGTTTATACTTTAGTGATACCTTTCGAATAACAAAATTCATCCTGTTTTCTAAATTGGTAAATATAAAGCCGCACACTTTGGCCAGCTTTTTTTTCGATTAATTATTCGTTTGTTTTTATCCTTGGACACTGATGAATGCTGGTTGTGAACTTTTTCTCGTTAATATGATTTGACTAGTAAGTGAAATTTAAAGTCAATTTAGCAAGACAATTTTTTTCGCGAATTAATGATTCTTGTCAACTCTCGGGAGACTCTGCCGCTGTGATGGCCAGGTAGTAAACGAATCAAGCACGGGTGAATTTCAAATGAAGAGCGAACTGTTTTGAGTTTGAAATTTTTTTTGTATTTTTAGCACAACTATATTACATCCGTCCAGAATTTATTGGTAAGGCATCGTCTTCTCTTTGATAGAAACTTTATAACTTTATTTCATGAAAAGTTATAATTTCGTAGCTCCGAAGATACAGGAAACGTAAAAATTGCCACCAGGGCGCACAGCGGCAGACCTATCAGTCCGAAACTCATTGTTTCTGTTTTTATCTTCCAAGGAACGCGTCTCCTTATAATCTTGCAAGGGGTTTAGGCCCATCAGCGATCATCGTACGCCTGTGAAGCAGGGACAGACGTGAGATGACGGGATTATGTAGGCTTACCTCACAAACGTGTAAAGGGCGTGGTATGAAATTCAATCAATCCCCGTTGAGTGAGGTATGCCTTTAAGATTATTTGTTCTGGGTAACACAATGCAAGGTAAAAACACTGGTCTCAGTCTCTGTGGGACCAGGTACAAATGAGACAAAAGAATAAATAATATAAAATACACAAGATACGATGAAAAAATAAATAACAAAGTGTTAAATAAACACATAAACTGATAAGCAAAATAAATGTAGGGAAACTGAAAGCATGACCGATGGAACTAACGCACGAAAATAATTACTAATTTATAAAATAACCAGGTCGAAAATTCTGAGGACAGTTTTGACTCTGTAAACAAACTTTGCGCTGCCCTGCGCATGTGCGAAATCTAGGGACAGGCATCATTAGCGAGTTCTAGTCTACCGCGAGATAACGTACCTCACAAAGTATATGAAGAAGCACTTGCTTTCAAAGAGAAAGATTTTTAAAAGGCTTCCTGGCAAATTTCCGCAATTTTCTCCTGATTGTAAAACATAATAACTTAGCTGCGCTCAGTGGCGAGAACGCTTCGTAGGATAGACGCAAAATGTTAGCGTCTGCCGCACACTCAAATGACCCCAGTGTTTGAAAAACTGGTTTTGATTACGAGAACATGTCCATTTTGAACCTTCTAAGGCTCACTATTATTTCGCATACCCAATAGATGCCCGAAAATGTTATTTCACTCGGCAACATAATTCCATACGTAGTGCTCGATCAATGGATTATGCACACTTAGGTACAAATATATAGTAACAGGGGCGAAACCAACAGTTTCAGTTTGGGGGGTGTCAAAACCAATTTACCCAGCCTATCTGATATACGAACCCTAAAGCCCTTTGAAAGTGTATTTATGGTCAGATGGGACCACGAAGTGCATGCACACGCCTTTAGTTTTTGGAATGTTACTCAGAGTAAGGTCTGAAAATGTCAAAGCCGTGTTCCCCAGAAACAGATAACGAGACCAATACAACAGCAATTCAATCAGCTTGCTTGTTTGTATTGCCCGACCAGGTCACAGCGTCGCATTTTCCGTTTGAGGAATTGTTAAAATGACATTGCCGGCGACAACATTGTGCATTTGAAGTCAGTTAAAAAACCAATTCAAATCCACGGCCGCAGTCTGATCCTTTCTTTTTATTAGTCGGGTGTTGCGTGATTATAGCTCCATTTTGTCGCTGATTAGCGGTCAATGTTGCACGTGACTTTTAAAAACATTACCTTGTTCACCTGATCTTGAACTGTTGCTGAAAGACAACAACTAAAGGAACAGACAATGCTGGATTGTGCTATTTTCTAATCCCCAATATTCTGGTTGGCCAATTCCAATAAACTCTGATGCGTCGTTGATGATTTGGTTGTTCTTTTTGGCAACAGAAACAGATTCGGATTGTCATGAAGCCGATGTTATGCGAAAGATCTAATTCTATCTTTGAGCAGCTAAATATACTGACAAGGACACTAGTCTAGATTTCAACTAATTCTGCCGAATGTGTGCAAGTCAAAGACGAATATCGGCGATTCATCACAAATTCTCACATACCTAACGAAATTTTCTATTTTATAACTTCTGTTACAATTAAATATTTTAAAACGTCTGTCCTATATTACCAGACAAAAATAAAAAAAATGCGCTTTTCGGCCCTGAAACCAAACACAGCGCCGTCTTTGAAAGCCAGTTTTAGTTCTTGGTTTGCGATGGAGTTTTTTAAGTTTATTAAGACTTTATCGACAAGTCTGTGCAAACATTTACAAAACTCTAAAATTGAACAGTGTATATATTCTGAATGTAGAAACTCTGAATTTGATTTTTGACTTTATACTACAACCACGTTTCATTATTGGAATTTAGCAAAAAAGTACATTCATTGCCAAAAAACGTCAATAACACGACCAAATGTCCAAGATAAAATCTCAAAAAAGCTGGTACAGTTTTCTAAACTATCACTTCGTTTTCGCGTCACGCAACTTTTGAATTTCTTAATGAAAATCATAAAAGTGACAATATTTATCGCATCTCATGCAAAAGGTATTCCGCAAAGTGTATTAGAGAACAGTGCACAAAGCATGCAGCACTGAGCTGAAAGTTTCTTATCAAACCTTCAGTCATTTCTGAGATACGACGTTCCCAGAGTAGCAAAATTTGTCCATTTTTCTAGGATTCTACACGCTAGCTCGGTGGCCCGAGACCAGAGGATTTGCGGCCGGGCCAGTAAACTTTCACATGTACAAGTAGGTCCCATGTAGATGTGGTCTCATATTCAAGTAACTGGCTCAGGGGGCCAGCACATTTATTTGCTGAAGCTCGAACACTGGCCCTACATAAGGTTAATACGACGAGCTAGCATTTCTAATTACATAACGCTGTGACCAAGGAACACACGAAGTTCACCGGTTATTTCCAATGAAATATTCACCGCTGCCAACTTGAATAATTCGAGTTTGAATTTTTTTTACTCTGGCTCTCCCTAATTGCGTAATGTGACTTAAACGCTGTTTTATATAAATCGACTTAAAAGATTCAATATACATTTCAGAGTAAGTAAAACATGCAATATTGTCCAAAAGTGCTTTCGAAAAATGTAACAATCCTCTTTAAAAAAAGTTATCAGCTTGAGACAGTATGGCTCAGTGGTTACAGCTCCGGACCCCCGTATAGAAGACCCGGGTTCAAATTCTGGCTTCACTGGCTGACAATCGAGCATAGCACAAAGGTGTCTCCTACCCTGAGCTCCGTTTTACTAGTTAATGAATGGAAGGGAGTGAATGAGAACCTGGATATAATGCGAAAGCGATTTCTGAGGCTGTGCCTATATCAAAGAAAATCCTATGCTTGAATAAAAATAAAATTTCACCATTGTATTATTTCATTTGGATGAGTTTTCGACGACAGCTGTTTAATACAAACCTCTCAATAAGTCAACATAATTCCCAGTGTTTAAATATGTTTTGCCATTTTACAGCCCTTCAAAAGTACTTTGAAATAGCAATGGCATTTCAACTACACAACGTTAGCTAATTCACAAAACTGCTTTTTAATTCTACAAATCCGGGAGTAATTTCTGGTCTTAGTTGCAAATACACATACCTCAGTGTTGAAGTCATGGGCTTGAGCTTCCCATTGACGTGTACTTTCTGATATTGCTTTGTTACAAGATACCGCGGTTATGCTTTCATAAATTATGCTATGGTTTCAACCAAGTGTTCTACTTTGCCAGGAAAACTAAGTTGCCTAGTCAATCATCGCCCATCGTTGAGCAAAGGCAATTTTTCTACGACCATGGAGGACCCCAACCATTTACGGGGAACACCTTTCATGAAAATCCAACGGTCTGGATAAATCCTTGGTTCTTTAGTAACTTCTGTCATTGTAACAACGTTAAGTACACTGAATGCAAGCATATACCTGGATATTTAGTTCTCGAGTGGGCAACGAAACACTTTCGTATATGTAATGCGTTTTGCAGTGGCGGATTTAGGGAGGGGGGCAAGGAGGCCATGCCCCCCCCCAAAAAAAATCTTCCAGATTCCATTTGCTAGTTCGGGGGTACGAATGTAAGACGGGCAAAATTTTGGCTAATACTCTGCCCTGGCCCTCCCCCTAACTGAAAATCCTAGATTCGCCCATGTTTTCATTGTAGGAAATGACAGGAAAACTCAGGAATGATAAGAAAGTCTCGCTGTAAAGCTGAATTTCGCCGCGTTTACATCATTTTCAATACTCAAATTTGGAACTCTCATTTGACTGTCCCTCTTTCCCCAACTTTTTCTACCCTTGTACACTTTTTTACGCGCCTAAATGGACAATTACTGGGGTGTAGTACTTTCCCCCGTTGTTGCTCGGGTCAATTTTTATAAATTATTTCTACACTGCAATGTGCAGGGCAATTGTATTCAACAACTGTTAGACCATGTTGACAAAGAACGTGACACGCCATTGCAAGTCAACTTATAGAGACTGTTCTCATGCAGTGACAAACCCAGGCGTCACATCTATTTTGACCAATTTCATAACAGCACGTGGCCTAAATCAAAAGTGGGTTTTTATGACAGAAGACGTGTTTAGAGTGGCTTTTCGTTAAGCAGTCGCCAGAGCTATATACGTATCTGCTGTCATTAGTGTACAGATGTTAGACGCGCATTAATCTATTAAGCATAATTTCACGAGATCTGCAAGCTCATATTGATGGATTTATTGAAATAAAACATTGTGAACCTACATAAAATTAATATGAGCAGCTTGTGTCACCGCAGGACTGTTACAGATCAGACATACAAAATGTAAACATACCTTATTATTCCAGGCGATGATGATTCTTTCAACTTCACTGTTTTACTTTTTATTTTTGTATTATTAACCAGTAGGTTTCTCTCTTGGTCTTGATTCACTCGTCTCTAAATACTCTCTGGGGGAGTGGATCGTTTTCAACATATTGAACTCAATTTCACTATTTTCTTCTGTCGTTCATGGCAACGCGTTCAAGATATCAAAACAACATGCAAATTTGTCGCGTTTTTATCTACGACAATGAACACTTGAGATGGATTGATGCCAAGGACGCAAAAGAAAGGCGTGGTTAGGCGACAATTTTATCGAATCGAAACTGAGCTTTCTATCCGCGGTGACGTTCCTTTTGCTATTCAATAGCCCAAGCAATTAATATACAGGGTTCACCAGTCATGTCTTCACAGAATATTCAGCGATTGATGATCTATTTTTAACACCGAGTGAGACTTGCGGAGTGTTACAACGTGTTCAAAACTACTGTTTGTTCACTAAGTGCCGGTAGTAGCCTAGCGTAATCTCTGAAAATTAAACATCCCTGAAATGCTTACAATTTCAGCACTGCCGCAGTATGAGCAACACTCGTAGACAATAGAAAAGATTAAACATTTATTTTTGTTTAAAATTTTAACAAAAATTTCCTGTAAGAACAGTAGGTCAGAGTTTCCCGTTCTAGTATTGACTGCAACAGAGATGGAGAACTGGGGAGATGCCAGGAGAACTTTGCAAGAAAACGTGCCAGAACTTGAGAAGAATAATCCACGTCCAAACATTATTCCGGTATTAAAGAATGTTGATGAGACGCTGTGGAAATAGTCAACCCAAAAACCATCGCTTTTAAACATTTCAAAACTTATTGCCAAAGAAAGTACACATAAACATTTCTCAGTATGGCGAAGTGGTAATTTTATACATTTTACGATAGATTCCGTCTGTAAGCTCACTAATTGAATTCAAAGCTTGGCAAACCTTATTTTTTCTATTTTGAAGTTAACGATTTTACGTTACTCCTGTATGAGGCTTTAACAGGAACTTTGCAGACACTTGTACGATAAAAGGATGGCAATGTTCTATTTTTGTCAAACACGCCGTTATCATTCTATCGATGGTAGAAATTTCCGTGACCGTTGCAAATAGCGTGCCCAAAAAGCATTTTATTTATCTGAAACAGGCATTTCAATGAATACTCGAAAGTGATTCTTTAAAATAACTTCACACCAACAAATTCCATAAAACCTCAAGATTTTGGTCAAACGCCTGCTGAATGTACACTTGCTGATGATACTGGAGAACGCAGAGAATTTTTAAACCGATTAAGTGCACCGTTAGGTGACAATAGTAATAATTGGCGGTGGTGGTGGCGGCGGCGTTACACTGGAGGTTCTAGGATGTCCCAAGGGGGGCACAACAACATTTTGGGGAAAATGCCTACATTCAAACCCTGAAAACAGCATGCATGCAGTGTTTATTGGTCGTGTCCGTAGAGGGGAGGACTCGAGTTCGCTCCCCTCCTAAATCCGTCCATGTGAAGTTGATAGAAGTGGTAGCAGCAGCAGCAGCAGCAGCAGCAGCAGCAGCAGCAGCAGCAGCAGCCGCTGCAGCAGCAGTGTTATTTTTGTTGTCGGTTGTGTTGGTAGTAACAGTGTTGTTGGTAGTGGTGTTGGTTGGGATGTTGGTAGCGATGGTGGTGGCGGTAATGGTGATCGTAGTGAGGGTAGTGCAGGTAATGGTAGCAAAGTTGGTGATAGTGGGGATAGTGGTGGTGGTATTGGCGATAATCAACAACCCCACACCCTGCGGGACTCTGGGGGGTCGAACGAGCACCATCCCCATTTGGCGAAGTGGGCAAAGGGTCCGCCTCAGAGAAACAAAAACTCCAAAAAAGTAGAAAATGAGATGAAAGTCCGCTAAAAAGGCAGGAACAACCAAAATTCGGCGAATGCCTAATTCATAGCTCTTAACATACCCCGTGAATCTTAGTAAAAGGTCCACATTTTCAAAAATTAGAGTCCCCCAATTTTTAGGCTGGGTGTGCACATTAAATGGTGGTAGCAATGGTGCAGAAAGTGATGGTGCATGTAGTGGTGGTAGTGCAGGTAGTAGCGGTGATAATTGCTTCACTTTCCCCGCTTTGCTCCAGTGGGAAGTAACGTGGTGTACTAGCGTCCCGACCAGCCAATGCAGTAACTGACCTGATGAGCGAATGGGCCTGAAGGAATTACTTTTATTCATTCACGAAACGACCAACAGAGATATGATCATACGCTATTCATCCTTCCAGTAAAAAGTTCACTAATTTTAGATGCTATAAACATTTTGATTTTCTCTCAAAGCAATATTAGAATACGAGCTAATATTGTATAAAATTCATTTTAACTGAAAGTAAACATAGCTATACAAAACACATAGCCATACGTTATAGACACAACTGTACACGGTAATACGACCTCATAAAAATGAGAACAGAGTCGTGTTAGCGAGCTGACTGCTATGAATGAAACGGAAGGGCCTCATCTTCAGATACCGTACCAGGTACGTGAGATCAAAGACGATGCAACGTAATTGTCAAAAATGAGAAGCTTATTCAGGTGAAAAGCCTTCCAGTAACAAAAAACATCAAGTTTCACATGGAATGAGGTGTTATCAAAACATTTGATTTTTATCTTTTTCGAAGTACAAGCAAATTTGCAAATGCTTCTTTGCCGGTGTTTTCAAGTGGCAAATTGACAGGGTGCTCAACAACGCGAATAATTAATTACGAAAACTAACTGTCCTGAAAACACGTTATCTAAAATAAAACGCATAACTCAAACTCTGTTTCCATAGACGAAATGGAGAATAAGTGATGGTAAAAGGAGTTTTTAAAGACAGACACAACACTTAAAGGGACAATAAAACCTCGCCTTGAGTCTAAAAACAACTTTTGATTTAGCGCCACCTACTGTAACAAAATAGATGTCATCTTGTTCTTTACTCTGATTAGGTATGCTTTCTCGGCTTGAGATGAACTGAGAGGTCGTTATTTCGCCACACCAGGCCCGTTAGGTTGTTTGTTGCGGCCGGTTACATATACATGTAGTTCCATGCAGTCGCCTGCCAGTATGACTGACCTAGGAGAATTCCTGGCGATTTATTGTAACCAATTGAGATTTTTGCAAAAGGCTAAGAACGCGATGGTGTTGCTTTGGAAGCTCAAGCACGCTTAGGAAGTAAGTTTAGTGATGCTGTTACACCAGGGGGCAGTTTCATGACAGTGACGTAAGACTTAAGACTCCCACTTCACTATCGCTAAAAATGGTTTTACCCAAGTAATAGTGAGTGCATCAAAGTCTAGAAATAATTTGTAGAAATTATCTCAGTAACTGGCAGTTATGTGTTTGTTCTCAGAGACTTTGCAGTTCTGCTCAAGTGAGATTTAATTATTTTTCAGAAATAATGGTGTGGGGCGTAAGTCCAAATTTCTGTCATAAATCTTATGTCAGCTTTCATGAAACGGAACCCAGAACATATAGCTTAAAGAAGTTGGTAATTTAGCTTTCTGGTCACAATCTGTTGCAGATAAAAGGCCCAAGAGGAAGTTGCCAAACGCTTGAGATATTTTGTTAACACGCCGCTGGTTTATTGTATTGTTAGCACAACCGTTGTGCTTTGTACATGTATAACCGATTAACTAAATCGATATTTCATGCACTAGCATATTCCCTATAGGATTTCACTTGACTGGGCGTGTAAGTGAAACAAAGATAAAAATGGTTTCAACCTTTAGATAGATTAGTTGTTGATGGGCAGGTGAGAGTAACATTTAAGTAATTAGAGTAGACAAAATACGAGATCGATAAACAAAAAATAGTCTAACAATCGTGTCAGTGACGAAGTGTTCAATAAATTATGCAGGATCTCTCCATGCTTAGGGAAATTACAGAACAAAAGATCAAATGGCATGTGACATACTACAATACAACGATATTAATAATAAATAAAAATTGCACAGCTGACCGTGGTCTAAATTCATAGAGGAGATGAAACCTCTCATAACAGAGGGAATATATAAAAAGTGATAGCAATGACAACGACAATGAAATTAAAACTACAGTTCACAATATTTCTTAATTCTTCTGTTAGACTAGACATATTTCCTGGAAACGTGTATCCCAGAAACACTTTGTAGCAAGAGTGAGGAACTTATTTTTTTAGCATAGGCTACGCAGAATTAGATCAGTCCGATTCCCATACGATTCTGGCTATCTAATAAACATGTTTAAACGCCTTCTTGTAACTGGTAAAAAATTGTACAGGATTGAGTTCCGTAGATGCAAGCATCTTGCGAAGGAAGCTAGTGTTATCATGTCTTTCGCTTTTTGCACATGAATACACGCAACGAAAAACATCAGCAGACAGCAAGTGCCCTGGATTTAACTTGGGAGGCTTTAGTCTCCTTTTCAGTAACCAAAGAACAGTGAAAACAAGAGTGATTCTTGAAAATTTATTCAGTTTACACTCCTTGACGCACTACTGGTGACAATAAACCTTATGTAGTCATAGTTACATAAAACAACAAGGAATTAATTCTCTGCTGACAGTTATCGGTTGTTTTGTTGACCTTCGGTGTTTCTAAAGGCCGACGAGGTTTCGCCCATAAGCGATCCCAAAGAACCGGAAATACCTATCCATTTTTCAGATAATTTCGTCTCTTGGGATTGCAATGAATTATTCGCATAAAACCATTCATCGAATATGACTGCCGACAAAGAACGTAACACTCTAGTAATTTTTATAACTCACAAGATGGTAAAGACACAGTGTTTGTAAAAATCGTGTTTTGTACAATGCTAGCTCTAATTCGTTTTTTTTTAATTAACACGAATGTATCATCTTTCTATCTCTTTTTCTTTAATTCTGGAGGCGAACTTTCCTAACACCGTGAAATAGTCCACGCGACTAGGTTTTGTCTTGCGGGTGCAGGCCTAGTAGTGTGCTGAAGGTGTCAAACTCTAAGCTCTGTACTCAGAACACGAACTCCATCTTAGTTTTGATGTTTATGTTATACTTTGCACAGTACGTTATGTCATTATTATTTAGGTAAGTGAGTACGTAAATTCATGCTTGTACTTGATGTCCACTTCTACTTCTGCCTTTGTAAAATGTAATGTTTTCCAACTCGTCTTGTAATTTGGGCATTGTGGTCGGGCCTCCGTTTGTGGCAATGTATGGATCAGACAGTGGTCACTTCAACGGCCATTCCTGCCTTTACTGGACTGTTAACTAAATTCAAAAGATTTGTTTTGGGTCGACATCAGTCTCGCTTCCCCCTCGTTGATCATCCCATCCACGTTCGTCCCAAGGTCGACACCCAAGCCATAAGATTGCATCACGGCCATTTTGCGTTGGCTGATCGCTCATTATTACTTGAAAGTGCCATGCAGCGCTGTTTTTTATTTTGGTTCGTGTTTTGGGAATAGAATTTCTTGCTTTTATTTTTGTTTTACGGCTATTTAAATTTCTTAATAATACCATACAAATAACAAAACAATGGTCCAAATGGGGTTCACGGATTCCGTCAACGGAAAGATTTCCTCCAGCTAAATTTGATTCATCCGAGTTTGAAGTTTGCGATTTAAAAAACTTGAAAAGTCTCTCATTGAAGTCAAGAATAGGAAAGAGGATTAGAGCAAAACCCCATGCGCCATGTTTACGCAACCGAGCGCCAGAGTATGCGTCACCAGTGACACGAGACCGGGGACACAAACTCGCTCGATCGATCTGAAGAAGACAGTGTGGCTCAGTGGTTTGAGCTTCAGGCTCCCGTTCAGGAGACCCACGTTCGAATCCTAGCCGTTTACTGGCAGACAGTCGAGCATTGCACAAAAGTGTCTCCTACTCCTCTGAGGTCGGTCTTAGTAGCGAATGCATGCAAGGGCCGAGTGAATGTCTGCCGGGCAAAATCCTGGCTAATACTCTGCCCTGCCCCCCAACTCAAAATCCTAGATCCGCCCCTGGAGCTTGTGGGGATAAAAATAGCACAATGAGATTTTTAAACTCTAAAAATCCATCTAATGACAATCAAAAAATTAGTTATTACAAAGGGATTGAAGCTTGGAAATGTTATGCTTGTTGCCACAGTGAAACACTGCGTTAAATAATAAGGGAAACGCGAAAGCAATTCACAGAACCCATCTGACTGCTAGCCTTCAAACCATTAGATTAATGAAATACTTGGTGTCCAGGTACGGGGGTGAATTCGTCACAGCAGTTTTCCTATTGAAAGGGTTTAAAATTTGAGTTTACGTGTGCATTNTTTTTTTAATTAACACGAATGTATCATCTTTCTATCTCTTTTTCTTTAATTCTAAAGGCGAACTTTCCTAACACCGTGAAATAGTCCACGCGACTAGGTTTTGTCTTGCGGGTGCAGGCCTAGTAGTGTGCTTAAGGTGTCAAACTCTAAGCTCTGTACTCAGAACACGAACTCCATCTTAGTTTTGATGTTTATGTTATACTTTGCACAGTACGTTATGTCATTATTATTTAGGTAAGTGAGTACGTAAATTCATGCTTGTACTTGATGTCCACTTCTACTTCTGCCTTTGTAAAATGTAATGTTTTCCAACTCGTCTTGTAATTTGGGCATTGTGGTCGGGCCTCCGTTCGTGGCATTGTATGGATCAGACAGTGGTCAACTCAACGGCCATTCCTGCCTTTACTGGACTGTTAACTAAATTCAAAAGATTTGTTTTGGGTCGACATCAGTCTCGCTTCCCCCTCGTTGATCATCCCATCCACGTTCGTCCCAAGGTCGACACCCAAGCCATAAGATTACATCACGGCCATTTTGCGATGGCTGATCGCTCATTATTACTTGAAAGTGCCATGCAGCGCCGTTTTTTATTTTGGTTCGTGTTTTGGGAATAGAATTTCTTGCTTTTATTTTTGTTTTACGGCTATTTAAATTTCTTAGTAATACCATACAAATAACAAAACAATGGTCCAAATGGGGTTCACGGATTCCGTCAACGGAAAGATTTCCTCCAGCTAAATTTGATTCATCCGAGTTTGAAGTTTGCGATTTAAAAAACTTGAAAAGTCTCTCATTGAAGTGAAGAATAGGAAAGAGGATTAGAGCAAAACCTCATGCGCCATGTTTATGCAAGTCAACCGAGCGCCAGAGTACGCGTCACCAGTGACACGAGATCGGGGGCACAAACTCGCTCGGTCGATCTGAAGAAGACAGTGTGGCTCAGTGGTTTGAGCTTCAGGCTCCCGTTCAGGAGACCCAAGTTCGAATCTTAGCCGTTTACTGGCAGACAGTCGAGCATTGCACAAAAGTGTCTCCTACTCCTCTGAGGTCGGTCTTAGTAGCGAAAGCATGCAAGGACCGAGTGAATGTCTGACGGGCAATATCCTGGCTAATACTTTGCCCTGCCCCCCCAACTCAAAATCCTAGATCCGCCCCTAGAGCTTGTGTAGCCACGATGGGGATAAAAATAGCACAATGAGATTTTTAAACTCTAAACATCCATCTCATGGCAATCGATAAATTAGTTATTACAAAGGGATTGAAGCTTGAAAATGTTATTCTTGTTGCCACAGTGAAACACTGCGTTAAATAATAAGGGAAACGCGAAAGCAATTCACTGAACCCATCTGACTGCTAGCCTTCAAACCATTAGATTAATGAAATACTTGGTGTCCAGGTACGGGGGTGAATTCGTTACAGCAGTTTTCCTATTGAAAGGGTTTAAAATTTGAGTTTACGTGTGCATTTTCTTTTGAAAATTGCGGTCACCGCCTCATCATATGTCTTATCTCACGTATGCAATTACTTGCTAGAGATTCAACAGTTGCTATCGACTAATATTTTTATTACAGTTTTTAACGCAGCCAGAAACATATCCAAGTCCCATTTTGCTCATAGCGAGACACTATTAAAATATCGCATTACCTTTTGCCTGATGATAATTTGCTTACGTTGGCCTAATTTAAATTTTTGCATAAATATTTTACTCACCTTCAACCGACATTTTCCCAACAGTAACAAACACGGCCTCAAATAAACAACTAGCAACCAAGCCTTCGAAGTACATGTACAAACTTTCATTACGGGTGACCCGACATTTATTCCTCAAAGGAAATTATGATTAAATATCACGCTCACGCAATAGATGTCCACTTTCACCAATTATGTCCGTTTTGACCCATTAATTATATTTTTGCTTCTGAGGGCCTAGTCAGTTTTGAAAAAAGGCTTAGTTATAAAAGATCAATTTCGATTTGATCACATTGACATAATGGTTCGAGTAATCTTGACCCATTGTGTCTATTGTGACACATTATGTCCATTTTGACTCTTTCATTCTACTTTTGCTTCTTAAGTTCATATTCGCCATTTAAATCAAGTCGGTTTTGACCCAATGGCATAGTGATAAAACTAAATTTTATTCCGCAACCGTGGATTAGAACTTCCGTTATTTCCAATTTGATAATTTATGGGTCAAGGAGTCTTGACCCATTATGTCCAGTTTGACCCATCATGTCCATTTCTGCTTGTAAGGTCCATTTTCGCCTTTAAATGAAATTTCACTCATTAAGTCAGTTTTGAGAAATTAATTTACTATTACGAATCATTGATATTTCTTAAAGGTGGATTAGAACGCCTATAATTCCGATCATTTATACTGACATGATCAATGGCGGATTTAGGAAGGGCAAGGGAGCCATGCGCCCCCGCCCCCTAAAATTCTCCCAGTTTCCACTTGGTAGTTCAGGGTGTTAATGTCTGACGCGCAAAATTCTGGTTAGTACTGTGCACTGCCCCCCTAACTCAAAACCCTGGATCCGCCCCTGACAATGGATCAAAATGGACATATTTGTGTCAGAATAGACGTACTTTTCAAAGCATAAAATTTGTGTTAGATATTATTTACTTTGAACAATCCGAATTAGAAACTTTCTACATATGTATTGCATACTTACATTAATAAATATGTTTAGTGTAAATGTTCTTTCATTTCAATGTTTAGTACATCGATGAACATTACTTAGTCACTTTGCTTGAAACAGGCCCCTGGGCGTATGTTGTGTGGGCTGAATTATCATGCAGTGTGAATTGAGAATTGGATATGTATCCACTAGTACGTATTGCATATGTGCGATACGTGATACATAATGCATTCAAATCGCTTCAGTAATATTTCCAGACCTGGAGGGGGGGGGGCACGAATTATTTTAACATCGCCAAACGTTTGCCCCCATATTGTCCTTAATTCCACCATTTCAGCTTCCGTGGACATCGCCAATTTTGCACCCCCGCCATAGGGGGCAAACTCTTGGTAGGCAGAACCTTGGGTATCGGTATTTCAACAAAATTTCAAGAAAAGTGTAATTTTTAGAAAATGTTCCGCGAGTTACTCCTCTAGGGCATGGTTTTGTTCTTTAGGACGCCAAAAAGATGTGCTGCCGAAGTCAATCCCTCGGGGGCACAAATGTAACACAAGAATCTTCTACTGGGGGTAATTACGAAATCTGGAGAAAACACGGAGGCTCGGGGGTAAAATCTTAACCAGCTCTGAGTTGAGTAGATGGAACATCAAAAACATCGGTTTTAGTTTCTTCTATTTTGGAGAGTGAAAATGAGGTCGAAGGTTAGAATTCCAGCTTGGTCAAAATTAATTTGATTTGGGGTACATATTGAAAGGACAGGTGGCGCTGGTTGACGGCCTTAGTGTTTTTAACGGTCACCAGGCAGCGCTAAATAGTCTGCGCTTGCGCAGTACAAGTACCGCCATTATTCACCTAATTTTGAATATTGGGACATCAATGCTTCACATTTACCGGTACTGTGCAACCGGGCCTTCAACAAACCATGTGTCAACTTTCCGGGAAACAGCCCAGAATGTTAAGATAGCATATATCTGAATTCTGAGTTGCATGCTCACTGTTTGCGTCGCAAATCGGCCTGAAAACAGGACCGATTGCAGGTGCACCGGCTCGGGAAGTTCAGTAATTTCAGTTTCTGAGTAGCCGGATGGGTGCCATTGCCATTGGAATACCGTGGATTACCGTGAACTGCGTACATATGTTTGCCATTTTTGAAAGGGTTGTTAATGTCCGTTGACTTTTTCTATAGTGTATTTAGTTTTTAATTATCTTGACGATGGTTTACGATTATTTAGTGTACCTGTTTAATGGGATGCTTTGTGTAGCAATGGACTTCATTCTCTTTGTGCTGGTTGACGGCGTGGCAAAATCACCTTTAAGAGAAGCCAGGTAAAGTGCTTGAGATACATCTAAATTAGTGTTCATCAAAATTACGTTGTTATTCAATGTTATTTGTTGTAGCTAAGAGTGAGACTCTTGTTGGTTTGGACATGAAATTACAACTGTGCCACTCAGTGAAACTAATGTAGTAATTTTATACTCCATAAGTCTTGAGCATACATTATGATTTAGAAATTGCCATCTCATTTCGAAATATGGGAAAGTCTGTTTTCCTGGAACTCACTAGAAAACTAAATTCAGACCTCATATTTTGTTCAGCGGCGACCAGGTAAAAATCAAAAATAACCATGTACAACGGTACAAACTGGAGCACACACTCAAAAGTGCTACAAGAAGTAGACATATGTAAGGTAGCATTGTTTGGGAAAAAATGGAAGGAGCGGTTCATGGCTCGTGCTCAGACAACATTTCCTAATCGTCTGTGTTTATCCCTTACTGGTGTGATATGAGATTGTGGGGGATTTTGGACTCGAGTCGGAAATTAGCTGTTCACAGAGTATCATATCCTCGTAATTTCCTGTAAGATTAAAAAAGGTGGTCTGGTTCTTCAGTTTGGATATCATATTTTACCATTGCCAACTATGGTAGAGTTTTTGCCTAAGTCTCCTAATACAAAGACAGTAATAACTTGGTCACCTTTTGTGATGACGTCAACCTTTACTGCTTATTGTTCACAGCACTGTTGACGAGAAGCGAACAATCTGGCTGCTGGAGGCCGGCGCTCTGCTGTTCCTGTCTATTGGTGTCTATATTGTTCACCACGTCCCCTACCTGTTGATGTTCCTTACCTCCGTCACACTACTCTATACCCAGGTGCACGGCCGAGTCGACTTCAGCTACTGGTGGACACAGGTAAAGCATGTCTTAATGCTGTGCACTTACTTGGTGTCAACTTCAGCCATTGGATTATAAAATACACATGCAGCTTCCTGGCTATAAATAGAGCAACAAGAGTGATAGTTTTTTTTTTTTTGTGACTCATGTTGTGAGGACTAAGTCGCTCCACGAAAGTTATCTTCCTTCAGTGAATAAGATTCTCCTTTCCATGAATCTGATCTAGCGGTACAGGGATTATTATCCCCGTTTAGTGAATATTATCTCTCTTTAGTGATTATTATCTCCCTTTAGTGTTTATCTCCCTTCAGTCTAGCTTCAGTGAATGGGATTCTCTCTTCTGTGAATATTATCTGGCTGTACAGTTATTGTTATCTCCCTTCAGTGAATAGGATTCTCCCTTCTGTGAATATTTTGTAGCTGTACAGTAATTATTATCTCCTTTTAGTTATTTACTCCCTTTAGTATATCTCCCTTTAATGAATATATGCCTTTAGTGATTATCTCTCTTCAGTTAAGATTACCTCATCATGACATCTGGTTCTATTTCGATGCGAATCGCATTTAATTTTTTCCTTTGTAGCTGGCAACCAAATGGGACGAGTTTCAACAGCACGAGGAGAGCATGGAAGAGCATCGCGAGAGGACGCGTCTCTATGGCAACCAGCCTTACCCAACTATCTCCATACCTTATGTGCCTAACGTAACCACCCAAACTGGTCGGCCTGGTCAATTCACATATCAGCGCGGCAGCATCTTGCCCAAGTTTGACCGTCAACCGACTACTGTGACACCGCGGTCTGACCAGATGCCTCCCCCCAATGTTAATGTGACACCATCGGGATTTGAGAAGCCCGTGCTGGTGTCCACTGGGCCTTCTGTGTACTCTAAGACTCCACAGCAAAACTCAGTCATACACCGAAATGCTTTTAGTCAGCAATCAGTGTCAAAACCCGTACCGAACCATTACCGTACAAAAGTACATAAAGGACCAGTGTTCAAACAGTTGACTGATACAGCCAGCATTGTTAAATCAAGAGTTATGTCAGTGATGGGCTACAACTCGACAACTTTGCCGCCAGGCATATGGAATGCTGGTAACACGTGTTTTGCCATTTCCTCTTTGCAGTGCTTAGCTCGAAGCAAACATTTTGTTGAGAACCTGGTTGGTTCATTGACTGAGCTAAGTTGTTCCGACCTCAAACTTTCGATTTTGTCATCGGCATCAACAGAGTTATTATACAATTTGAACATGGCGCCAGGAACCTGCGGTCAGCGCGTGCTCCAGTTGCAAGACTTCTGTGACTCTGCTGCGAATGCTGGTTGCAGCCTCTTTTTCAATTCTCCCGGTACTCAACAGGATGCTGCAGAATTCTTAATGTGGTTGTTGGAAAACCTGAGCGATGCCTTTAAAACTGAAAAGAAAGGTGAGTATCAGTTTGGAGCATACATTTGTAACTCCCACTAATGTGAAGAGGTCTCCAGCTGAAACGTCATAATTTTGTTTCGGGGCTTGTGCACCACTACTTAAAATTGTATGTGTGTGTGTGTGTTCGTGTGTGTGTGTTCGTGTGTGTGTGTGTTCGTGTGTGTGTGT
>NMRA01000105.1:499578-516942 GCA_002633005.1 Phoronis australis | reverse complement strand
TCGTGTGTGTGTGTTTGTGTGTTCGTGTGTGTGTGTGTTCGCGTGTGTGTGTTCGTGTGTGTGTGTGTGTGTTTTTGCACACTTGGACTGTTTAGAAGGTGTATTGGGAGAAGGACAGTGAGAGATCCTGGTGTCCATATGCACCACTGCTTTTTTTGTTAAAATGCATAAAATTAAAGCTGCTATCTTAGTTCACTTATTTGATTTCAACCACTGACCACTGTAAAATTGATCACTGCTTGTTTCTGCTCAGATTAAGTTATTTCTGAGCGTGGGAAGAACTTTCAGTCCATTGTTGGTCGAGACCACGCTCAAAACGAATTTGTTTGGACATAGTCTTATTCTTTGACCTAGCACTAGGACTCGAGGTCTAATCTTTTAACTTGAAATTGAACTGGAAATTACTTTGACATTTTCTGTTCTGCTTTTGTGGGAACTCAAGATAAGTAGCTATTAGTTTGTGCTTGAGTACACGGTTTATGTTTAGTCCAAGTTTGCATTTGATGACCCCTAGATTCGCACTACAAACTCAAGTAAAAATGCGAGATTTCAAGTAAAAACTGAAATTTCAAGTTTAGGCTCGAACTTCCAGCATTAATGCTAGGGCCATCAAGTGCAAACCAGGTTTAGAATGTTATCCATGTATGTACTGGACCACTTGAATAATAGACACTTATTGCGAGTTATCACAAAAGTAGAATAGAAAATGCTATAAATAATGTTAAGTTCGATTTCGAGTAAAATTAGACCCTGGTTCCTGATGGTGTTAGTAGGCTGGTTCTGTGACCAAACACTACATGGAGTTCATAGGAGGAGGACTGGCTAAATTTGTTTTAGCACAAAAATGCTGGTCTCCAGTAGAAAATACTAAAGAATTTTAATTTATTTGTCAAGTTTTACTGACTCACATACAAGAGATTGTTAAAAGTAAGAGGTTTCATTGTAGTAGAGGCTTTCACAGTTGTGTGTCTGTCAGTATATGAGAACCTGTCACTCACTCATTGGTTTACTGAACTACAGGTGTGAAGCGGAAGTTCAACAGCTCATCCCTAGAGGTGCTGCGCTTCATCTACGGCGACTTAGATGCTGAGAGAATAAAGGAACTGAAGAATGCGTGCCGTAGGGAGGTAGGTTTGTGTGACTTGCTTACTTTCTAAACTTTGTCTGGAACTGGTGTCTGAAAATTTGCTGCACTTGAAATTGTCTCCAGTGTTTTCACAATGGTAAAACTTGTCAGAAATTGCCAAACTAACCTATTGTAAAACCTTCTAATTATGGCCATGGTCTAAATACAATGTTTTGCAGTACAGGCACTTATGCCAGGTTCTCACTCAGCATCAGCTGTTTAGCAACAAACTAATTTCTCACAATTTCAAACAAGTTGCGTTGTTTTTTCAAACTCAGTTCCTAATCTTATTTCAGCAACAAGTCAAAACTGGTTTGGAAACTATCTATTTCTTTATAAGAATGAATTTGGCTTTTGAAAGATGTTGGTGAATTGGGCTTTAAGAAAATTTAGTTGCCCTCCCGTTTGGCCTAGAATTAATTCTTTTTGAGTAAGTTACATTCCACTCATTGTGACTTACATTCTCGCCCTTACTTTTTCTCAACAATATTGCTTTAGAAATGCACGTTTGCCATTCGGTGCAATTGGTATTTACAAGCAGGGTTACTTGCAATTTGTAAATCATGCTTTATTCTGACAGTAAACATTGTGGGTAGACAGAGTAATAAAATGTTGTATGGGCGGTGCCCCCTGGTGTAGGAACATGAAATCTTTTCTTAATGCCATTCATTTCACTTGTACCTTTTTATGTGTAGTGCGAGGCATTATATACATAAAGGATTGTGGGATATCGGTTATCCAAAGCATCACTAGCAGCTGTTTTTCATTTGCAGTCTGCAGAGATTTCTTAATTTTATAAGCATTTCAAGCAGCCAGAAGATACATTTACCATAGATACAAGCAAACGGATAGTGCCATCTACCCAGCAGGCAATTGCTTACCTGACTCTTTCTTGGAGTCTGTTTTGGATACTGAGCTCTGTAATGTTCATGCATTGGTTTTTACTATCAGCATAAAAAAAAGTTGTCAAATCTATTTGGGAGTTGAGGTCATGTGACTATAGTTGCCGTGGTTGCCTCTCTTGGAAAACCTGGATAATGACACATAGTGTGTATACACAAAACAGGAAACTGAATAAAAAGAATCTCATGGAAAATTTTGTACGATGGATATGAAACCTGGGGACCATTACAGTGTTCATTGGGCCAGTCAATACTTGACGGTTCGACTTCTTCTGTTCATCACTTAACAGCAGTGTGGTGAGTTGTGTAAGCAAGGTAACTCGTCATTTTAAGTCTGCCCATTCATTACAGATTGACCAGGCCCATGGTCTCCAAAATATCACATATGCTGAGCCCATACAGAGGTTGTCGGATCTCGAATGGTTGACCTACAAACATGAGAACTCGTCAGTCGTCGACGACCAGTTCACTGGTCAAATAGTGGAGTCTCGGCACTGTGTTGAGTGCAACCGCGTGTCGGTCAGCATACAGACCTTCAATGTTCTGCCAGTACCCATATTGAGTGTAGTGGACAAAGACGGTCATGTCAGTCTGGATGACTGTCTGACTAAGTTTGGAGTCATAGAGAAGTTGTATGGAACTGAAGGACTGCGTTGTCCAAACTGCAGCTTGACGCCCTTTCAGGCCACCGTCTCTTCCACTCCCATGGTGGGTCAGAGGTCAGCGGAGCGGGCCAGAGCCAACAGTACGCCTATGCCTGGAGTCCATGCGTCAGAGTTATCTCCCTCTGGCCCTAGCTTGCTTATGTCGCCTATCCAGCACTCGGACTCGCCACGAGAGGGTGGTCTGAATGATTCAACGTTCAGAATGTCGACACCGATAGATTACGATCCCTCAGGTGGTGATAAGTTGGTGAATGGAAAACATAGACTCACGGATGGCCAACGGAGATCCTTACTCCGGCATTTACCGCCGTGTATTGTCATTCAGTTGTTGCGATTCCGCCTCAACCCTTTCAATGGACTACCTCTAAAAGTACACACGCCTGTCGACTTCCCATTACAGGGTCTGGACTTGCGCACACTTGTCTATGACACTGTAACAAATCGTGAGGATCTTACTGCTGTAGACAGTTCTTTCGTGTACGACTTGTACGGAATGTGTCTCCACCTGGGGGCAGAGAGTACGAGCAGCGGGCACTACATTGCTTATTGTAAGGCAGTGGATGGGAAGTGGTATAGGTTTGACGATGATCGAGTGGAGCTCGTTGATATCGCAGTTGAGATGCAGAGTTCTCTCGTGCAGGAGAATGCTTACATGTTGTTCTATGGACAGTGCACAGCATCGCCATAGTGCCCGTCTTTTGACAAAATGGCTCTCAAATTTCATGTAATATTTGCAAAGCAGGGTCTAATTGCATAAAAGTTAAAACTGCATTTTTTACTTGTTCACCTCTTTGAAAAACAAAACCTAAAGCGAGTCTTTCACACGTATGAATTGGGACTCACAATTTCCGTTAGATTTTATTTTTTTTGTCACTCAGAATATCGGGGCTGTAATGAGTTTAATGACACTTCAGATTATCACAGGGGTAGAGATCCCTTCCCAACTTTAACAGCTTCAGTTCTATGTTGGGTAATCTTTGTTGGAACTGTTGTTTCCAATATAAGAGGCGTAATTCACATAATTCAAAAAGAAATGAAGCCTTGAACAGTGCACAACTACAATGCTTTGTGACCACTTGTCAGCTTGCCCTTGTCGTTGAACTTGTGCAACAATCAAAGTTGTCCAGCAGATAAAGTTAGAAGCCCTAGGTAATCCTGCATAGTTGGACTTGTGTTAAGGTGCCAAAAGATCTCAGAATGTTTCTATGTATTATATACATCGCGTATGTACTTTTTTATTTGCAATGCTCTTGAAAATGAGTGGCGAGTTACATGCTGTTTCACAAGTTGCCCGAAAAAAGTAGGGAGTTGATTCAGGGCTTGGAATTTTTCTCTTTTAAGGAGATTTCCTCTCTTGATTTCCTCTTATTTGATTTTCAGATTACTGATTTTTCATCTCTTTTTTATCACTATTTTGACTTTATTCATGCAAAAAACATTTCTTGCAGATAAGTTTTGCAACACAAAAATTATCTCTATCACCCAAGCCTATTTATTTGTAGAACTATACATCACCTGAAAATTTGCCTCTTTTTTGACGAAGGCCATTCCAAGCCCTGTTGATTGTCCTGGTCCTTAGGGCATTCAATCTTTTCTCAAGACTTGACAAAATCAACCATTCACATACCATGTTTCAAGTAAACTTTAAAGTTTCAGAACATGTGATTGGTGAATTTTTTAGTAAATTTTGATTGTCACTGGCCCGCGGATATTTTCATTAACTTGCATGTTGGTTTCGTTTTCAGTTGGGGGAAGGGGTTCAGTTGCCAATGACAACCGATAGTGGTTTAGTAGTATACATTGCAAAAATATCTCAGAACAATTTTCATTTATTGGAGTAGTGTTGGTCTGTGCTTCAAGGTTCAACTTAATAGATTCTACTGATAATTTTTCAAAATGGGACTAGTCAGGCATTATGTGAGGCTGTTTAGGTTTTGAAAGTAAATATTTTTGGAAACGGTGCTAGATTCTGGGATGTACAATTAATGTTTTTTTAAACAGAGGTAAATATTTGCCGAACTTCAGTTTCAAACTCGAAAAATTTTTTGTTTTAAAGTAATACATACTTTTATTTCGTTTCAATTTTAAAAATTAGTATTGTCTAATTAGATGTATTTTTGTAAGCAATTTTGCCACATTTAGTGTTGTAAATATATGTATAGCAACCACTGAGCTTTTTGTTTTTGTTAGAGACAACAGTCACAACACCACAGTTGCAATTTGTAATCGTTGATGTCCAAAAGTTGTGTTCTCTGTTATGCAAGGACTAAAACGAGATCTTTTCCGTTTGCCACTCAGAAAGGTTGTCCAACCAAAACAAAACAAGGTGTGGTCAAATCTCGTTACAATGTACATGAAAGAACCATCGGAATTTGCAAGTTAATTTTATGGTACATTGTAACGAGGGTACACTTTTTATACCGCATTTACACCTTGAATGACCAGTTGTAAACTCTTGGACAACAGGCTTTCACGAATGCTCTTTGCATTTTATGCTGGGTATTTGTTGGGATTCACGTCCCGACATCATAGGAACTCATATCTAGTCTATGCCAACATGGGCTCTGATGTCGAGTTTTTGAAGCAACTATCATTCTGTTGACTTGTGCATTACCTCACAGGGAGCGCCAATGACTTGCAATTTTGACCAGTCAATATGTACACATGCCAAGAGCAAACAATGCAATATATATTTAGTTGTGGCGCTATCGCGTGTGCACATTCTTAAGACTAAGGTCAGAAAGTCAACCCCTGGTGTTAACGTAGCTGATGGCCAAAAGGGACAGGAAATTTTGAACGTTTTATTGATGTAATCGTAGAAGTGTACGCTGTAAACGATTGTAACTAACACCGAAATACCTTGGATGAAATCGGGACTTTGAAGTTTGTACAACATTTGTATCAATGTAAACTTAGTACGTTGTAACAATGTTCGACTGTATATGAACAAACTTCAACGACTTTGTTTAATGAAGAATTTATTTATACAAAAACAAGTTCAAAGAATGCTGTCCTACTGAATAACTCGCATGGTTTAACAGTAGCCCCAAATTCTGCTCTTTCCAACTTCAAAATAAGAAAAAGAAAAAATGATTTGTATGCTGCAGTCTATGGATATTTGTCATACTTGCAAATACACTTGGTGTATTTGAATAGCAACCAACAGGATAATGAAAGAACAATTGGGACAAATGACAGACTCGTAAATGACACAATTTTACAAAATTAACATGTTGTGAGAGGAGCAAGTTTTTAGTGTACCAATTTAATGCCAACAGACCACTAACGAGCCAAAATAAGCCCAATTTATATCCCCGCAAGACGGTCAAGATAAAATACACCAACCGAAATCAAGACTTAATAAAGATCATTGAGGATATGGATTCAATAAACAATATTAGATCAATAAGGTGATGCTGCAAAATAAGAGCATTAAAAACTTTGCAATATGAAAGATTTTGAGAAGTTGTACCAAAAGCAATCACATGAACATGTTTCCCTGTCGTGACAAATACCACGAAAAAGCTAAAATGAACTCAAACTCCTCATTCTTACGAAATCTACCTGCAACTGAGTCATTACCGGTCGTAATGCGTGAATTGCACTTGGCTGTTACGGAATGAGATTTTCAAGTAGGAATGTGGCGACTGATCACATGGGACCAGATACTAGCAGTCTCTAGAGGTTAAGGAGGCAATTTCACTTTTATTTAAAAAAAGCATATTTCTGCAAAAGTCTTCAAAACGTCAAGCATGTTCCCCTGTGCCACCCGCTGCCAAGAACCTCCTGGTACAGTCCAGTGGCGCTAAGAGTCGCCTCTTTCACGTGATCAGCCTACATTGCTTCCTAAAAGTCTATTCTGGGTAATTTTGTTCAATTAGGCTGCATTTGGCATGTATTGTGAGCAAGGTGACAGTGGTTTTAAACACAGTTCCCAAATATAACATTTACCCGTAAATAGCGAGTGAACAACATAGTAACTTAAATCGCATTAATACAAGAAACAAAATGCACAAAAAGGCCACCTTAAACTATTTCAATATTTTCATTGGTTGTCCTGAGAAGGGTTGACATGCCTGGTAAGACGTCCACATGACTGATGAATGCCTCCCAGTGTGCTGGCATGTACTTGTGAACTTGGTGACATTTTTTTGTCAAAAATATTTCTCGAAATTTCAACCTATTGCAGGATTGGTGAAAAAAGTAACCAGCTAGACGATTTGGACAAAAAATGTTCAGAACCCCATTCCTGTTTGCCCAGATAATGGGGTAACTTCTGAACACGTAAACACCAAATCCCCAAAGCTAGCACGCTAGTGAAGCATGAGCAAGTATAAAGCGACCTTAATGTATCTAATCACCTCTTTTGAATAGCACCGATACAAAAATAAATAACATGGTACAATTCACATAACGGCAACACTTATGCCGTTAGTGTGTCAAACAGTAACACAAAAAGCAAACACAGACTCAGACGTGCGATAACTGATGTGAATCACTCATGAGATACCTCAAGTGAAAAATCATAGCTTATACTAAAGAACTTATAATTCTGAGAACTTAAGCACCATCAAGTCTCACAACTCGCCATTCTGACATAGCCATCCATTTACTTTCAGGAGCTGATGCACAACAGATGGTTAATTAAGGTTAAATACTAAAAAACGCAAGATCTTACATAACACCAGCATGTCATGAGCTGTGGTCTCGCCTACTAGGATACACCCAGTTTCTAACAACCCACAACCACTAAAAGTAACAGGATAATTTGTTTCTGAAACAAATTTGAGCTCGCCTCGAGCTTGAAAACGCCTAAAGCATAAATTTGTAGTTGTCAGTGCCTCTGAAAAAAAGGAAGGCGACACATATCTGCCCTACATTTGTTAAAAGCCCCGTTCATATGATTCATTTTAACCAGACCGCGAATTTACATACCTGTATGTATTTATTTCCAGTTTGTATTTTTGTCATATTAGCACAATACACTTGAATGTATAATTACACTGCTGGTAAATCTAAATTTACATGCAAGCAAATAAATTATACATCTGGGCCCAGTTGCATAAAAGTTATATGCCGTATAGCAACAATGACATCGCATTATCACGAGATACGTTGTTATTGTTGAACAATGCATCTGACGTCATGCAACTATCAAACTTATCCAGCCCATAACTGTTAAGTTTTATGCAACCCAGCCCTGGTAGCTGTAAAATGATGTAAACTAACGTTCAACTGTAAAAACAGCATTGATCAGTTAAAAATACAACATCATCTTTTTAGAAGACAGTGCTATAACTTGCTATAACCCCAAAAGTGCCCTCTGTTGTCCTTTGTAATCTGTAGCACGTATTTTTATTATTGAAATGAGATAATAACGATACGTACGAGCGATATTTTGCAATGCACATAAACAAAAACAGCAAGAATTATTTTGGGCACGATAGGTGTAAGGTCCACCAACATCATGTGGACAGTGTAGCAGGCGACTAAGAAACGTGATGTGACCTTGTGGAAAGTTCATGACTGACATTTATAAACAGAGGAACAGTTGCTTTTGCAACTACATGAAGGTTGCCTAAAGAACAGTTATCTGGCCGAGTCCCCATTCAATAAATATCCAATGCCANATTGATCAGTTAAAAATACAACATCATCTTTTTAGAAGACAGTGCTATAACTTGCTATAACCCCAAAAGTGCCCTCTGTTGTCCTTTGTAATCTGTAGCACGTATTTTTATTATTGAAATGAGATAATAACGATACGTACGAGCGATATTTTGCAATGCACATAAACAAAAACAGCAAGAATTATTTTGGGCACGATAGGTGTAAGGTCCACCAACATCATGTGGACAGTGTAGCAGGCGACTAAGAAACGTGATGTGACCTTGTGGCCGAGTCCCCATTCAATAAATATCCAATGCCAACTTATGGCTCGCAGTTTCAACAGCTTTCTGACAGGTGAATTGTAATTTTCCTTTGAGCAGTTCTTGACAAAAGCAGACGTAGGTGGTTACCACACGTCATTTCCAATCCCTTATTCACCTTCAAATTGTTCACAAACGTCAGCCACCAGTCCCTCAATCCATCTCAAAAACCAACACCCTTTTCATTCAAATCAAGTTTCCAGTCAATTAAACCATAAGTCTTCCCATAACTAGCAACAATCTAGTGCGCATGTCTGGGTACTGAGTGCTACATGGTGAGACTGTTACTTCTTGTATCTAGACCCCCCAAGTGGGACTTGAAGGAATTATCCCCCGAGGGGTGTTCATCCAAAATGCTGAGCAAAAAACTCAACAGAACTGTACAAAACAAACAAGAAATATCCGACTTTCATTGTGCTTAATATCAGTCATCCCTTTAGTGGACATTGGATCAAACCACACACACGAGCATCACATGTAGGACATTGCAGCATGTCTATCATGTTTTCCCGCCAAATCGTTGTCTCCCACTGGGAATAACTGTATGAGTCATTACCCAGCAGTCATTTACTGTTCAGGCTCATTGTGCGAGACAAATTGTTTTATCGTTTTTGCCAAATAAACACATAGCAAATTTACATTTACACCCAGAAGTGTTTTTGCAGACGGCGTACATTTTATGGCTAAAACAAAGCTTTGTGTAAACAAGGCTTTTGTTTAACTCACTCACACCAAATGTAAATCCTTGTCTACTTTTCTGACATGGGAGGGGCCTCCAGCAATTCAAACCAGAGAACCATCCAGAACGGAAGCTGTATATGTTCACAAGAATGAACCCCCAAGATTCCTGCATTCAGAGGCTACTGGCTATTTCTCAACTCAGACAGCCATATGTTACTGGACATCTCCATCAGGCTCTGATTGGGGCATGTCACTTCCCTCTAACAACAGCAACACCCGCATCACACCTCTGTGAGCTCATGTGTGACTCGAGAATCGTCCAACAGTCAGCGCCAGCATCATAATATTCAGCCGTGTCAAGCAGAGCATTGCCATCGTAGCTGAAATAAATGGGGCACTTTGATTAGTTTAAAAAAACAAGACATAAGGTAACAGGCCATGAGGCGACAACGCTAACCCAACTGACGCGGTTCTATAAATGTTACAAAAAGGCAAAACATTAACCTTTAAAGCATGCAGAGCACCATCTAACAAACAATCCGGAAAAAAAATAAAATATTCTAGTTTCACATGTTTTACATTACAGGTCAAGCGAAGTTCGATGATTGCTTTAGTAGACAGGTAGTTCTTCACCTTAAACGTATTGCTGCGTGTGGCTTTTAGAAAAGTTGATTAGTTTCAAACTCGATTAGAAAAAATACACAACCCCAATCACTTTAACATTGCTCAAAGGTGAAGCTGTTGCAAGGAAACACGATTCTCTAAGGTTCAAAAGTTTATACCCTCACTCTACGGGCTTAGTTAGCTTCTAACCTCACTCTAGGGCTTTGTTCCTGTAAACACATATGAACCTTACTAATATGTTTTACCTTTACAAATCCACTGAATGAAACATTTAGAGTATGGGTAGAAACCCTAGAGCCTCAGCGTATCTTCACACATTTTCAATAGAGGAAACAAAAATTGTCTTGTCGTGGCATCTTAAGTCTGTAACGTTGTGCCAAAACAACGAGTTGTATTCCAACGCGACTGAATATTTGCTTGAAAAAACTGACTTTCACCAAATCATGTAACTAAAATACAGAAATATATAGTCAGGGAATCTACATGGAAGAGGTAACAACAAGCGCACCCAGCAACAACGTAGAGTTTGCCACGCAGTATGCAGGCGCCAACATAACAACGAGGACTGGACATGTTGGCCACCATTGACCATTGAGCAGTTCGGACGTTGTAACACTCCACACTAGAGAGATGGCTGGTTCCATCATAACCACCGCATACATAGATAGTGTCACACATCACGGACACTCCTGCACCTGTCAGAATAACAATAACATTTATATTAATAATAATAATCACAAAATTATAGTAATAATAGTATTTATAATAATAATACCAATAATAATAATAATAATAATAAAAATAATAATAATAATATAACGCTAACTATAATGACATCAATAACACACTGGAGTATTATCATAACAGTATGCTGTTTCAATCATATACCATTATTAAAGTATTTTTTTCGCTCTTTATTAACAAAAACAACAAATATTTTACAAATTAATACACATATAAAACTTTTAACACATTTTACTGCCAATTAAGTACTAGTCCACGAGAGCACCAGCCATGAGCGGCAAGGTGGGGGTCAGCCGATTTTCACCAAATTTGGCACATAGGTAGTCCTATGGGATCTATAAACAGCGGTAAAATATTTCCTCAAAATATTGCGTTTTTCTAAAGTTATAGGCTCAAACACATTTTACGGCTTCGCAGCCATGTTTTCACGATATAAAAACTGTCCAGTTTTAACTGTTCATATTTTTCCTTGAATGAAAGCTATTGATTTATTATTCACTGGGCATTGTTTAGTGGTGCCTGTAGATTGTTACACAGATGTCTTGAAACACGATTCCGATTTACCACCCTCATTTAGTAGTTTTACTACACTCCCCCCCGTTATGCCATTTTGAGGTTGTGTTCAGTACACTGCTGTACCAAATCTGCCCCCACTGTTATGAGAATGAAACTTAGCCAAAATGTTGACAAAACATGTTACTTTCATTTCATAAAATAAAAACTTTGTCAGCCAGTTTATTAGTTATACATTTTGGTACCTCAAATGTACTAAAATGAGAAATTTTCATATATCTGAGATCGATGCGTGAGCACCGTAAAATCCGATTGTCCTTCATGTTTTTCGATATTTTGCAACAAGTTAGTTCCTCCTGAATGTTTTGAACGTTTTACTACTGATCACTTAGGGCTATAGTACCCCTAAATACCATACATGGCTCCATTTTGTAAAAAGCCGATTATGTCCTCCACAGTGAACAGGGTTAGACATGAACTCGACAAATGTAGGTTATTTTGATTTACAGTTGTTTTACTTTGCAATTTCCTCATGGGTATTTCTTCACACATATTCAAGTCAGATTTTCTGTTGATCAAATGTTCATGCAATGCATTGTAATATCAAATGAAGGATAAGTTTGGTTGCATGACCGCAATTTTTCCCACGACTTAAAACAAAAGACCGCAGAAATTTTCCTGACGAAATACCGGGTTTGCAGTTCTGTAAAAACATTCGAATGACAAGACAAACTCCACCACTGTCCATGGCAACTCGTCGCATGTTTTTCGCCCATTGGTCCTATCATTGTTTTCCTTTGTTGTGTCATTGTTAGATGTAACAACACAGGTCGCATGGATATAGAACCTTGCGTACATCAGACCGTTGCCGATAAGTGCTCGTCATTATATCTTTATTATAACAACGGAAACAATGAAGATGCTAATCTATTGTTCTCTATGCGACCAGGTTTCCCGTAGATGACCACAGAAGAGGAATCCCAAACTATCCACAAACAATGACCACGCACCTTAGTAACTATTACCGCGCACACGAATCCTTTCCGTAGAACCTAAACAATTTTTATATCCGTGTATTGTGTTGTCACTTGCTCATGGTAGGGGTTCAGACTTTGCTGTATTAAGATTCCAATCCCCAACCCCGTAATATGTAGTTTGAGTGAAATTTCTAGACAATGCAGTTTTATAGATTTATTCTCCTTCAAATGAAAAGTAAAAATCAAATTCTGCTCAGGTTTTTTAAAAGTAATCACTTATTGGAAGATCACACATCTAAAAAATAAATCAATGTTTGATAATTTTATTCATTATCTTATTTGAAAATTGCGTACCTCACAGACAACTCATCTAAGCTGAAAATATTCCTTTTAAAAATATAAAATACCAACCAGAGACTTGTGTACTACAAAATATGTTTTCGTAATACAATGCAAAGATAACTGTACAGTCAAAAGTGCAAATGTTATCACTCTAATAAAAAGTTGCCTTCTAGATCTTTTCAACACTCTAATTGCTACAGGACAGAGTCAACCACACAAAGCTCATAAAGTCAGGGAATTACATTTAAGGTGACGTAGTCTCACTGCGAAAAAGTGATTTCGCAATATCGCTGACAACACTGGAAATCTCTTCTTCACAAACTTGAGGTAGCTGTATTTACCACACCAATGTTCTTATCAAAACTAACCACCACAATATGAAAAATTGGCTTGTCGGTTCCAGTTAGGCAGCATTATACAATAAAATGGTCATGAAAACATACTTTTGCAACATGGTTTGCATTACAGTTGCCCTACGATTGCAGTTGTAAACACATACTAGACCAGTAACAAAATTACCCATGGGAACCATAAAATGGTCAATTCGCCAAAAAACAAGAAGCCACTAGAGCTAATGTGCCAATACTTTTCAGTACTGCAACAAAAAATCATTTGAAATGGGACATAAATTCGCCTAAAATCACATAAAACAACTTTTGATTTAGATATTTTACCATCACAAAATAGGTATTACTTCCAGGTCACTTTTGAGCAATTTCAGAACTTTGAAAGATCTGGCAATATGCAATTGCTGAAGACCAGACTAATAGTGTGCGATTTTATACACACAGCATGGTCTCAAGGAATAGCAAACTGTCAATTCGCTACAATTCCAGAAATCACTTCCCATCTGGATAAGGAACAAACTGAGCAAAGTTTATAGAGGTAAATGGTCTTAATCAAAACTTATTACCTCCTGGACAGAATATGGGTTTATAACCCAGGCAGAAAGATAAGTTAACAAAACCAGCCTAACTGCAACAGGGTCTCAAATTTCAGTAATATATACCCATTTACAAACAAAAATCTTTAATGGTAAATAAAATGCGGAAACATAAATTCAGATCAATTGCACATCTTCAAGGAAAAGGAATAGTACAGTGGTCAGAAATCATCTAAATGTGATGGCGACACTGAGAAATCCTGTCAGACCAAAAAATCCAGTGGCTAAACAAAATGAACAATGTACCATTACCATGTGGCCCAGGATCATAATCCGTGCCTGGACAAAAATTCACTCTTAGACTAGGTAAATTTTAGATTTGTGCTGTTCACACAAGCAGTTCTGGTGCAAAGCTTGCGACAACACACAAGCCTACTTCCCTACACAGCTTTGCTGATACAATAATGCCCCCACTGGATTTAGCAGATCAACCAGAGTATTTACAGGTCCAGCCACTGTACTGTTTCCTTCCTTTGAATTTTTACAATGCTACATCCTTGACAATCGCAGATTGCCTCTTTCTATGCATACTCCACTTCCTCTGTCCCAGTTTCCCCACATTTGCTGAAAGTGGTCTATCTCAACAAATTACTTTGGACCTTTTGTGGTATAAGCCAGTAATCTTTGGCAAATACTTTTTCCCCAACTCGTTCCTCAAGCTACAAATTCTCTTTGACATATCTTCTGGGAGTAGACTTTTTGGCCTCTCTCTAGCCCCCTCACTTAGTTGTCCAGAAGGCTACCTTCTTGCTGGTTGTGAACTTTTCCATACCCAACCTTTACTAGTAATCGGCAAGTCTCCAACTTCAGCAGAAGCCACTTTTTCAGCATAAGCCTTTCCTGATTCCTAAAATTGTATTAATGAAAAATTAAACACATTAAATTTAATGTGGCCATTTTGGCTCACAAAATATGAATACCAAGCTAAAGTAAAGGCACCAATATTTTTGACGGCTTTAGCATGTTTAATTGACTTCATAATTGCAGAAAATCATTGGTAGACAAAACATACTCCCTAGTCTCTAAAAGTAGTTCATGGGCAGAAGTCATGTTTCACATTTGGTGGTTGTTATGAAAAGTTATGATGACTACCTATTTTCTATGCCAATGTATACATGTAGTTGCATAAACATCACCATTCAACATTTGAATAAGATATGATTAAGCAATAAGGGCCAAGTTATAAGCAATCACGGTGTGTCAATAAAAGCATTTTTACATGAATGACGTGCTTCTAAAAATATTCCTCAGGGTCAGACCCTGGAGTTTAGTGATTCCTACCTGAGCTCACAGTCACACGATGCAGGACGACACGTTGAACCTTGAACGACTTTGGTCATTTTTCAGACCTCTATCAGACTTCTCCTCTAGTGTGCAGTGGATGTTCTAAGTGTCTTTGGCGACGCCAACATATCTCGAGTGTTGTAACGATGATTCGGGCAAGTGAACCTAATACGGTAGATTATGTAGCTCCTGCTGCACACAGTGCCTCCGAGGCAGACACTGAGACAGACTACTCAGGAGGACACGTTCCACCTCCACATCAGCTCCACGTACTCTTATAAGGTGCTCAAATGTCTCGCTCTATACCTTGTGCATTTCCCTAGAGTTTCCAAAGTTGTTTCTCTCCGCAATTTGTAGAAATACCACATTTGATGCGACTGGCAGTGCCAGATAAATAGATAAATTCGCAAACCCGCACTTTAGGTCAGCCATCATTCAACTAACGCATTGTAAGCTTTAGTTTGGTATTCAGACGAATTGGATGAACAAATTTAGTATAATTTATATTTTATTGGGAAATGCTAGTGTCCTTAAAATTAATTAAAAACATTTAAGCAAACCAATTGCTTTAATTGTTGTATTATACCACGGCATATTAATGCGTAGAAACGGCGCACAACTAGTGACTGGTTTAACATGACAAATACACATACGCGGTCTGAAAATAGTGAAATTCAGACACCTATTACCAAGCCTGCCTGAAGGGCTGACAAAGTTTTTATTGTATTAATTTCAAGGGCATGGAGTCTTCTACATGTCCATGTTATTATTTTTAGTTTTCTCGTGGGGGCAGCTTCGCTATAAGGGTACAGATTACTGCTGGTTTTTCACAAAACAGAAACGTACCTCCACGGAAACAGTTCCAGTGTTACCATGGTAACCGATATTGCAGTGTCGGTGCCGTTTTTACTGACATTGGTTATGAACCTATCATGTGATATCAAAATTGTTCGGAAATGATTCTGTTCAGAAGCAGAAACTGGAGTAGAATATTTGGTCAAAAATGACTCATTCCACACCAAGAAATTGCCTCATTTTGCCCCCCAGAACACTTCCCTTGTATCTCCTAAACCACCAAACTTTGTGGTGTCATACTTCACTCATTTTCTCTCATCCCTAATGTGATTTATCAGACTAAGCATGGATCTGAATGGTTGACCCCCCACCTTGCCGCTTGTTGGCTGTACTGTGGTCGGTGGATCCGTGGACAGATACTTAACACATATAAGAAAATTGATGATTTTTAAATAAAAATTATGAGGAGTAAGATAAACAAGTTCCAATATTCACTTAACATAGAAGTATAAAAGATATCGTGGAGACAGTTTGAGATTCATAGATCCTTATAATTGAAAAAATGTTCATTGAAATTATAGACACATGGTGAACAGAGACACCTGGTGGCTGCCAAAAGTATTGCTCACAGGCTACTTTAGTTTTTGACAATATTGGACAAGACAACTAGTTCTTGTCTGTCAATCATCTAAGTTCTTAACAGGTCCTCCTAGAGGCAGTTTGTTTGCAAGTGTTGGCTTTTATATTTTAACCTATTAAAAATAAATAAAAAATTATGGGTCATGGGTTGGAGAAATAAATGAAAAATATGGGCGGTGGGTACGAAATAAAAGTGCCTTCCCCCCCCTCCCATACAGATTTTGCTGGAACAGCCCTAAGTTGAAAATATTCCTTGTGAAAAAAATATAAAATACCAACCAGAGACTCGCGTACTACAAAATATGTTTTCGTAATACAATGCAAAGATAACTATACAGTCAAAAGTGCAAATGTTCTGACTCTAATAAAAAATTGCCTTCTAGATCTTTTCAACACTCTAATTGCTACAGGACAGAGTCAACCACACAAAGCTCATAAAGTCAGGGAATTACATTTAAGGTGATGTAGTCTCACTGCGAAAAAGTGATTTCGCAGTATCGCTGACAACACTGGAAATCTCTTCTTCACAAACTTGAGGTAGCTGTATTTACCACATCAATGTTCTTATCAAAACAAACCACCACAAAATGAAAAATTGGATTGTTGATTCCAATTAGCCAGCATTTTACAATGAAATGGTCATGAAAAAATACTTTTGCAACACGGTTTGCATTACAATTGCCCTACCATTACAGTTGTACATACATACTAGACCCAGTAACAAAATTACCCATGGGAACCATAAAATGGTCAATTCGCCAAAAAAACAAGGAGCCCCCAGAGCAAATGTGCCACTGCTTTTCAGTACTACAACAAAAAATCATTTGAAGTGGACATAAACTCGCCTAAAATCACATAAAAAAACTTCTGATTTAGACATTTTACCATCACGAAATAGGTATTACTTCCAGGTCACTTTGAGCAATTTCAGAACTTTGAAAGATCTGGCGATATGCAATTGCTACCACACTAATAATGTGCGATTTTATACACACAGCATGGTCTCAAGGAATAGCAAACTGTCAATTCGCTACAATTCCAGAAATCACTTCCCATCTGGATAAGGAACAAACTGAGCAAAGTTTATAGAGGTAAATGGTCTAAATCAAAACTTATTACCTCCTGGACAGAATATGGGTTTACAACCCAGGCAGAAAGATAAGTTAACAAAACCAGCCTAACTGCAACAGGGTCTCAAA
>NMRA01000105.1:474009-498720 GCA_002633005.1 Phoronis australis | reverse complement strand
ACAGCTTACTGCTGGTTTTTCACAAGACGGAAATGTACCTCCACGGAAACAGTTGCAGTGTTACCATGGTAACCGATATTGCAGTGTCGGTGCCGTTTTTACTGACATTGGTCATGAACCTATCATGTGATATCAAAATTGTTCAGAAACGATTCTGTTTGAAGCAGAAACTGGAGTAGAAAATTTGGTCAAAAATGACTCATTCCACAGCAAGAAATTGCCTCATTTTGCCCCCAAGAACACTTCCCATGTATCTCCTAAACCACCAAACTTTGTGGTGTCATACTTCACCCATTTTCTCTCATCCCTAATGTGATTTATCAGACTAAACATGGATCTGAATGGTTGACCCCCCACCTTGCCGCTTGTTGGCTGTACAGTGGTCGGTGGATCCGTGGACTGATACTTAACAGACAATTCGCAAAATTGGAGAACAGTCAGTCCAAAACGGCCAGTAATTGACTTGAAATTTGCACAATTAGTTATTAAAAACAAAACATGTTACAGCAATACTTGTTCATTTAAGTACAGTTTTAAAACCTGTCAGACAGGACAACTGCTATACCATACAGAGACATACCCAAGATCATTTCTTTTACATGAAAGCTGAAATCCATGGCCATGCATTGCAGAGGCACAACTTTCATATGATAACAACTCGTTTTACTAAAAAACACCGATATCTCACAGACTGTAACGTTTAACAATCCACACAATAAAAAATACCTGATCGCCTTATAGACATAGGGGCAACTGATGTCCATTGACACCCTGGCAGGTCATACTTCTCAACAGAGTTCAACAGATTGACGCCATCGTACCCGCCGATGCAGTAGATCTGGTCCCCGACTGTTACCAAACCTGACCCCTCACGGCCTGTCTCCATGGCACCCAATAGGTTCCACTCGTCAATTGTCGGGTCGTATCGCTCCATTGTGCGGTGACGGGTTGACCCATCGAAACCACCGGACACGTATATCTGATCTACAAGAAAAAGCTTTTTGTACTGTAGAAGAATTTAGCAAGTCAAATATTATGGTTTGGAAAGCAGATTAATAGAACTGAAGGGGTAATTAGCAAGTACTGTAGTGATGCAACAATATTTCAGTTCTTGCAGTCACGGTGAGCACTTCTCAGATAATATGGATATTATCTTGTATCAGATAATATTGATATTATCTTGTATGGGTAATCTTTTTTCACACACAGGCGAGTGACGAGTAAATAATAAACTGAGTCGTGAAATAAGACAAGTTGACAATTTTTGTTTTCTATAGTTATACATGGAGCTCATATATTTTAGCTTTTATTTTATCTTACTTTGAAGCTGGCCAATTTTGACCTGTTGAAGCCATGCAGATTCAAGTATATTGTCTTGAGGTGTTCAATGTAAAGGGTCCGTAAAAAGTTCTCTATCACAATTTTGGCTCATAGAGGACTTGAAAAACTCTATGGTCACTGTGTAGCCATATAATGAATACTTAACAATGGCAGTGACTTGGGTAGGTAGCCATTGTTTTCTTTATCATTTATTGGCATCATCTCGACTACCAGTTTCCTTGCCAACTGGTTACAGTATTGGTTTGTATTACAACTAGTTCTCCGAAGCACACCTTAGTCCGTTTTCCAGGAAACTGCTCTGGGAATAACTAATTCACTGTGACAGACCTTTGCTTGTCCTTTTC
Organism: Phoronis australis; assembly: GCA_002633005.1. NCBI lineage: Eukaryota > Metazoa > Phoronida > Phoronidae > Phoronis > Phoronis australis. The sequence continues at coordinate 497,035 of NMRA01000105.1, read as the reverse complement.
AATAAAACTACTCAGAGCCTCTGAAAACATGCATAGTACGTCAAAAAGGCACAAGAGCACCTGATTCGCCATCTGAAAAAAGTTCACATGAATGTTAGCCAGATGTCTGGTCTGGTCTCTTATTGTCTGCTTCCAAATCTTCTGTCAGATCTGCATTCTTGACATGAGAATGCAAAATTTCAATGACAAAACTTGTCGTTATGTTCTTTTCAATTGCAGTGATCACACGATTGATCAGAACAGTAGCATTTTGTACAGCATTTTGTACATCTAGACAGCAGACAGCATGCCCTTGTGAATGCTTGTTTAATGTGGCTGAGCATTCTTCTCATCAGACTTCCCGTCTGCATTCTTAGCGCAGGTATGAGTGGCATCTAGGCGGCCATTTTTGAGTCAGTTATAGTTACGCATGTGCAACATGCCATCAGGTCTGTAAAAGGAAAACTCGTAGCACTGAGACCTTAGACAGTTTTATAGCCATGCAACTTATTGACATTAATGTAGGGTTTATCAAACAAATGAGGAACAGCCTATTCTCAAATTCAACACACCTCGATATGTACACACTCCCGCCAGGCCCCTGCGACACTGCATTGGAGCAACTGTGCGCCATGTTGGACAGTCGTGACTCAGATCTATACACTCGACAGTGTTTAGTCGGGATGAACCATCGTAACCACCAACTACATACAGCTGGTGTTTGATAGCTGCAGCGGCCACGTAGCGACGCCGCTTGGTGATTGGCTGAAATACAAACAGAAAAGGTGACCCGTTTGAAAAGGATAGGGGAGTGAATGAAAACTTACATCTATGTCACGGAAAACAGAACAAGAACAACGCGGAGCATTGAAATGCGCCAATGAATGCATTGCAAATGGTGTGCTTTTAGGGTTATTTATTTGTATCATATAAATGGCCACTAGATAGCGCAAAAACATACAATCCATCCAAAAACAGGAATATGCCATATTTCACAAAAATCTGTCAAAGAACTTCAGAGAAACAAAGGAAAACAGAATAAAATGAATTGCCACTTGTGGGCACAGCGTCCGTTGGAACCGCTGAGATTAAACTAGTAAAAAATGATCAAAGTCGTGTTTTCAATGAAATATGTATAGATATAGATAATATAGATATACCGTATATATATAAATATAGATATATATCTATATCCATCTATATTTATATATATATACACACATACATACATACATATATATATAAATATAGATGGATATAGATATAGATATATACATATAACCGTGATACATGATATATATGTACCGGTAAAGGCTTCCACTGTGTTGTCTCCGGGTGATACATCTCCACTATATCTATGGGGCTCTGATGGTGACCGAATCCACCCAGGACAACCAGTATTTCTTGAGAGCCTGAAACAATGAACTGCGTATTAACGGACTACGTCAGTATACTGTACAGGACAAGCAATGACAATCAACAGACGAATACAACAGCAGTAAGAGACGCCGTAAGGGTTTCTGTACCTTAATTTTGTTAGCGGAGTGCTTCTAGAGATTTGCACCAACCATCCTTAGCAGTAAAATACAACCATGCCGAAATTTTGAATTTGATGGTGAAATTATCTTAAAACATGATTATTTTGCCAAAATGGACTTCCAAGTTTTTTGCTTGAAAATGAATCTTGGTTAAGCCTATTAAACTGATTAACATCACCCATTTTAGTTATAGCATCTTTTTCCGAAACTTTAATTGCAAGAGACTGTCCTACACTCTAATACAATAACTAGTTGTAACTTCTACAATACCAGAACAAAGCAGACACTCTGCATATACTCCACCTGTGCGTGGTTTAGTCCTGGGTCCTTGTAGACACACGCGTAGATCAGGCCTCAGGTGATATTTCTTAGCCTCGTCCAGGTAGTCTCGGCAGGTGTGGTCGCCCTTCACCAGTGGCTGAAATGACAGTAAAATGTACGATTGAAAAGCAACCATGTCCACCACTACCTTACAATGTCTGGCTGCACAAATGCTTAAATCTTACCCAGAAAACCTAACCAATGGGGTATTTTAGGAATATCATACATGTGGTGGCGCTATGACCAAATAAGATACAGGTTGTCTGCTAGTCAAGGCTCAAGGACGAAGATAAACTTTGCAGGTGGAGCCTAGTAATTTCTCAAAATATATGAACATATACTGTTAATGTTATTTTCATTACCTTATAATATAATTTATCATATAGCATACTCTTTCTACAAACCATCATAATTAAGCGTTTGCTTTAACTTGGAATGTTACTTGTGTTTATTTTTGTAGAAACAACATAATGAAATCCCTGATTGTGACTAGATGAAAACTGTCAGAAGACAGGGGAATACACATCTCTGCCACTTAGTCGTGACTCAAATTTTTGCACAATTCATACAAAAGTCCAAAAACAATGTTTGCCATCATAATCAGGAATGATGCTGGACGGTATGCTACCTTCACCCAGTTGATGGCATCAATAACTCACTGGGTTTTCCACCCAATTCCCTTGTCAAGACCTCATCACACAAAATAACACACAATTATAATGAATAGTGAGTGAACTACTAATACATCCATTCATCTGCTGATTTGCCAAGGGAGATAATTTTCACCTTTAGACAAACAATTTGCAACAGAAGTGAGTTGCTGCCCTATTGCTACCACAGGAGGCTTCTAATGCCAACTCCAGCCTTATCTGATTGTCACAGTGCCCTCATGTGAGCGAAATTACCAAAGGTAACCAACTTAACAACTTTACCTTTTTACAAATTACCAGTTCTCTTCAACTTTACCTCTGGCTTTGTCTAAATGTGTTCACAAGTTTAAAATAATTTCACTTCTGAGTCACTTATAAGTCACTTACATTTAGGGCACATCCCTTAACTTTTTAGTTTCTTAATTTTAACTTTCAGGGTGTTGCTCTGAATAGGCACAGGAGTGCGCTGGGCAAATCCATTTGTAACAAAATCCACAAAGAAAAACTATGATTTTAAATTTACCTTATTCATCTAGAGTCATTAATTATGTGGAATAACAAACCTCTGCATCAACGACATCTGTGATGTAGCGAGCAGACAACAGAGGGAGCCGTACAAACTCCAGCAGCCTGGCAAGATGTTCTGCCCGTTCTTCTGGTGAATGCTTAACCCAGTTCATGACAGCTTCAAACACTTGCTCTTCAGACACGACCTACATGAAATAAAACAAACATTTACCGGGCTGAGAACAAGATAGCAATTGTTCGGTTTTGAGCATTTTTCGCACTTTTAATGCTTCAACACTGCAAGAGGTACCGACTCAACCTCAGGCTTCACCAGGTGATGCTGCAGGTCACAGCAAGTCTTGTTACAACTGACAGATGGCACCTTCTGTTATGACAATGACAGAGCACTCGACTGATTTTATGAGTTGTTCTGGCAATTATGACAAAAAATTGTTACCCAATGGACGAAAATGAAAACAAATTGGCAAAATCTCCAGTCTTTCTGGTTTTGTTAAATAAATGTTAATTTTAACCAATGCAATAGCTCATGAATATTGATAAGAACCGTAGTTACATTAACAATGTATGCCACACACACACACACACTTCCTTTCTGGGGTCCACTTCAATTTCTTGGGGTCTAAGAAAGCAGAAAATACACTACCAAAGAACCATATACAATGTATACTGGAAAAATGAGACAGACTGGTGGAATTCTTACGATGATAACCAAGAACAGAACGGACGATCCTCATTTATTCAGTTTTAAATTTTCAACTAATCAAAAACTGCGTCCAAGGCGACACACCCATCAAGTCAATACAAATTTTTAGCTCTGTTTCATCAAACAACGATCCTTTGGGTCTTTTTCTTCACAAGACCAAGTCATATGCTGTAAAATTGGTGTCAACAGCGCCACCTTTTAGGAGTAAAGTCCACAGTTGTGTGAGTATCTTTGCATCTAGCTTGGATTCAAACAAAAGATACAATGTACTTTGAAGTGCCATTCCTGGCTAGAAGATGAAAAGTATAATTTTTGCTGATTAAAACGTACAGCATTAGTCTAAGATAGAAGAGGAAGAAAGACCAAGCGGTAATGTCTCTCCAACAACACGTATACACAAATTTCACAAATAACCACCATTAGTTGAGTTACAGTAAAAGTCATTACATAACACATCATTATGTAGAAACAAAGAAGAATTTCACGAACAATGAAGTTAAAAGGAAACAAAAAATACAAAAAACTGGAACTTTTTTCTGACTGGAACATTTTCTAGTGTGGAACTAAAATGCATATGACACTATCGATTATAAATCAGGGCTTGGAATGACCAATGACAAAAAAAGCGGAAATTTTTACGGCCCGAAACATGCGCGCACCCAGCCTTGAAAATGTCGTTGTGGACCTTCTGCCAACAAAAATCGGGAGGACTAAAAAAAGGGTACCACCTCCAGAAGCGTGCGTCTGCGTCTTTTTAGCTCGTTCGTCCACTCATTTTTGGCTGCAAAGTCATAGTATATGTCACCGCGATTTACAATCTCACGAGACACCATTGAAGAAATCCACCACGCTATCCCAGGTGCCCCCGGCAATGTTGACAGTTTATGTTCCTCCGAAACATAAAGAGCAACTTCCACTTTTCGTGGTGAAAGTCGTCAGCAACGCCGCAGTAAGAATGAAATTTGCCGCAGAAATTTTATATCAAATCCGATTTTTTTACGAGAAATATAATAAAATACGCGAACAGAACATTTGAAAAAAGTGGAAATATGCATTTCCGCAGAAAATTCCAAGCTCTGTTAAATTCAAATCAAAGACGAAATATCGAGAGAGAAATATACTTTTCAATATTTTGTCCCTCTACAGACAAAAATTTAAAGGTTGACCTGAATTTCATCACCAGCTATCAATCTCTCCAGGACATCAGCACTAAGGCCAATGAATTCTTCATTCTGTACAATCTCTTCAAAGTGCTTAAAGCTATATGCTTCGGCAGCGCGCAGCAAGTCCTGACAGTTGTGGTTCTCAGCAAATATGCGTATACCCAGACAGTTGGAGGGGTCCAGCTGCTGCTCAAGGAATTCTGAGCACGCATGCTTCACACCTGTTGAAAATACACAAAACTGTATTAACATTCATTCATTAAGCAGAATTGCATGTGTACGATTATCTTACTAAAACTACACAAAATGTTGTCACGTGATGTGTTATGCCAGCTATATAATCTTGAAAATGACAAATTACAATTCTCTTAATTTTACCCTTTATTTACAAAACAAATTTCCAAGTTTCTATTATACGTGCCACATAAGTGACGATCAATCAAAACTGGAACCGTTATTTACCAGTGAGCTGTAACAGGCAAGCTGCAGGGAGGAGTTCCTGTACATTCTCCACGGTAACATCAACAGTCTCCGTGTAAACAAAGTCAAGCAACACCTCCATCACCTCGCCAGAGATCCCTTTCAGTTCAATCACAGCCTGGTCTTTCTCCGACATCTGCACATTTAATAGTTATAAAAAGTTGACAAAGGCTGTCAGACACCAAATTCCATCAAGGCTATGGCGAAAATGACAAAGAAGAAAATTTAGTGCAAATTGTCAGAAATTACGGAAAGTTTTGCATTAAGATGATGTTGATTTCTTAACGAAAAGATATTTACCTACTTATACAGTGCAGTAGTAATAGATAACGTCTTATTTGTCACAAGACAACAAAAGGTGCAAAACATTTCAAGGTTGGCAAAGCTCAGATATTGCAACTTAACATTGTGACAGCTAGTGGGTAAGTTTTGTAACTTATCCATTACAGTGAAAATTCTTCACTTTGGGGTGGTCTCTAAACTTTGGGACACCAGAATTCAAACCAAAATTAAATTTGTTATATTCTCAAGATAGCAACACTGGTGATTTTGGCGTTTGTCATATTTCTCAAAAATCGGAGATTGCTTTATGTCAAATGAATCTGAAAATAGACTTGGCAATTCATAACATTATCTGAATAGCCAATGATGCCCCGTTTCCATGCTTTTCCATGGTGTGTAACAACGAAGTGAATGATCATTTGTTGTTGACTGTAATTCTTGAATTTGGGACAGGCCATAATTACCTATTTCCAAAATTAGGTATGGGCTCCAAGTTTGAGCAAAATAATCAAAGAGGGATTAAACATGTGCTTTCTATCAAAACAAAGTTTTAAATTAGGTGACTAAGTAGCATAAAATTGGCCTTATCTTGTTTCTTACTCAGGTACGAAGTAAAAGTTGGGCTTGAGATGAACTGAAAGCTCATTGTTTCTTCAAGACCAAACTCATAAATTATCAGGTCACAGTGCGATCCGAAACTACAAACGATAAGTTCTTCACAAGACCAAAAATCATTTCTCATCTGATTAGGAGAAAGGTACACATAAATTTTATTGCGGCAAGCCGCATAAATGAAAACTTATCTTCTTCGGGTTTGCAACCACTTTACAAGTAATTTTTCGAAGACGCAAACTGGAAAAAGTTACCGTGCTGCACTATTTCAAACTCGTACCTCATTTGTGAACATCGCACAAAAGTAGTCACTACAAGCAGCCAGAACAATCCTGTGCGCAGGGAACTGCTGGTTGTCGACCCGTAGTATGACATCACACAGCATGTGAGTCTTGCGCAGGTTGTTCATTGTTGTCAAGATGGATTTGGCATGGCTGTCCGTGAAGATTTGCCGTTCCATGCTGCCACCGTGGAGCTGAAATTAAAACAAATATGTTATAGATGTATAGAACATTCAGGTAGATTTTTCCTGTGAATGCATCTGAACTGGTCAAATCAAAAACCAATTGCAAGGCAGTAAACACAGGAAGCAACATTGTACTACATGTTGAAAAATCCATTGAAACCAAGACTTGAACAGTGGTTCCCCACATTAATCACACATCCAAACCCATTGACAAACAAGCAATTGCCAATTGGAGACGCTTTATAGGACTGTACGTCATGCCCGTAAGTCACGTATCTACGGAACAGGGACACTACCTGCCTACAAATCTCAGCAACACTCTACGGTAGCATACTACAATTTTCTGTATCCTGGAATTTACCCTCAGTGACAGACTCCTTGTGTTCTCGATCTACCACCAGGCTGGCTACCTCTCCATCTGCCACTCTCAACAATTACATACACATTTCACTACCCTTAGTTGGATGCCAATGTTAGAAAATCCGTCAACACTGAGATTTCAACCGGTGTCGAGCATCCACACCATTTGGCTAAGAGGCAATTGCCACCTGGCAAGGGATTTGGACAGGGTTTATCAGACGGTGCTGTAGGTCATGCCAGAAGTTAATGATACATTACTAGTTGACAGCCAGCCAGTCAGCTACCATCCAACCTGGGTGAGTCAACCTACACTAACATTACCCTCACAGTCGTTTTTAAAGTGAAAAATAATCAAACGAACGTCATTTTCTTGTGCAGCTCTACATTTTTCACCATGACGCGAGGAGTAGAACTACCTGGGCGGAGTGAAATTTCTAAATAAAACTGGCCCCCTGTGTGACATGGTATCAACCAGAGGCAGTAATACTTCAACAAAAAAACACAAATTTCAAAATACAGCGAATAACATTGAATGAAGCAGGCATTATATATGTGATGCGTCTTAATTTTGTCAAACATAATTTGAGAATACCCATGAACTTCTATTGAGTTTCACAAGCGCTTCCCTTGCCAGCTGCCATTTTGAGACAGTTTCCCTGTCCCCAACTTGTGTGTTGTCACCTAAGCTTTAAAAAGTGCATAACGACCAAAAGGTGGAGTTGGAATTCTTTCCAAAATACATCGTTTCCCATAGACATGCTTTGAATCGAGACAATGGAATGCATAGAACCATAATTAAAGGATCGCTGAAGTGCCTTTATAAGTGAAAATTTTAAGTGCAAATTGTATTTTTGAAGAGATGAAAACTGTCATTAAAAATTACTCTTTCTTGAGTACCCTAAGTTGGCTATTGGCGTGAAGAGATTATCGTAAGGCCGTTGCTCTTCTGTTCAGTTTGTGGAGCGATCATAGGCTTATGTGTCAACTCTGAGGGCCATACTATTGACCTGTAGGCTAATCTCTATCTGAACCGAATCTTCAATCTACTGTTTTTTTTTCACTGTTCACAAGAAATTTCCAGAAGTGGTTGCACTTCGTTAGCAGTTCTGAGTACTTTATTACTAGAAAACTGAATTTCTGAGGAAATTTAATGCTTTGGCAAAATTGTCATCACCTCCCAAAAATGTTTTTTTAACCATAGACTATAGTACATGGACCGCCAACTCTGTATACTTTCAGAGGACAAAATCTGCGCTCTTTTGCATAAGCCATTACGTCATTATTCACTAGCGACACCTATCCAAATTATTTGGGGTGTTATTTCCGCCAAGTACACGTGGTCTGCTAATCATTGTCGGCTGTTGTGTGGTCGGGTGGTAGTAGAATTGCTAAAAGTACTCAAGATACTAACAGTTCTACTACTGGAAGACTTTAATGCCAAAATAATAATCTTTTTTGTTGTGCTGGAGAGTAACGTTGATGCAAGAATTTCCCGTCACAACGGTAACCGGAAACTGCACCTGATAATTTAGGAGAGTGGCGCCTCCTCTAGGACAGTTCACAAGAGTTGAGAATCTGTTGTCTATAATCTATGCTTTAACAAACCAAAAATCGTGCAAATGGCACTTATGCGTACTGTTTTGAAATCGATGTCTTGCAGCAGACAGGAGTTTATATGTGAGAAACTGATGCTCATCCCTTATTGCGGGTAGGTGCCACTTGAATTTCAGACAGAGCTGCAAAAACTTACGCACGGTTGCACATGCTAGATTTTGATGTAAGTTTCGTTAACTGAGAACCGCAAATAGAGTTAGGCAAATTGTAACACTGTAACACTGTTACAGTGTAACAGGGATCTTCGCTTAACTTGAATTTATCGTTCACTTGCTGTGTTTCGACGCTCAGTCATTCACAGCTAGCTTAAGCAGTTCCCTGGTCGTGACCGTGGGATCAGACAGCAATTAGCACCCTAGAAGCTCGTTAATTACCTTTAAAACTTACTTTGCACAATCTAAAGCATAAATATTGAAAAAAATATCCGTCGAAATCCGAAATTGGTTGCAGTGGCAACCATATTGCCTACAGCGCCTCCTTCTGTTTGAAATCGTATCGTTCTGCTGTGCGTGAACTTGTCTTGCTTGATCTCAATATCGCGTTTGCGTGAACTTAGAATACACGTGGAAACTTGACAAGTTCACTGAAATAATCATGTTCACGTTGATAAAAATTTGCATTGCACTAAATCAAATTACGTATTAATAAAGTAACGTAAGTTTAAATCGATCTTTTTCAGCTATTGGCGATCTTCTTCATCACTATAATTGATTTGTAGTAATAGCCGAGATTACCCGACCCGGGGATCGAACCCGCGAACACATAAAACCGGCAAGCGTGCTAACCATTCAGCTAATAGGCAATTGCCCGTTAGCCAGTAACTAACAGAGGCTCATATAATTCACCGGAAGCACATCTACAACAGATTTAACCATTCACAAAAACCTCCGATTATTTGACACAAGTTACGGTAAAGGAGAAAATGGGTGATCATGAGGCCAACAATTACAAAAATTCTTTGCATTGAACAAAAAAATTCACCTGATTGCCCAAATGAATATTCAATTCCAAGCATGCATATGCGATCTTGAGATTAAGCAGGATTCCAAGTTCGGCACGCACAGCATTTCGAGCAGAAATTATGAGACCGATTCTCAAAATGAGTCCGGTCTATTCTGGCTCATAATTAGTAGTAAAAATGATGTATGATGTACAGTAGCTAAGCTGCAAAGATTCATGGTCTAACAAGGGTACAAATTGCTCCCCTCTACACAGCAATTGACATTTACCATATCAAATAAACACAGAAAAATCAGGAACCCCAACTGGGAATCGAACCACAGGTCTCTAGATTGCCGGTCATGTGACTCTCACCACTAGACCGGCAATCTAGAGACCATAGATTAACATAGGCGTGGAAAGTTTTGCCATCAGAAAGATTCTCAAGAAAAATCATACCCGGAAACTCAGTCTCCAAGTTTTCGGGCAATTCACATAAGCCATGGCAACTATCTGGTCGCCAGACCAGGGCCAACTTCTATTGATCGACTCTCAGCCCAGATATGTAATGTTGTGCTATTATTTCTAACGACAAAAATGAACAGATCATTAGAAATACCTTCCTGTTGATATTATATTTATTTAATTCCATCTAGAGAATGCGTGAAAATGTTATCAACCATTTCTCGCATGTCTTTGAAGAACAAATAAGCGTTTCACAGCCCGGTATACTATACAAGCACAAGAATAGAAGCTAAGACGGTAAAGCTCCAACTTGAAGGGCCTTCATACTCCGGAAGCTTTTCAGCAAATTACTGCCTCCCACTCACTAAACCATATTCAAAGTCACGTCGCTATAAGTACCTTTTGCATAGAGAGACATCTTAGAAGGCCGTCGATGTCTTTAAATCCTTCCAACTTAAACCCATACTCCCGAAATCAAACTTTGTTTTCAAGCAGTCCTTCGTTCAGTTTCCCAAATCGGCAACTGGACAACACTCCACGCACCAGGGGATATGATGTCATAGTATCTCAGTCCTGTCAAAATACAGCCGCGCGACATCGGTGACAATGATCGAACAAAGCCATAATTAACTTAACACGCTGCAAAGTTTTACAGTACATTCTATAAGGATTTGTTTTTATTCTTGATACTCTCTCTGATCACATTGTGTGTCTGTTTTCTACCCATTTCCAAGTTTAAGCAGACCACGCCCCGTGCTTTAACTTGGAATAATCTTTTTCGCTTTTAAAAAAAAATATGTGGCGAGATAAACCGGATTGATCGGATAAAAACATTGTAAACACAACTTTTATGATCATTAGATTCCGCTGATCACTTCAGCGATTACTCTATGTCCAATTTCAAGTTTATGTAAGCAAATGAAGGCACGCCCATACTTATATTTGAATAATTCTATTTTCCCTCAACAAAAACTTGTTGGAAAGCAAGCATTCTCTGGTTAAGCAGAGCGTGGTCTCCTCAAACTTGATTTTGTTGTCTTGCCTTTTCATTTTAGAAAACTTATTTTGCGAGGCAGATTACAATACGCTGTAAAAGCAACTGTTTCTGTTGTTGAGACTACTGAATACATTAGCGATCTTTTTTAAATAATTCTAAGTTTAAATAGTGCTTAAAACAGTATTTGGTTAGACGTTTTCAAGGTTTTTGTAAAATGTTTGGCTTTTTATGTGACTTCAGTTTCATACAAAACAGTGTAATGCTCGAGTTATGAGCACATTTTTAGGAAAGCTAGTCACACAAAACAAATCATGTTTTTGTCCTTATGCAGGTGCACCTTATGGACGTTAGGACGAAAATGGTGGATGCGTATGTAACGTTGCTATAACAACATCATCTGCAAAGACAGGTCTATTTTTCATGTCCTCAAGCATACCAACAAATTACAATACAACATACAGTGCAAAGGTGTGAAGTCTATTATAGAGTAGTTTTCACAATCTGGGTTTCGGCGCACAAAACAGCTACTAAATATTCATTTCTTGTGTTCTAGAATCCATTTCAATTCTTGCTAAATCTCAGCAAAAACTCGACAGAAGTTGCTCCATTTAGGTAGTCGAAGTCGCGACATCTTTCTGCGTAAATCCATTTACACACAATTAGCAACTATACGCAATGTCACATTCAATTCCGACAACAAAAGTTTCACTAAACTACCAAATAATTCGGGCAAAAACTTAATCCAAGAACAATACAACCAGGAAGAGCTCCGTCACAGTCTGTCTATTTTGAAAACTTTGGTACATGAACCTTTAAATGCAACGTTGCAACATCCCGACTCTTGCACATATTTTGTTGTATCAACCAGTTAGCAGCTAATAATAAATTTTCAAAGACAAGTGACTGGGCATACTCGATCAGACACGTGTTGTATAATTAATGAATGGTTCTCAGAAAAACTATCCTCTGCACGCTAACTGTGACTTGTGTTCAGTATTCTGCACTAGATTACAATAAGGACATTTATCTGAATTAAAAATCTTCACCTAACATAACAAAGAGTTAGTATGCGCCCTGTTATGCAACAACACATACTTAAAAGATTTAGTGCATGGATCGAGAGGAAGTGTAAAAGGCAAGGAATAAATTTTTTGACATCTTGTTTTGAGTAATGCCGCAACAAATTTTCATAGTTGCCAGTCTGGCTTTTTGCCATACTTCTGTATCAAAATATGCTTAATATTTTCTTTTCCAATTTTATTGTAATCTCAGCAAATTTAATTGTTGCAACCAACCAATCGCTGATGACCCTGACCATTTTTTCTAGATAAAATTATACTTATTGAATTAAAAATCATGATTTGAAATCTCTTAATTTATATTTTGCCTTGAGCACCTCCGACGATAACAGCTTATTTTCAGCACGAAGAAAGTCATTGCATAACCCATCACTAGCACTAAGTGACTTATTTTAGTATTAGTTAACATTTATTAAACTTATTAAATTGTGTTCTACATGGTCAATTTCTTATGCTGTGCTGATACATGTTTTAAGTGTGTCTGTAATAAAGTTCATGTCATTCCTAGGTTTCTACCAACGTAGCAGTCCCCTGGGTACATGTTGACTTGAGGTTCTGAGTTACTCAAGAAACAGTGAATAAAATCGCAATAGGTTTGCCGCCAAGATCTTCAAACAGGAACATTGAGGGCAAGCACATTGCACTGGATTACATAAACAATCAGCAACATGTTTTGTACATCGATCAAAAAGAGCCCAGAACACAATTGTTTTTGCTAAAAAGGATACTATACCCTGTTTTGGTGATTTTAACCAAACCTCGTTCTGTCATCTGTTAACGCACCAGTATTGTCTCACTTGAGTGACGAAACCTGGATTCAACTGAAACCACATACTTTCTGTGTGTCAAAGATTGGATACTCTTGATCCTTGTGGATGGTCGTTCCCGAACAGTTGTGTATAAGTACCTAAAGCGTAAGTCACAAATGTCCGTTAGGTAGACACTGTAAGGAGATTCAAAATTTCCTCCAGCAAACTTCTGAGGGTTGGTGAGGGATGCAGCGCATTATTTTATTTTTTGGAGAACTGGATGGGATGGTCGTTTTTAACGGCAATGGCAACGATTTACTGACGGGAATTTGTGCACAGTTTTCGCAATTGACTATGGAATATTTTGCGCCGTGTGTAGTGTTTAGGGGTGCGGCTATGGAATTTGAACCGCAAGTTAGGTATTTCCCGGTCTGGAACTGAAGAGAAGAGATCATACCTGGAACTGAGGATACCTGGCCGTAGCCAATCGTTTCCACGCCTACATACTCAGTCGACGCTGGTTGTAGGCCTACCTCCTCCTTCGCAGGCTGCGAAATCCAACATTACCTTAGAATGAATCAATGGCACATCGTGTCGAAAACATCGATTATAGATCCGTTTATTTCCGAGGGTGAAAATCGAAAATAGTCTGAGTAAAGTTCACTTTATTAGGGTACACTTTGAAAGCCAGGGTTCACTTCCTGGGTCCCGTGTTGAAAATGGGTGCCGAAGTTTCTAACGGCTTCCTCGGGAGCCTGCAAATGGTATTAAACTATTTGGATTTCCTCATCGTACGACAAAATTCATCGAAAAAACAATTTCTTTCAGAATGTCAAAACTCATTTAGTGCCCTTTGGTGTTTGGGGGACTGAGGGGTGATAACGACTTTCCTGAGTGAATTTCATTTTGCATCAAAATTCACTCTGAAGCATCGTCAATTTCTTACAAGATTAGCTTATAACATAAACAACCCTATGAAGTAGTCGATTGTTGTACATATAGATACGTAAACATGTAAATCAGAGCCTTTGCAGATTACAAAAAGAAAATAACCTTGACATGTTGAGCCATTACATGGCAACACATAAACGCACACACGTTGCTCACACAACCGCGGTTGTTATTTGCAAGACTTTTTCAAATCCTTAATTCGCAGTACGGACTTTCCAGTCAATCCACGATGCCTGCAGATACAATTACTTGACGGGCAACCGAGAGGCGCCGGAGAGACGTTGCGTTCCGAATGTTTTTCGGGGGCCACCCCCAGGACCTTTTTAGAATTTATTCGTATGAATATGATCTCTGATTCAATTTAAGTGGTAGCAATTTACGATTTCCAGTAGGCCTACATGTATATGGACTTTGAGCACCTTTTAAAATCCGCTAGCATGCGCACTGCACACGGTCACAGACTGGCTCCTGACAGTCTCACTGACTTAGTGATCTCATACGAACAACTCTTCTTCGTCAATAATTCTCTCTTAATAACGATCTTCAAAAGAAATACTATTCTTGGAATTCCCTTGGGGAAAAGTATCGATATTTATATTGTTTCAAAACCATCTAGGGTATTGCCTTCGTGTGTATGAGTTCACAAATCTTTCGATTCCAATCAATGCTATTTTTGTTTTTGAACAGTCTCGGCACGTTTTGATTGTTTGAGCGGCATGCCTTGATGCTGTTAGCTATGAATCACATGAACATAGTCTATGGTTTTTCATGAACGAACAAACTATTTCTTTCTACTTCCGCTCGTGAATAGTTAAGAAAGCAGTCTTAAGTTCAGTAACGTTAGGACTTCGCTAAAAAGCAAGACTTGTCGTGTATTGTAAATGAGAACACGCGATTTTGTCTAGATTTTAGGTAGGTCATAGCGTTACTGAACGCGAAGTTTTGCTTTTTATCGAGGTTCTATCGTTACTGAACTCTACCCAGGAGTCATAAGGGTCGAATGGCCCAATTACCCCAAGCTGCCCTTCCCAGAGAGGATCCCGTCTGAGATGGAAACTTTTAAAACTTTAATATAACAGTGACTGGGTCACTTTCCTTAATAATAAAGTTGTACGGGCACTTGATTTCAACTCTGGGGATCCCTCCGTCAGTCATGGCCCCTTAAAAATGCTAACTAAGAAAACCAAGACATTTGAAAACCGCCATTTTATCAAAAAGGAAAACTTGCGTACATATTTTACAGGACACATTTATATTCCGATTTGTAAATTCAAAAAGATAGTGCTTCGATAATCTAAACCTCAGGGGTAACGTCTCAAGACTTCTTATGGCCAAATTTCCATAAGACTTCCCTGTGCCCGATTGCATGAAACAGTATAAGGACTCAACTAAGTTCCCTAAATCTACCGAGTATTTTTGGAATTGTGAAAACATCGATTATCCTTTCTTGCATTGTTTTACTTTCATTACTAAGACGACTTTGAGTGAACTCCACGTTGAATTGTCAATATTATCAAAAATAATTAGGGATCTTTTTATGCAACATCCCCAATTTAAGGACTGAGCCTCTATTTATTTTCAATGAATTCTAGGCTCAGTTTTCAGATATATTATTAAAAAATGTCATTGATCAAAGAGGAGCTCATAATCTATAAAGACACAAATTTCTTAGCCTGTGATGAATTATAAGCTAGAAGGACTTTCCTAAACAGAATAGACCAAGGTTGTTGACATGCTTTAATACTTCTAGACATAAGTTTTTGCACCATTCACTAGTGTGTACCGTGGAATCCTATAGGACCCTATAGGAATCCTATAAGATATCCTATATACCAATAGGAATCCAATTGGATTTTGGCCCAATACCCTATAGGAATCCTATAGGATTTTATAGGAATCCTTTAGGAAACCCTATAGAAATTCTTACGAGACTTTTAAGAAATCAATTAGGATTTCCCAGCATGACATTTTCAATGCATACATAATACAACAAAGCAAAAGTGTTTTCAACAAAACAAATTCAACTGAAACACAGTTAACCTCAAGGTTTTTGTACAGCAGTCTTCTCTGTTCTTGAACAAGGTCTACAGCAGGATATCTGTGTTACAAATGGTGTACTAAACTGAGGCTACAAAAGACCTGTGTGTTCTTTTTTGCTTTTTCAAAATATGTTCAAGTAACTTATTATTTAAATGCTGAATGCTATACGCTTTTACATGTTGTTCTCTGATAGTCAAAGTTGTAAGCTTGTGTCGAGTGTTTTAAATGCTGTAAAGATAACTGTTCATTGAATCGCTTTTCAGTGACATCTGTTTTCCAGTTGAGAAACTGTTCATTTTAGCCACTAAGCCATACACACGATCAAAATGTTTCCTTAGAAGTTTAGACACAATATTATAATGTACAACACCAGAAATGAAACAGTTATAATGACAGATATATATGTTATGTTTTACGAGAATTTCATATACAGGAGATTCAGTAGGATTTTATCAGTTCAATAAGATCCCATAGGAAGTTCATTAGGATAGTATACGATTTCCTATAGCATTTTTATAGGAAACCCTATAGGATCCTATAGGATTTCCTGCAGGAATCCTATAGAAATTTTCTGTAGGATTTCCTATTGGATCCTATAGGATTTCCTATAGGAATCCTATAGGAGTTCTTATAGCGTTTTCTATTGGATCCTATAGGATTTCCATTAAGATTTCCTAAAGCATCCAATAGGAAAGCCTATAGAAATCCTTTAGAATATCCTATGAGAAACCCTATAGGAAAATCCTCAACGCCTGTATTTTTTCAGCTTGTGACCGATGATGTTTAACGTAATTTATTACCATCGTTCATCCCTTGGTAATGCGACCCGCGAGTGATATGTTTACTGAGTATTGCGCAAGGAACGACGAACATGAAGTACCGGCTGTCAAACTTCAGTCGGATTCGAATTACTGATAAATCCTTAACAACAAATGAAAATGAAATTTTACCAACTGACGAAGGTTATTTAGGGAATAGCAATTTTGAGTCACGGACATAAAATTGCGAATCAGTTGGATTGTGGGTAAATAACCAGAGTAATCACAGCCAAGCTGCATAAACAAGTATAAATTTAGAAAAATCTACTGTATAAAATAACGCAAACACAGGGGTATTGTTTACGAAATATTTCGATGTCCCTCTGTTGACGAAACTCAAGTGTTTTTCAAGACAACGGAGAGTTTCGGTTTAAAACTCAGAAATTATCTATACATAGAACATTACGCCACGGTAGTCTCTGATTACACGTGCCTGTTCTCGTTTGAAACGCTCCTGAAGCGCTCGTAAAAATGGCCGTTTGTGGTGATTTTCTTGCATGCTTGCCGGCAAATTTAGTTCTTCCCCTCATCGTTTTACTTTCCGACGTTTAAGCACAAAAACCTGGGTATTGATGAAGACTTTTACACCCTCACACGACCAGCACAAAACTCTATGTCATTTTTTGTTTAGTGCATTAGTTGACGCACTGGTGTCCCCCGACCCGAAAGTATTACAGCACTTCGTGAATACCCAAGGCAGCGTGAATCTAATGTGCGTTTTTGAGTAGGCGGAGAATGACACGCATACTTTAACTTAGCGAAGACACCCCGGAGTAAATTCCTTTTTATAGGCAGAAACTTCGCGTCTGGTTTATGACATTTTTTGCTTACGATCTACTAATGCGTGATTTTAAACTGCCGTGATAAAAATAAAATATCTCTTCCTGGTAATACAAACAGCCATCACAAATGGAACTGTAAACACACAAGTAGGCTACTCACAGTACCCTGTTGCCAGGTGCACCTGCACTGCTTGAAACAACGGCGGAGCTGGAGGCACTGGTGGGTCTCGCATCAGTTGACGCAAAGTTTGCCGTCGTAGTGCCCCTCAGTGCCGAAGTAGCGGCCAGAATCCGCTGGGTCGGGGACTGTGCATTAGGCTGGTTATTGGCATTTTGCAGCTGGTCAACTGCATCAGTCAAAAGACCAATGATATTTGACAGCAGTTCTCTCTGTGACATTGTCAGAAACAATATTCTTGCTTCGCTTTTGACAGCAGAATTTGCTCAGACAAAGGCGGGAGCTCAAACGCATACGCACAAGCGACACATTGGTTTCGTTCATAGACTAGAAAAATATGATTGGATTCAAGACGGAATAGAATTCACGAAGTTATTAGTTTCACCCATAGGCCACTAGGATAGACGAAACAAATCGACTAAGCAGCATTGAAGTCAGTAAACAGGCAGGATAGAATATACAAAACAGCATTGAGTTCACGATATGGAATCGACGAATGTAGATTGAATTGATGTACTACAGCATTGAATACACAAGATAGGGTAAAATTTTCATACAGTTGGCACTGAATTCATTAAATAGAATTGAATACACATTTTGATGTTTTTACATAAACGGCCGCCCATAAAACAACATGAAATTTGACAAATTTCGAAAATATTCACTGTATCGTTCACTAAGAGATAATTCTCAACTGTCCATCAGTTTTTTTTTTGAGAATACAATGGCTAGGAATTTAAATGGATTCGCTTCCATGTAACGTGACAATTTAGTAGCCAAGCCACCAGCATCGTAGTGTAACTCCAATTACGTTGATAGTCTATCACGGACTATACAATATAAGGGCATACCTTGTCATCGTGCCACTGTTGGATCACTCAGTGCTACTGCATAGTTACATAGGAAGTTGGATAAGAACTAGTATTTCATTGGTGAAGACATTGAAAAGAAGGAACGCAAGACCAGATCGCTCAAGCCGTGATACCCATTTGGCACTTTTGGCTGTGGCCTAGTAAACTTGACTTGTTGTAATTCTGTCTGACTGACAACCACGACAGTAAGAGCTTTACAGATGTTTTACGACAAATCATAAGCGTACGATTTATTTATTAGTAGTTTGTGAGGCAAGCAGTTGAAAGCTTTGGAGAGGTCAATAAGAAGACAGCTTCAGTTCTCATGTCCCGTTAAGTGCATGACCACATGTTCTTGACAATCGTCTAGTCCTCAGTGCCGGGATGCACATTAGCGTCGAGAAACGATATCATTAAACGGGAATCCAGACACCGTTTTCCAAATAGAGCACCCCTCCCCGGAGGGGCCCTACTGGTAAAGGTCCAGCTCACGTGGGGATCAGCCTCGGATCAAAGTACAACATAGCTAGGCGACTCCTTTAGATTGACTAGTCCAAGGCTAAGGGAGCCTCCTGTTTGGAGTCAAGAGCTATACTCTAGTTTCCTCCATTTTTGAGCCACGTTATCTTTTCGGTGGGCCCGCTTAGCTGTCTCCTTGGTCCTTCACTGATAAATCCGGCAATAGTGCTAACACTCCGCGTATGCGCAAAGAGAGAGAGATGCGGTTATTTTGAATAAATCATGAGGTTAAAATCTTACAAAACAATAAGTCGAGTCGATAGGAAAATTCCTGAAAAGGTTCTTAAAAACGGCTAAAAATCAAGAACAACCTCACAGAGTACTACCGGTTTCAGTTTAGAACACACAGGCCTAATACAAAAACTCAACGTGCTCCGCAGATATAGCCTACCCAGAAACTAAAAATACGAAGTGAACATCGATTCTGTCACAGGAATCTTTTAAAAATCAATCGCTCGTTATAACACTAACTATAACATGGTGTAACGTCGATCAGCTGATGAAAGTGCCCGTGCCCACTTTCCGGTCCTTATTGCCTCGGTAAACTAACCCGGCTGAGTACGTGTGTCAAGTGAGCTCTCATTGATAATATGCTATCACACCTCCTAGTGGTAGCAGTAGTGACTACTGTTTAATCCGGAAATCGCTCGAAAAGGTGCAACGGTTCACATTTGTTCCACGTTCGCGTAGATTTCGATCCGAGAAGCGAAAGTGGGTAAGTCTGGATCTTGATGTCCTAAAGAATTAAGCATGTTTATACTACTTGTTTGGACATGTGGTTTGTCTATTTGGTTAAAAATGAAATTAAGCGGTGATTTGAATTATGTTGTGAGCTCGCATAAACACAGCGACGTAGGCTAACGTACACGTCACGACACGTACGGTGTCGTCGCGACGTACTACGTCTACGGAGTCTACGGTTAGCTGCAAATCCTACATGAATCTCAGCGTGGTTTTGATCACTGGCAAAATTTATTCACTGACATCTACTATCAACTCTAGATAAAACAAGAATTTGTTATGGTTTATGTAAAGTGACGTCTACATTCATATTGCACTATGTCTAATGTCTAATCAATGTACTAGTAAATTGTAAATTTCGCAATTCAATCATATGATGATGTGTATGTGAGTACGACTGAGGTCATCATAGAATTTAGTTAGAGAGAGTATAGAGGGACTGGAGAGTGCTGGATTATACTTTGACGGTGGTGCAGGTCGAAAATTAGGATACACAGTGCTCACCCATTTAGAGATATTGAGTCATTGAAAAAAGAAACCCATTTTGCACTTGTATCCTAGTCAGTCAACTAGCCTTGGTGCTAGTATACAAGTAGGTGTACAGCATTGTACTGCTGTGGGTAAAAACGGTGAAATGAAATTTGACATAAAATTTATGGTATTACGGCACTCGACGCTTTTAAAGCTTAACGCCTAGTCACATGGCAACCTGGCAAAAATCTGAGGGCGCGAAAACTGAAAATCCCAGGGTCGCCAAATGAAATCTTAGGTTGCCGATCTGGCGTAAAATTTGTCGGACCAAAAAAAAGAGAAAAAAGGCTACTCTAGGGTGAGCAAACCAAGATGCCAATTTCATCAGAAACACATGAACATGGTTTCAAATGATAGATCTTGATCTGCCATTTGCATACACGGATCTTGCCCGATTTTTCTGAAGAATTCCGACTTCCGTCTGTTTACTTCCTATTGTAATTTAATTGTGTCGGATGTGTGCTGACTGCTGTGGTGGCAAAAGCACTGATTTCATGTAATAAATGGAATAATTGTCAATCAAATATAACGAATCTAGGAAAAGTATTAGTAATTTTAAATTTGGAAGTCAACAAGAACTTTGAAATGAATTTAGCGGGAATTTTCTGACTTTGATACTCACAGTGGCGACTTCAGATTTTTCCCAGGTCACCAAACAAAATCTGTGGTTGCCAAATCAATCGTTACATTAAAAGGTACATTCTTTTGTGAGTAAACTAATTTAATTACTGTCGAATTCTGAATAGTTGTAGCAAGGCTTGGAATTTTCCACTTTTAAGAGGATTTCTTCTTTTTTGGTTTTGATTCCTCTTATTTGATTTCAAGTTTCCTCTTTTTTCGTCTTTTTTGTCATTATTTTGAATTTATTCATGCACAAAAGTTTATTTCAGTTAAATTTTACATCACAATAAATATTTCCATCACACAAGTCTATTTATTTGTGGACCAATACACTACCTGGAAAATTTTAGCTTTTTTGTCATTGGTCACTCCACGCCCTGTTGTAGAGACAGCAGTAATAGTACAGGCAGGCAGTATAGTGTGGACCTGATATTTTTGCCTCCAGAAAAATAGAATACTAGTATCGATGGCAAATATGTTGAAAATGGAATAACGGTATAGATCGTAAGTTTGTGGAAATTTAATAAGTTGAATCAATACTCTCTAAGTCTCTAACCAACAAGTGTATTCGAGTGTTGAAGTATGCAATTTGAAATAGGAGAAACTGCATGTGGAAAAAATGTATAATTCTAGAACTGGCTTGTATATATCTTGAAAGTCATAATTAATAAATGTATTGACTCTGATAAGCCTCTTACATACTGGAAAACAAGTCGGAAATAAATAAACATATAAATAAATACGGCTATGTAATATAAATATATAAACATATAAATCGATGCTAAAAATGCCACCCTACTGTTTTTGTGCTGCAAAATTTTTGGAAGGATCTTAAGCCTCAGCTTACAGGGCTGTGAAACAAGAGTGTCACCTATTGGCCAATTTCTTTTTTCGACAATCAACCAAATTTATGAGCAAATTTTCATGAGGCGAAATATTTGTCTTCTGAAAGATGTAAAAATTTTGTAAGTGGTACAGCACACATCACGAATTTTTGGCCGACCGGTCGGAAATTGGTCGACGACCGGCCGTCGACCGGTCGTCTAGCCGACCAGCAGCCGACCAACAACGGTCGGCTAGGAGCCGTCTGCTTAGTCGCCTCTGTGGTCGGCACTTGGGTCGGCTAATTGGTCGCCTAGCGTAGACGACCAATTCGGATTAAGCGTGTCCTTGGTCGGCAATTACCATTTTATGACCTAGCGGGTGAACTTTGGACAAACAAACATCTAACCGGTTGCTGTTCGTTTACCAGTGGCAACTCCGGTCTTGACATCGGTTTATCAAATTTTGTTCAACTATTGAATGGAGGTAAAATCGAATCAACCTACAAATACGAAATGCGTGGCATTACACAAGCCGAAAACCTTATGTTAAATTAATGACGGCGTGGTAAAATCAAACGTTAAGTGATATAGCGGAAAGTAATTTCTAACTTTAGATATCAGATTTTTTATGCAGTGCATTATGCATCAAAACAAGCACGAAATTTGAAATTTACAGCAATTGCATCAAAATCAGAATACAGCACTGGATATTTTACGACCTCAAATGTTTTCATGAAGCGGATTGCTCAACAAGCAGCACGCACTTGCGCTCATCCGTTATTGCTCTTGATCATCACTTCATCACGCTGTATATTGCGCTTCACCAGAGATAATTATTGTTTATTTCTGTACAATTTCTTAATATGCTGGTACAGCAATAGAACCCAAGTTTATTTTAGGAACAATATAAACAATGGTTTGAACATAGCACCGATATTAAATCATGGGCGCATGAAAACGGAAGACTGTGATCGGTTTATAGTGTAATCCATCATCCATCATCATTCTGAAATTGTTGTCACTTTCGCAGTAAAAAAAATTTCGAAGCTAGAGCCTTCCTATCTATCCAGCTAGCTGTGAAGACTATTTTCAAAATACAGCAAGGTGCCACTGCGTATTGAGCTCAAACAGACCTCGAAACTTCACACAGCCCGGATAGTTACATGTACGCTTGTCACCTCGTCGAAAAGCTTGTATCAACATGAGCTCAAGACCGGCGAATTTGCATGCAAACTCTGGAAGCCA
>NMRA01000105.1:408164-472661 GCA_002633005.1 Phoronis australis | reverse complement strand
GGGAGGGGTGGCGTTACAAGCCAAACATGTAGTTGCCACTTCTCATTCAGCGTCACTTACTACCTGAGGTGGCCAGATCATACGCTATAAATATCACCAGACGCTTTGCTTCTCAAAAGTGCACCTTGATGTATTTTCTATCATTTTTTGCCATCGCAATCGCTTTACCAAAGATTCACGCACATATGCCGCGTAGAGACAAATACCTCTTCACCACGTATTCACATCTTCCCGTTCACAATTGTTATATTTTACATAATTTGTCAATATGTTGTTGACAGAAAGTGTTTATTTTAGGAACAACGTGAACGACCAACTGATAGGGGCCTACGTGTACATGTAACTAGCCCAGATTTTAACGTCACCGATACATGAAAACAGAATGCGCAAAGCTACAATTGGCTGTAGCCTCAACAGTGGTCATTCCGTGTTTGATGTCACCGTCTTAGTTCGTGGAAATCGTAACCATAGTATGATTTCGAAGTTAGAGCCGTCGAAGTCCATGGGTTAATTTAGGGCATACTGGACCGTGAATTTCGCCGGGTCAATACTATGAAAATAAAATCCCCGGAGTGAGAACTCTTCGCGGTGTAACAACTCACTCACTAATCCTTCATCATGTGCGCGTGATAGGAGACCGGTGAATAACTCAAAACACACAAAAACGATGCAGTTTGGCGTTACACAAACAAAATCAATTGCGGGCGAAGACTGCGAAAAACAGCCGCGTTTACAAAATGACTATACAGCTTTGCATTGACCGGGAAGCAACCGCTCTAATACAATTTGTTAACGTCAGGAGTCAAATTATAGATCAAATGTAAAGAAAACTTTCACGTTTTTCGTCCAAAACTTGTTGCATTGTCCATAATCCAATGTTTACTAATGCCGCTTGCCTTCAACCTTCGAAGTAGTGGTGTTACACAACCGACGTGAACTCATGCAACCGAGACGGCAAAACTAGGTTAATTTATTTGACCCTGTGCTAAGACGAATATACATCGACACGCAAAGTGGTATGAGCCTGACAACCTATTACGCAACTGCTACTCTAGCCTAAAAATAGCAGCCGACCAGCTGGTCGGCTGATGGCCGGTCGGCTAAAGGGTCGGCTGAAGGGTCGGCTGTGGGGTCGCCTTATGAGTCGGCACTGCGGGCGGCTGCCGGTCGGCTAATTTTTAGCCGACCGGTCGGCTAATTTGCCGACCGGTCGACGGCCGGTCGTCGACCAATTTCCGACCGGTCGGCCAAAAATTCGTGATGTGTGCTGTATGTGCACATGGCACAAATGTACTGTTGTTAAGTCGATGGCAGACAAGCGGTCAACGGGGGGTCTTGGAAATTTTTTCTACCATAACCAAGCAAGATGTTAATTTTAAAGTTAACTAGAATTGAAGATAAAGATACACACATCAATATTGGAAAGGGAAAAAATTAGGAGTAAGGTCCTACATCCTTAAATAAAAATATGTCAGAATGTAAAAAATGTGCTAATTGTTAGTGATATCAAGCCAAGTGATTTGTGTCTTTATTTTAAGGAATCAAATGTCTTGATTGCATGTACAAACATTAAGAGAGCCCCTAATTCCAAGCATAGTCGTTTAAAATAAAACTAAAGGTTGCGTGCGTTTAGCCAAAGATTACTGTTAACCCATACCAGTTCATGAGTAAAAAGATGAGGGGTTTGCAACAGGCCTTTATCCAGGATTTTGAAAATAGGGTGTCCAAAATGGGGTTCCCAATATTCCAGGGCGTCCATGATTCCGACGCGTAACCCCCCACCCCCAGCAATCCCCCCAAACACATGGATTTTTTTAACAAAAACTGTAGACCAAGGTTTTTAAAATGCTGTCAAACAAGTGTGAGCATAGCAACATTGTATATTTCTTCCTGCTTTGAAAAAAGAGCCACCACTGTGAGTCTCTATAGGCTTCCTAGTAATCATTACAATGTGTCTGTCCAAACTTGAAAGGTTCCTATTGATAGTGGGCGTCCAACTGATACATTGGGCATCCTTGCCAGGGCATCCATATTAGTGCTAGGGCGTCCATTTAGACGCCCAGGACATATGCTGCATAAAGGCCTGGTTTGCAACTCTTAACTTTCTGGATGGTCAGTGGTCAATGCTGATGGGGCCAGTGATCAATGCTAAGTAATTGACCTGTGGGTCATTAATGATAAAGCCTGTGGATGAGCTGTAATTGTTACCTTGGTGTATCATGGAGGTGTTAGAATAAGGTCAGAACCATGACCTTTGTGTAGTGCATTTTACATAAGGCCTACGCTAATTTCCAAGTAGTCTGTTTGGTGTCATCTGCATATATAAGTACTACATTGAAACCACAGGGGCGTATCCAGGAATTTAGCGAGAGGGGTTATTGTATCAATGGCATATTTTGGCTGTTTTACCTGTGGTGGGTTTAAGTCCTTGTAAAGGCTCCTGTTGATTAGCCAGTGAACCACATGAGATACAGTTGCAATTTTTTTTTGTTTTTTTAGAAAAAAAAATAATTACAGGTAGTCTGAAACGTCTTGTACCAGGTGTGCTCAGGCTACGCATGTGGGCCCATTGCACTGATCGCATGGAACTATTTTTGGCCTTTATTTAGTTAAAACCGAGCTGAGGAGCTAGAGAGCCTGACTCAAGGTTCTAGCAGTGTGTCCCATTCGGACTCGAACCCACGACCTCGAGTAAAGAAAGCGGGCACCTATCACGCTAGGCACACTGCCTCCCCACAAACTTATTTGTGAAAATAATAGTTTGTCCCTTTCTTATTTTGTGCACGGCTACTTGTTGGTAATTTATTGTTGCACCTAAATTGCACAGTCAGTTTTACCCACATTTAGCCCTGTCTTTGATTCTAGTAATGCACGTCTCTTTAACAGTCATAGTGAGGTCTGGACACTGTATATTGACTGCCTATTTCACCCAGTCATAAGGGATATCTCATAATGAGGTGAAAAGGGGGACCTGGATAAGTGTCATGTCACTTAAAGCCCTTTCGTATTAATGTCGAGCTGTCGATGTTTTGGAGATTTGCAGTCCATGGGAATGATCCTGGATCGAAGTTAACATTGCTAGTTAACTTCGCAATAAACAGGTGGATTTAATAGTGGAGCGATGACGCTTTGACACGGTATGAATGGTCAACTTGAATCTCATCAAAGTTATCAGCTGGTGCCACACCACAGCTATGGCGAGTGCTATGATGATGACAGCGTCACCTACCATTTAGTTCGATGTCCATTATCTGCTAAAGCCTTTATGAATGGTTCAATTAACTTCGCAGTTTACATCGACTTCCTTTACCTCAACTACGACGAAGTCTGTACATTCAGTATATTCAGCACACTCCGACTATCAGGAGAATATTTTCAATTTATGCTAAATAAGTGGAGAACTGAGTTAATACGTAGCAAATGGAATTCAACACACAGTAGTGATGCAGCTGTGTTCCCAGAATTCCACCATCTTTTACAAATAACAAAGCTTCCATTGTAACTGGGTCTGGAAAGAAATTATGAAGGTTACGATATGAAGAAGCTGAGAATTAGAATATAATTGTAAAGTCTACTGGTAGGTGTCTTAATAGTTTCATAAGCAGCCCTGGAGGCTTCTGTCAGAAATTTATTGTTATGCTCCTAATAACGTATTTCTGGAAATAATTAAACCTCACTTGAACAATAGTGCAGTCTACTAGAATGCTGGTTACAGAGAAATTTATTGATACCTTCATAATTTCGTGGCTAAATCTTTATTCAAGCATTGTAAAGTGGAAGCGCAAGACCAACTTTCTGGCTGAGTCTCGAGTCAAGTTTCATGAACAAGACCCTGGTTGATGTTTGTTCCTTATAGTACTCAGAAATGTAATAGACCTGTATAGTATTGATCCATAAGTTATGCGCCTCTTAGCCACTATGCATTGTTTGCAATCAATTTATAACTCAATACAAGTGATAGGTATGCTGGCTTTACACTGCTTTTGATATGTTTATGGGGGGTGCAAGTATTTTCTTGCACTGCTCTCTGTAGATTTAAGCCTTTTTACAATATTTAGCATATACCGTATGGTACTGTATGTGACAGTTGTGTTGACCGTAGAAACGTGGTTGCTTAGCAAAAAACATGGTTTTCGTTCTGAAAAGCATGCAGTTCAAAAACGTTTTTAACAGTTTTGATCATCAAGCGTGTTGGTAGCTTCTCGCAAAAGTTAACACACCTATTGCGTTGTCTGTGACCAGTGAAGTTTGTCTCGTAGTTTTGATTTACTTTGCTTTCGTTTGATATTCAATCATAAAAAGATTTCCTTTCACATTTCTTTAACTTGTGTGCAATTTATTTTTTTTTTCAAATTACATTATGTTCATAGCAGAAAATGACACTTTTTTCAAATAATGGTCATCTGATAGATTTTCCGTTGGATTCAGATTTTTCACTTGCCGAGGATTCAACGGTTGATAGTTGGAAGTTAAAAAGTTATTTATTGATACAAGAGTGAACTTCACAAGGATTGACAACTGCCAGCAACAATAGAATCTAAAGTGCCATTCACACACAGCCTACACTAGAACAACTTGCACTAGTGCAACTTATCCCACTTTTAAATGGAGTGTCCACACTCATTGGATAACTGGGGTAAGGCAGAAGTTCTCACTTCCTCGTGCATGACAATGAAGAGCTGCTGCTGATACAGCAAACAAAAGAAGACCTGTTTGTTATGTAACTACATCTGATTGTTATTTCTGTCTTACCTTCAGTTAGTTTGCAGCCACACAGTGAGTAGTGGTGGCGCAAGCTCTTCTTGAACAAGTTATCCTACCTTGATAAAGTGGAGTAAGTTGTCACAAATGGGGTAAGTTGCGCTGGTTTAAATAGCGTCCACACAGCCCTTTAACCCAGCGACAACTGGTTCCAGGAGTAACTTGTTCTATGGTAAGTCTGTGTGTGGACTGCACTTAATATACGTACATCCAAATCTTTGCTAGGTGTATCTTTGTGTGACTTCATAAATTGGCCCAGAGGTCTTTTATAAACCTTGCATTGGAGACTGAAACTGTGTGTGGTGTTTTTAATGAGGAATTTTCAAATTTACCTGATAATGTAGATGTGAAGATTTGGCAAGCCTTGTGGACAAGCTGTAGCAGATATTTTGAAAATTGCGAGTCATACTAAGGTTCTGTTTAGAGGAGGCAGTGTGGCCTGGTTGATAAGTGCCCGCTTTCTTTACTCGAGGTCACACTGCTAAACCCTTGAGCCAGGTTTCTAGCTCCTCAGCTCGGTTTTAACCATATATTAATAAAGCATAAAAATATTTCCAGGTGATCAGTGCAATGGGCCCACATGCGAGGCCTGCGCACGTCTGGTACAACGTGTATCAGACCGCCTGCAATTATTTTTTTAAAAGGTTCTGTTCAACCACTGAACTGATTTTAAACACTTAAAAGTACTTTAAAAATGAAAAGAAACCATGTTTGTTGTTACATTCTATTAAAAATGCAAATCATCTGTTATTTTCCTCGTTTAATTACTGCTTGCTTGCTCTAGGGTGTATTTACTATCCATGGAACATCCTATCAAAGGTCCATGTCTTGCTTTAGTATTCACTGCCATTAAGCAAATGCAATGTCTGAGTCGCTATAAAATGCGGTCTGTGTTGGGTCATGCTAAATGGACTTGAATGGAGACTCAAGAGGCAGGCCTTTTACTTCATTACCTATTTTTTCATGGATAATAAATACGTATCAAGGCAACAATACGCTAATTATCATCGAAATTTGTCAAATATCTTTACTTTTACTTAACAAAACATGAAAAATGGTTGCTTTCTCCTTCAAAAGCTCATTATTGACTGCCTGTTCTGGCAACTGCTGTTGGAGTTGTCAGAGATTTTGTGTAATTGATTACCAATAGACCACTGACTCTGCAGTGGAAGGTGGGTGGACTTACCATAATGCCCATTAGGAAGACTGTTGAAGAAATAGGTCACCAGAGAAATTGATTGGCAGATTGGTTGTTTGCCTGCCCCTGTGACAGTCACAGTGATGTGTGTGTGTGCACTGTTATATCATGTGTAGATGCATAGAAATGGCGACTGGTGTGGTGTCCACGAGAGGGTAATTTTCACCAGGATTTAGGTTGTTTCTTCAATGTGAATCGTTTTCAAAGGTGAAGTTGATGTCAGAGCATGTTCACTAATCTGCAATAAATTGATGAACACATTGAAGAACGTTGGCGTCCATCCCTTGCCCATGTTTGTGTTTTTCGAAGACAGCTATGTGGCTACAAAACAGCAAGCAAAAATTGACTGCAGTTTTGGTGTAACTGAAACCATTAGGTGCAAGAATGACATTTGCAACTGTTACAGGGCTCGATATATAAGTAAACTATCTGTAGTTTGCCAAAATTATTTATTTACAGATTTCAACCATGAAACAGTAACACACTGTTTACATCAAAAGAAGGTTGAAGCACACAGTATAATTTTTTACACACCTTTGCAGAATTATTTGCCCAGCGAACCCCTTCATTGAAAAGTCACTTAATTACACCTACCGATTTACACATTCTTGATTAGTACATCCAAGTAAAGGATATGATAAAACAATGCACAATTATGTAGCAAACATTTTGTCCCCTCAGCACGCCATCTTTCGCCACATCACATGACCTAATGAAAAGATTTCTGCCCCGATCGGGATTCGAACCCAGGACCTTCTGCTAACCGTGCAGACTCTCCTGGTCGGGGGCAGAAATCTTTTCAGACTTATATTCATTAAGTCACGTGATGTGGCCAAAAGATGACGGGCCGAGGGGAGAAAATGTTTGCAACATATTTTCGACGGCATATTGAGATTGGCATATTTATAAATGCACCATTACTCTACACCAGTGGAATCGAAAACGCAAACATTTAGCTAGTTTGAGAACAAGTTATCAGTCTGCCTGTCAAAATTTTAGTAAAATGTCCCATCTTAACGTTTTGTTATGTATACAGAAGCTAAACAGGGATTTACAACCAGTGGCCTAAGTATCCAGTAAAAAATCACCTTTTAAATTTACAGTTCGGTAAAATTCCTCCAATTGTTCACACATTCCTGTTTGTCTAAAATTTTGGAAATTGGATGGTCTCTGTACTTTCCTTGTGGAATGCTCGGGAGGAAAATCCTGAAAGAAAATCCAGATACCTTTGTGTAGCTAAAAAATAAAGAAACAGTATTCGTTGTGAAAAAACGTTCATGTTTGTGGCGATTTCCATGAAAAATCAAAAAGGTTTTAGAAAAAATTCAGTCACGTTATTTCGAAAATCTGAGCATAATTTTTGTGCGCATAATGAGATTTTGTGATCTTCAGTGATTTTCAATAATAGTTTCATGAGTCTTCCGTTATTACTCAGATGTTATTTGAGAAATTTTATCCTGGATACCAAAGGTAGCTGATTACAAAGAGAAATTTTAAAATACAGTTTAAACAGCTCCGAAAATTTGGATTTTACTCAATGCAAAATATTGGCCAGAATTTGTAAGGAGTTTTAAAATTTTCTTCCAAACTTTTGAGGGTTGTTGAGGGTGACAAGAGTATTATTTTGTTTCAGAGAATTGGATGGGAAAGTCGTTAGTATCTGTTAATAGACCAAAACCGAGTTTGGTATCCTTTTAAGTAGATAAGTGTGAAGATGACAATAGAATGAATGTTCATAGGTGGAGCTGTTACACAGTATAGGGGATAGAGTAGTTACCTATCGCCGACCTGTTTGTGGGTGCGGACATTTTTTAAACAGAGCTGGTAAATTAGTAACAGAAGAAAAAAGCATTTGGACTAGACAATAATTGAGTATATATTATGTGACAATGAGTATTCCGATGTGTTTAAGAAGGCTGACCCTTTAGAATTGGCGCTTCCATACGTTTACTGTCACACGAGGTAGGCATCTACCTCACACCATTCAACAACCTACAGAGTGCCTTGGTCCACCCGAAAGACAAGTTAGACTGCAAGAAATGTGGGGTGATATACGCGATTGAATGCCCTGATTGTCCTGCCAAATATGTTGGTGAGAATGCTCGGAATCTAGGTACTAGACTCAAAGAACACTTCAACATATCTGGCAACTCTACAGTTGTAGGAGAACATGGTATTAACACATTGCACAACATTTGCAAACCTACAGTGAAAACGCTATCTCCTGAGAATAAATATTGGAATCCTAAAGCCAGATAAGCAGTTGAAATCACAAGCAATTAACCAAAATTGAACAGAGACATCGGATATGAATTACTACCATTTACTCGTGCCTCCTTGCAAGTAATTGCCACCAGGTGGTGTTGAGAATGAAGATTCCTGCCAGTGCCCCGATGAAGGGCCCTGGACGGACTCGAAAGCCAGGTCCGCAAACTCAAACAGATCGCTGGTAGGTAACTACTCTATCCCCTGTAAGTTACAAGATGATATTTGGTGGTTGCCATGGTTACAATCTTTCTTTACAAGAGGTATGTTACAGATTTGTAATAGACATATTTTCTCTGTGTTTCTAGGTTGAGTGACCATGTATTTTAGTGTGTTCAAAGAGCCGCGTGGTCTTGTCAAGTGTCTACAGTTTGTAAGTATATCATTTGATACTTGTTGTGACAAGTTGTGTATTCAAATAATTTACATCAATATTTTCAAGCATCGTCTGTTTTTTTCAGTTTTGAATGCTATCGCCAATGTGCGTCCGTCCGTTTCCTAAATTACCACACTCTTAATTTCATCTCGAATCATCCCCACTAGCTTGATTAATAAAGATAAAATGGTTTATTTTAATTTAAGCTTGACGGACGTTGTTTTTGGAACTGCCGTAATCAAGGCTCCGAGCTAACCTCATATGACCTTCGTGTTCCTTACATTTGGCAGAAAGTGTTATTTTAGAGCAATTTAGTGAACCACACAAGCTACATTGTCCGTGTGAACAGTTTATAAGACATGTTTTTTTGACCGTCAGTAGTAGAGTGATGTAATTCTCTTAAAGTTTGGATTGTGTTGCTAACCAGTAATGTAATTCAAGCACCTGCTGCGTTGGTTACCAAGAGGACAAGACCTTCTGAGTTTGGAATTTGGCATTGATAAAAAGGGGTTAGCCCATCTTTGCCATTGAAAATATTTTGACAAGTCTTATACCGTAAACTCGCGGGTTAACGCTCTGGGTGCTTAAATTGGGAAACCCGAGATGGCGGGGGTGAGTGATTACCCAAGCAGTGGGCGCTTCAACCAAAAATTGGCAAATTGGGGGTGTACGATTATCCAAGCAGTGGCCGTTGTGGTCCAAATTTTAGCAGAACTGGTCAAGCGCACGAGGTATTTATTCAAGCATGGAACTTATTAAGCTCTGTCGATCATCGGAACCCGACAAGTTTCTCAGGGCTCAAACAGAAACAGGATTTCGACTTAGACTGTGTGATTAGTGAGAGGCAAAGATATTCAAAGTGGTTAGTAAGGGTTAAGGAAATTCAAAGTGGTTAGTAAGGGTCAAGGAAATTCAAAGTGGTTAGTAAGGGTTAAGGAAATTCAAAGTGGTTAGTAAGGGTCAAGGAAATTCAAAGTGGTTAGTAAGGGTTAAGGAAATTCAAAGTGGTTAGTAAGGGTTAAGGAAATTCAAAGTGATTAGTAAGGGTTAAGGAAATTCAAAGTGATTAGTAAGGGTCAAGGAAATTCAAAGTGGTTAGTAAGGGTCAAGGAAATTCAAAGTGGTTAGTAAGGGTCAAGGAAATTCAAAGTGGTTAGTAAGGGTCAAGGAAATTCAAAGTGGTTAGTAAGGGTCAAGGAAATTCAAAGTGGTTAGTAAGGGTCAAGGAAATTCAAAGTGGTTAGTAAGGGTCAAGGAAATTCAAAGTGGTTAGTAAGGGTCAAGGAAATTCAAAGTGGTTAGTAAGGGTCAAGGAAATTCAAAGTGGTTAGTAAGGGTCAAGGAAATTCAAAGTGGTTAGTAAGGGTCAAGGAAATTCAAAGTGGTTAGTAAGGGTCAAGGAAATTCAAAGTGGTTAGTAAGGGTCAAGGAAATTCAAAGTGGTTAGTAAGGGTCAAGGAAATTCAAAGTGGTTAGTAAGGGTCAAGGAAATTCAAAGTGGTTAGTAAGGGTCAAGGAAATTCAAAGTGGTTAGTAAGGGTCAAGGAAATTCAAAGTGGTTAGTAAGGGTCAAGGAAATTCAAAGTGGTTAGTAAGGGTCAAGGAAATTCAAAGTGGTTAGTAAGGGTCAAGGAAATTCAAAGTGGTTAGTAAGGGTCAAGGAAATTCAAAGTGATTAGTAAGGGTCAAGGAAATTCAAAGTGATTAGTAAGGGTCAAGGAAATTCAAAGTGATTAGTAAGGGTCAAGGAAATTCAAAGTGATTAGTAAGGGGCTAGGAAACAAGCTTGGCATTAATTGATTAACATCAAATTTGTTGACTGACATCACTAAGCTAGAACAAGCTAAGTCACGTTTAATCAGTTTGCACTGAATGTTTGTGACAGGTGAACTTTGCCGTGCCATTTCAGGTGTTGACAATTTTCGCCTTTGCCACCACATGCGGTGTTTTTACTGAGTCCAAGTACAGCATCGCCTGTTCAAAGACCAATGTGAGTGAGCACGCCATCAGGATTTGGTACCCGTTTAGGTAAGCAATTATCACTTTTGTACATTGATTTGCAAGTGCATTACCGTTGAGTGACGGAAAGTTACGAGTTCAGAGTCTGGTGAGCCTTTAAATTGCATAGCTTTTGGCTTCTACTCAGACGTTTCTTCAATACTGACTGATGGAAGGTCTAAATTTCAAGGTGAGACACCTATTGGTTGTCACATGAAGCTAGCGAGTTGTAGACGGCAGGCAGGTCATAACCCGATACCTTGTGGAATGGCTTTCACCTCCTGATCTCGAAAGACTTGCATATTTTTCTCCAGAATTTGTCCTTCTTGTTGGCAGGATAGTCGCATCATCAGGGGTAATGTTGGGAAGGGTGCATTACCAGTGTTTATTTTCATTTAAGTGTCTTAGAATGACACATATCGCATGCAGGTAGTAAGTTTCACGTTACATTAGCCTAGTTATGGCTCACATTGTGTGTAACTGAGTATTAGTTGTCCATCCTACATTGTGTGTAACTGAGTACCGTAATCGCCCTAATAAGCGCCCAGGGCGCTTAGAAAAATTTGCTTCAGGAAGAGGTGCGCTTATTATAGCCCAAAAATTGTTGAAACCTGTTCTCCGAAACAGGTGAAATCGTAAACTAGAATTTACGCTCTGTGACGCATCTGTAACCTATGTCAGAGTTTCTACAAAATTGCAGTGCATTGTTATCAAACTTTGTTGTTAAATTATGAGCATTTTTCAGGAAATCCCATTGCGAAAACTCGCCGACTGATGCGTCGCTGCCTCACGGTGGCTGATAGATCAACTTGAATTCTTGAGTAAAAATATAGTTTCGACTCAACAAATTACTTGAAGTCCTTAACTTTTCAAAATAGCGTCCCTAAGATTAAGTTCCTGTGGAGTCGGGATTAACTGTGTATTAAGTCCAAATCTGCGCTAGATCGTACTCCGCAACATGAGAAAAATCTCTGGATGAACACACATGTTATAGTCACGAGATGTTTGTTTTGAAGTTCGTCTGCGTATTGTGTGAAAGAGAGAGCACATGCGTGTCATCAGATTTCATTTGCCAGAGTAAACGCGATGCAACGATCTAGTTGTGCATTGTAACTAAGAAAATTAACACAAGCAGTAAAGCAGAACGTGTTTTATTTAGCACTTGTTGATCTCATCTGCTAGAAAACGTTCGAAAATTGTCGCCAGGTGACTGGATGTGTGACAGTCTGAACGGTTATTTTTCGGGAGGTTCGGGGGGTGTAAGGGTGCGGAAGTGTTCACTATCAGTGGGTCATTTTGACTTTAAAAACACCAATTACGACTAATTTAATACTTCCCCCTTAAAAATAATGCAAACTTTTTTACGGTATTAGAAACTTTCTGAAATAAGTGCCTGTATTTATTTCTTGCCGATGCTATGCTACCCGTTTCATGAATAGATAGTTCCCGAAGACTAATCTTCGATAACAGATTCTTGAATGTAGCGCGCTTCGTAGCCACATGCTTTTAACTGAACAAAGGTCAAGTTTTATTAATCTTCGATTCGCGGCTTTCACGTGTACAAAGAGATTTGGATTCCTGTTCAGGGAGAACATCTGTATGGGAAAGACGCAATACAATCCCTTTGACAAATACGCTGCGTCTGTTCTGAAAGGCCAGACCATAATAGGACACGTCCCTCGCAAGATCAGCAAAACTTGCATTCTGTTTGAAGCACGGCGGAAGTTTGAAGTGTATATTCACGGCTAAATACCGACATAGCAGCGAGGCTCGTGGTCTACAAATTCCGTGCACGATGATTTTTTCAGGACATTTAGATCTTATTGATAAATTTAAGATGTTACTGTAGAATTTTAGAACTGTAGGTAAGGCATTTTTCACATGTCTACGGGGTTCATGGACTGGGTCTGAAAATGCGTGGGGGGCACTTATAGGGGCATGGGCGTTTATTAGGTATGAGTATGAGTTGTTCGTCCTACATTGTGTGTACTAAGTATAAATTGTTCATCTTGTGTGTAACTGAGTATGAGTTGTTCGTCCTATATTGTATACAACTGAGTATGAGTTGCTCATCCTACATTGTGTGTAACTGAGTATGAGTTATTCATCCTACATTGTGTGGCATTGAGTATGAGTTGTTCATCCTACATTGTGTGCCATTGAGTATGAGTTGTTTATGCTACATTGTGTGCCACTGAGTATGAGTCGTTCATCCTTTATTGTGAGCAACTGAGTATGTAGCCTATTATTGTTTGTTTTACAGTTTAGACACAAAAGACAATGCTGTGAAGAAGGACCTGTGCCTCAACAAGTCTTCCAATGACATGCTGTACCCATCGGGCAACTACCAGTCGGCGTCACAGTTCTATGTATTCATTGGTGTCATGGCATGGTTATACTCGCTGGGTGGAGCCATACTTTATGTGGTATTCAATGACAACTGGGAGAATAGCGATAGGATACGCATCGCGGTAAGTGGACCAGGAATATAATATACCCATAATGCATTTGACCATTTTCAATTTTTTTGACCCAGGCAATACTTTTGTAGGAATTAAATGCCACTCTGTCATTGTTTATATATTAAATGGGAAACAAACCCTTGCCTTTTGTGAAAAAAAACAACTTCATTTGCTTGATGTAAATCTGTTCCATCTTGTGCCTTACTCAGACTGGAAATGGTCTCTTGAGAAGAATGACCATTTTGTTATTTCTTGAAATTCACCTCGTACTGTTTGTCACGTGGGGTTAGGATCAACCACTGAAGCATTGTGATGAATCCCAGGCATTTCATTGCAACAAATTTCAACTCGAGCAAAGTTGACGCCACTTTGGAAGAGCAAATCCTTTTGTGAAGGAAGTCTTTTTGATACTTAAGGATATCTCAAACCTTAGCCACAAAAGTTGGCCATTTTTATAATATTTCGCATATGTCTAGCAAAATACCTTAATTCTCGGGGAACTTCAAATACGAAATATATACCGTGTAGTAAGGAAAAAGGATATGGCAGAACCACCGTAGAACGACATGGATATTTGTTTACTACTTATTCGGGGTCAAAGGTTACAGGACTGTCACTTAAATGGAATCTCCCACCAAATACAGAACAGCGTTGTATGTACCCGCAGTCCTTTCATCATTCACTGAGTCGCTGTAATATTGAGTCAACGAGGTGTCAGGCCACTAAATAAGGTTAGAATTAACCTTAAGCATGAATTTGTTACTGTTGAAATATCAGTCCAAAATGTGGGTTATATTTATGGTAGTCTTTTCAGTCTTGTGGCTATTTCTTCATGAAGCTGTGATAAAGTTTGTTGGTAATTGGTTAGGAGTCTTTTGCGTGCGCTGTCATTTTGTTATGGATGCTGTTTAAAAGACAGCGGACCGGAATTGAACTTGATTTCAGGACATCTCAACGAATCCTTCTGTAAATTATATCGATTACAAAATCAATCTGAGATATGTCTTCTAATCCTTTTGTTTGGACTGTTAAATCGGTTAGAATTTCATCAAGCCATTTTCAATAAAGATTAAACACAATAGAATTTTCAACCTTATTCCGAGTTATTTGTGCTCACTGTTCAATTCTTGGCACTTTTTTGTCACTTGACACTAACATAATGAGAAGATGCAAATTAGTTTTTGGGTGTGTTTCTGTGAACAAAGTGCTTGATGTGTTCTGCTGTTTTGTATTCTATGACTGCATTCTTATTAAGTTCGGGGCTGAGTTTTCACGGTTCTGAAAAATGAAATGGAGGCTAGTGTTTGGAAATGTAGACCGATCATTGTTTACATGAACAATGTTTACTGTGCTATTGCTGTTTAATGCAGTGCTAGAATTTCATAAAATCATTTGCTAAAAATAAGTGCCAATGTATCTTTTACATCATTTCAGGACTTTGTGATCACGTGCGTCTTTGTCGTCATGTGGTTAATTGCCTCTTCTGCGTGGGCCGACGGTGTCAGCAACCTGAAGCATTTCTCTGACCCAAATAATGGGATACTGAATAGATTACCATTTTGTAAAAACACTCCACAGAACTGTGTTGTGCGATCTCAGGGTGATTTCGCAACGCTGAATGTCTCTCTCGTAAGTGTACCGCAATGTCGCAGTGATACTGACACTACCCACGTTTGACGAAATACCAACCATTTCGGCTTTTATCAATTTTTAGTTTCCCTCCACATTTATTTTTGAAAATGTAGTTATCCAGTTACTTGGGGGACTCGTAATTTTCCTCTTTTAAGAGGATTTACTCTTTCTTGGTTTTGATTTCCTCTTATTTGATTTTCTTCTTCCTTTTTTGGTCTCTGTTTTTATGATTATTTTTACTTCATTCACACAAAAATATTTCTTGATGTTAAATTTTACTACACCAAATACATTTCTATCACATCAGCCTATTTATTTGTAGTACAATACGTCACCTGGTAAATTTTCCTTTTTTGTCATTGGTCAATACAATCCCTGTTACTTGCAACACTAGCCCAAGTCTGCAGCATGTTTGGACTGTTATTAAGTTAAAGGTCAATGACTGAACTATAGTGGCTGTGTGTGAGCATTCACTTGGATCTATTGTGCCTATTTTTGGTTAAAATTTATTAATTGAACATGGCCAATGCCTATCACCTTCAGTGAAGGATTGAAATTGGTCTATTACTAATGCGGAGACCATGAGTCGGTGGGAGCAATAGCCCCTCCCACTTTTTCAGTGCTGCGGTGCCCATGGTAATGAGGATTTTCCAATGAATCTGACTAAGTAGTGGCTGTCAGTACTTGGTAGATTTTTTGCCAATTCAGTTACTGTCTTAATTTTTTTTGTTCCTTTGTTTGCACACTTGAGGATTTCATGCTCATTTTTCATGTGATGAATGGACCTGATATTTGCTAATACAATTTCTCTCACTTTGTTTTTTGATCGAGTAAAAAACGACTCCTTACTTATTTTCAACAAAAACTATAAAATATTATTTCACCATATTTATTATTCTCTAACTTGCCTTAATCAATAAACGTTTCTAGCTCACTAAATTAATTGCTTAGGCTGATAATGAGATAATGAACCCCATTGACTTTCCTGAGACACTGCCCATAATGTTTTGTTCTCATGTTTGTTGCATTCCAGATTTTCGGTTTTGGCAACATGGTGCTGTTTGCAGCCAGCTTGTGGTTCTTGTGGAAGGAGACGCCTTGGCACAAAGCCAGGGAGGAGTTCAATGCCCCCCAGAATGATTTACCACCAGAACAAATGCCTTCTCCAGAAGGTGGCATGCCTGCACACTAAGTAAGACACTCTCGTCATTTATCCATGACTTACAACTGGACTTGTTGGGGTCATGTTGGGGTGAAAGGTCACCAAGGTCATGTGTTATGAAGTTTGATTTGATTTCTTATTTCAAATGGAGCAGGATTTTGTTTTTGATTCTGTTGCCTTTAAAAGCGTTCTGCTTTGAAATTTTCCTTTCGTGTCTGATGTAATTTTTTTATTTCTTTATTATGTGGCTTTGGAGTTGTACAGTGTATAAACTACGGACACCCAGAGGAAACAGTAGTTCACATAATGTTGATTGAATTACTAGCATTTTTTTGTCAGTGCTTGATTTCCCATGCATGCAACTCTATAATAATATTTCCTGTATTAGTTTGGTTCTGTAGTTGATGTTTCTACAAAACCAAAAAAATATTTAACTTGTACCCCTCAGTACTCCAGGTCATAGTATAAGTCACATTATTCACTGCTCAGTGTACTCATTCGTTTCGTTGGTTTAGTACACAAGTCCTTGAATCTATCTGTTTCTCGTATACACCACAGGCACCAACATTAATAAATTTCTTATATGAGTCATTGGAAAAGTCAGTTGCCTGTGGTTTAATTACTATTAATTAATATACGACCTTTGCTCCCAATTTGCCTGAGGATTGTAGATAGTAGTCATGTGTACAAAAGAATTTGTCGAGTGTCTGTGGACCTGTCGTGAGTATTTGTTTAGACATGGACTGATGTGGATCAGTACCCGTAGTGTTGCTAGCTTATGCTCTGTTCAAGCTATCGGCAAATAAGTTTTGACTGCAACATGTCAGTGGATGATGGTTTACGAACTGTAGTTACACTTTGGATTGCATTTTAAATGTATTAGTGCTGCCATATAGTGTTTTCCCGTCAAATATACTGCTGTAAAAACTGATCTTATAGAGTTCTTTTCTCAGATGGGAAGCTCGAGGCCATGCACCATGGTAAGATTGGTCTCTAGCAGTAACAAATTATTTTTTCTGCACCAAGAAACCACCTCTAATGTGAGTAAAGAGCAAGTTCAGATCAGTCTAACATTGTTATTTGGTCAAAATTAAAAAATAACATAAGGGAGCTTTGTAGTAGCTTTGAATTGCTAAGATTTGGAATATAGTGCGGTTTATGTCTGAAATGCAGTTCAAAGATGTCATTGGCTCCTCATAAAATTTGAATTCTTTTATTTCAATTGATATGGTGTGAGGAACAATGTTTGATGATAAAGGTGTGCCAAGTGATGGTCTAGAGGCACATCATGGATTCTATGTCACCCGTCCCCTGCGATTTCACACGGTGTGTTGTAGAGAATCTGGTCAACGTGTGTGTGCCATTGGTGACATGCTGCAGTGTCTTTCCTGCTGATGTTATTGAACTGTTGTGCGAGTCTGTGACTGCAAAGTAATTTAACCTTCATCTACACCATTTCAGAATTGGTGGATCCCAAGCTATAACTCAACCTTTAACATGTAAATAACACTGCTGTTATTTTGTTGTAAGTTAAGCATTTCAGAAAGCTACAAAATATAATTTATATAATTTTATTATGCTATGAGGAAGTTGTTAGCACTTATGCCTGGTTTTAGAGCGATAGCCTTACTTGGACCTTCCTGCATCACTGTTTGTAATTCTTCATAGTTTCACCCACCTGAGCAGTTTCATCTGAAAGCTCATTGCTCCATGTCCTATCTCTCACAAAATGATATACTCAAAATACCTCTAGAGAAATTAGGAGTTGCTTCTATGGCTAATTTTCATAAACAAATGCGAGTTTTTTTAAGAGTGCCATTTTACTGTGCTCAATGGTAAAATGTGAAAAAATTTACAGTCATTCTACATGCCAGATTTCTCTTTGATTGAATTAGTCCCTCCAGTATTATAGAAATTTTTCAGACAAATGTAGTCTCTAGTCCAGACACATGTAGTGTGTAGTCCAGACACATGTAGTGTGTAGTCCAGACACATGTAGTCTGTAGTCCACACAAATGTAGTCAGTTGTCCAGACAAGTGGTTATGGTTTCATGCTCCTAGTATTCGTGCTGTAGACATATTGCTTAGGGAAATGTTCTCAAAGATCATTGATATTTATTACTATTGCTTCATGTTAAATGTATATTCAGTGGTGTAATCTATGTTGTATGCTCAATCGAATTAAATTAGTGCTAGCTAGTGTCTTGTGGATTTTGGAGTTGTGCTCATGAACACTGCACCTACACTACAAACTGATTGATCAGTTGTTCAAAGACATTTATTTACACAAACAATGCAGAACAAGTTGCGTTACATACAAGTGAAAATACAAAACGATCAAGTCTACGCTGGTGCGCATCAGTAGTAACCTGTTTGTAGGACCACAGGTCGTGGCGACTGGAAAATAGGAAAAGAGAAAAGCAACTTGGTGTGACCAATTATCGACAGTATATAGATAACCAAGAACAGATGGCTGTGAGACTTCTAAATGAACACCAGAGTACGACCATTAGAAAATTGACTAACCACGTAAACATCAGTAACTTCGACATTGCAAAATTTTCATGAACAATTACGTGGTATCAATAGCCCAATTCAAAATGTTTCCACATGGTATCATGGTGAGTTGACACTTTATAAGTCCATAATGAGTTTCTAGTTCAGACTGTTAACAATCCACTTATATGTCTGTGATAACACTTTCAATTTCTTCTTTGCTAAACATGTGAAACATTCTCTCGGGAGTTACCGTTGCAACCTGAAAGAAAACCAAAAAAACACTTCACACAATACCAAAAGAAGACCAACCGTGACATTTGGACATGGCTAAAGATTAGCAGGGCCTAATGCCTGAATTGTTAATGCATAAAATGCACATAATGGACTCGCATTTTTCCTACACAATGAAATCGCGTGTATGATACCACGCTAAATGCCTGCCATACAGAATAAACGTACATTAAGTACCTATGAACTTCAGTTCCCTGTCGAAAAAGCATAAAGGTTATGCAGATCCAGAGAAAAATGTGGCTCACTTCGGAACATCACATCTCAGAAATGGCTGATCAGATTCGAACAGTATAGTGTATGCACTATTCTCCAACATGCTATTTGAGAGGCTATGAAAAAATAGGACATCTGTGTTTATCATGAAAAAAAAATAAAAGTTCTTAAAATGAAAATGAAGACAGTGATAATTTTAGTACAAAGCTGTAATAGCATTTTTACGATTTCATCTTGAAAAATGATGTCCAATTAACATTGTTCATGGCATTGATGTGGTTGTTTTGCTGTCGTGTACCTGTTTTCTCTAATTTTACAAATTAAAAGACATGGCCACATATCGTAAAAACTCGAAAATCAAGTTAAAAAGGCTTTCCACTCCCAGAAACTAGTATATTGTTTTGCAGAGATAAAATCTATGCTTTTTTAAGAGTTTTAGTTAAATACACTGACCAACAATATTTTGCCTGATTTTGTCTTGCACTGTGCCCAGCACTCTTGGGAACTACACACTCGGGTTTACAATGATGCAAAGGTGAATAGTTTGTACTTAGTTACTGTGCTGCCACACCTGAGATGCTTGGTTCTGCCTGGGCACCAGTTAGCATTGAGACGTAAAGTTGGTTTGAAACGAGATGGTTCTGTCTGGACACTAGTTAGCATTTAGATGTGACGTTGGCATGGAACAAGATGACTGTCCAACTCGCTCTACCTCGGGAACAGGTGGCAATGAGGCAACTGGGTCCCCGTCGAACGCAAGTTGCATGCACATTTGTGGCGTGTCAGTTAGTGCCGTGTCAAACTTGTCGTGTAAATGCAACATCGGACACACAAATTGACGGAAATTACCTCCACATTTGTAGCACTGAGCTTCTCTTCCATAACTTGCTTTAAGATTGTGAGGGCTGTTTTACAAGCTTCCTTCAGCGTCATAGACTACAATAGACAGGGAAGTAAAAGTAAGTCTTGTCACTTAAATAAAGGCAACATATAAGGAGTACTATGTCTGTTGATGGGAACATTTTATGCACTATTGCAGTGAAAATTCAGGTCAAAATATGCAAAAATTCAATTTTTAATAAAAATACGTTTATGAACTTAAGAGT
This sequence comes from Phoronis australis, assembly GCA_002633005.1. NCBI lineage: Eukaryota > Metazoa > Phoronida > Phoronidae > Phoronis > Phoronis australis. The sequence goes on along the minus strand of NMRA01000105.1, from coordinate 452,698 downwards.
GACAAGCTTTATTAGACAATTCAATAATTGCCAAGGTTTATTCAGAAACCATGCTGTCATGAAGGATCATTTCTGAATATAAATATTGTTAAAAAGCTCAATTTCAAAACAGAAAAAAAGTTTTCCTGGACAGTATTGTATTAAAATGAGAACCACCATACCCAGGTATGAGTTCCATAAAGTTCAAACTTTGTTTAGAGATGTTCAACTGATTTGCAACGCCCTCGCTAACCTCAGGGGACTTAAGCTTTATGGGGATTTTGATGGGAATAATATTCCAGTGAGGCGAACCCCCTCCAATGTAATCCCCACACACTTTGCATAAACTAGTTTGTATCCCATTCTCCATTGAGCCTACTTCTGCAGTTAACCACTCTTCTGAGGCCGAGTGTTTGCACCAGGTAAACCAAGTCTAACCTTGAGAAGTATTTGTGTTCATTAAAAGGCCTGGTGATGGGAACCGTAGGTGATTTCAGAGGCATTGAGGGTCAAAGGGGTCGTACACCAACAACGTGATGTACAATGTCATTGCTATGATCCAATAATTTCGACGCCACCTGAGCCTCAGGTGTAATAAAGTTAATGAAGCCTTGCTTTTTTATCATTTTTGATTGGTTTTGAATTGTTTAGAATTAAAACTAAACAGGATGTTATGACTAGTTTTGAAGTTATAGCATGCAAAAACCTGTTTCAAATTGAATCCTAACTGTCTTATTTGCTAGCAACGTTTAAATGACAAAGCTAGGAACAGAAACGGGAAAATTCCTGCCAAAACATAAACATAATTTTGCTAAGATTTCATGGGCATCTCCGCCAGTGCACGACATTGATTCACCTTATGATAGACCTCCTGTAAAGACTGCTGGGCTCCCTCAGACCCTGAACCTATTGCTTTGGCGTCGTACTCGATGAACGTTCCAGATGGGTCCATGTGAAACCTAACAAGGCAGCAATGTTTTGTCGTCAATAGCAACAATTCAAACTCATTGAAATAATTTGTTACCTATCGGCAGACTGGTTATATCTGGGAACTTAGCTGTCGGGTCCGTCCTGGGATCTTTGTCGGAGGACTGTAGGGTATTTCAGTGTCACATGGCCCCACCAGTGCCCTGGACGGATCTGAAAGCTAGGTTCTCAAATATAACCAGGCTGCTGATAGGTAACAATCTTTATTTCAATACTATGCAACAGTGCTAGCTACAAACATATGCCACAATGGGACCCAGCACTAGGTACCCAAACATTAGCTGGTCTAGCCTATTTCTTTCGAACAATTATGAGGTTTGGAAGATACACTTGCACTTGTTGAAATTTACTCAAAACTGATAGAAAGCCCTTCATCGAGACCAAAACGGCTACTAGGGGGTGCTGCAGTGGTCAAATTCCCCTTGAAAATCAACTGGTGCCAGCACATTGTTGTCACATGCCTCTGTGTCAAGTGTCATTGAAATTTGTCTATTGGTTGTCTAGATATTATCCACAAACACTCGTCCTGAAAAACACAGAGAAGTCCCACCCCCTGGCCCTGGGGTGATTCAGAAGTAGCAAGCATAGTTCTAGAGACAAATTTCATAAAGATTCGACCATGGCTTTTTGAGATATCGAGAAGTCACTCAGACAGAATAACAACAACAACATGTAATCACATATACATACATATTTAGGCGTATAAAAATTTGGCTGCAAATTGACAAGACATAACCGTAGATAAAATTTAAATGTTTAGCTTGTTTACTTATCCACAGAAATAATGAGAGTTTAATTGTTAAGCCTCGTAACTACCTTGTCACTAATCTAGAGTTGGTTATTTTACAAAAATGATATCGTGGCCAACCTGTCGCTTCGAGACTGCAACACCAAGACAGATGTGATGGCACACATACTTAGACTACACAATTGTAAAAACTAACAAGTATCACAGTTGGGTGAAACGGACAAATGGAAAATAATAACGAAGAAATCTTGGTTGAGTCGACTACTTACAGCTGTGGTCCTTTTTGGTCGACACCAGCAAACAGGAGGGCTACACCGAACGGTCGACTCTGAAAGATTCCACAACACTAAATATGACGACCTTAAATCAAAACAAATCACAAATTTATCATGCACAAAATTTTTGACTTGAACAGAACAAAATCATATCCGTCAAAGTTTTTAAAACATCCACCAAATCCAGCACCACTGCAGTGGAATTGATGGTCCTACATGCCAACCATACAATCTATGTCATATCTATATTGCCCCAACTGCCTACCATAGCTCCAGGCTCAGCATCGTCATCTCCAAAAGCCAAGGCCAGGTTACTCACAGCTTGCGTCACACTCTCAACACTCATACGTTCATTGTATGTAAACCAATGATTCTGAAAGTAAGCAGTCAAAGTGACACAAAAATAACATAGAGCTTGCAGAGCCAATGGTATGTACAATTTGGAAATCGAGCAAACCAACCACTGCATCAAATCCTTGGATTTTTAAGAGACTGGGTCTATAAAACACATTTGACTTCTGTATGGAACACTGTCAATGGTGGCACTCAGTAGAAGAGTGATATCTTGTTGAAGAATCAAATTAGATGAAGTTAAGTACTGCAAGAGTCTGGCATACTAGACTTGCATAAGCCACTCAGGTGGGCCCATTTCACTAATTACCTAGAACCATTTTTATACTTTATTAATATCTAGTTCAAACCAAGCCGAGGAGCTGGAAACGCGACTCAAAGGTTTAGCAATGTACCACAGCGAGACTCGAACCCACACGTATCCCACAAGGCCACACTTCCTCCTTACGAAGTTGTGTAGCTTCTACCAGAGAATAATATCTCCATTAAAGTAATTTGATGGCTTCACTCTCACATCTAGCTACATTCCATGCTACCAGGGAATTCTGAATGGCATGTCATGATACTTCCAAGTGTGACACGAGACTCTTAACTTCCAAGTGTGACACGAGACTCTTAACTTCCAAGTGTGACACGAGACTCTTAACTTCCAAGTGTGACACGAGACTCTTAACTTAAAAGTATGACACGATACTCTTAACTTCCAAGTGTGACACGAGACTCTTAACTTCAACATAGCCATCATGGCCAGTTTGTTATTAACAACAATAAGTTTGAATAAAGACAACAACTTTTCTAAAATGTAGCGACATATTTCAGTAGTAAAACATCCACCATTGTCAAGCTTTTTACAGAGAATGGATGCCAGGATGGCTACAGGTACAATACACAGGAAATTCTAAAACAGGCAAAAATACCCGAATAGGATTGGCTTGATCACAACTCAATGGCTTGACAATGATGGATGTTTTACTGCCGAAACATGTCGCTACATTACAGAAAAGTTGTTGTCTTTTTTCAAACTTTACTTGTGTTCGTCAGTGCGAGATATTTCAGTAGAATTAACAAGAACAACAAATACAGTAACAAAGAGTCGCGCAAAAAGATCTTCACAAGTTGGATATTTCAGTCATACAAGTCTGTGTTCACCCAAATCATGTGCAAGTATATGGGACATTCAGTTTAATTTAGAGATGTCAAACACAACCATTTGGTTCCAAATATATATTTTCCATTTCATGAAGTGCCATCGATGGCCAGAAGCACTACCCACCTGTGCTTCTACCCTCGCCTTGTCCACCATCGTCCTGGAGTCTGCTATAAGACCACTCATAGCGCAGCCTGAAACAACAGAGCAACTGTTATGTACTGACCACTCATCATTTGTGAGTGGACAAGTTGGGAAGACGTCCTGTCCAAAAAGAGGCAGAACTGCAACTTGTGCATTTGAGAGGCACTGCATTACAAAAGAAAAAGTCTCAACTTTAACAAAAACAGATAAAAGATAAACATTTCTGACAGAACCTTTATCATGAAGCCTGCAAGTTGATCATAATTATATAAATATTAAGACTTGAAAATATTTGCGATTGGTCATAATTAGTTGAACACACATACAGCCGGTGCTTATTCCAAGAAGCCAGCTGCATTATGAACATGGCCGGTAAATTATGACGTACTTGTAGATGACACACTAAATATCCCAAGTGTTTATACACTCCAGTTACTCAACACTTGAGTGCTGCTATCCAATCGCATTCAATGCTGGTTATTTTTCTAAGAAACACACGTAAGGTTGTAAGTTTGCCACAGAACATTATTGAGATATTCTGCCACACTTTATCAAGAAGCACAAACATTTTCTTACAAGCATCCATCACCATCAAACTAGAAGAATATTTCACTTCCAATTACACCGATGCATAATGGTAAAATCTCAGCAAATTTAGATATAAAATCTCGAATTGACCTTTTCCATTTCCAGAAGGTTGTTAACGCTGTGAATGACCTTAGTGTCACAAAACACTGTCTGCTAGTAGCTATGGTATGTATGGTATGGGACTTAAGAGGAATTTATTTCATGTTAACTTACATTATCTTTTATGAAAACATGACAAAAAATTCTTGTCTGTCATATTGTGTCCTAAATCGGTGAGATTTTCCGGTAACATTTGGCAAGAACACCGACAACACAATCGAAAATCTCATGTCCAAACAAACAAGCAATGCCTGTACAAACCCAGATGTGAGTCCACTTCAAATATTTTTTCAATGCTGGATGGTTCAATGAGGGGTGAAGTGACCCTCTTCTCCACTGCTAGCACCACACCTTCATTGGTCTGGATACCAATGGCTGTGGAGCCGAGCTGAAATAGACCATAATACACTAGTATGGAACATGGTTTTGGAGACTGTCAAGGCATGCTGTACAACAACAAAAATCTCACCGACAGTTTTTTTTATTTGTCAAAAGCTTCTAGCAACGTTGCGAATGTCAAACGTTTCTCAGAATTGTTGCCTCATGGTAGCCATGACATACCAATCTTTTATCAAAAATGAAGATTAATTTCACTTGGTGCTACATCGTGTCAGGCTTTGGTGAGACTACCTCAGTATTCTACACAGTATTGAGAAGACTGGAACTATCTAGAGAACATGAACTTGATTCCTTACCAAGAGAACATACAACATCTGCACTACAGGACAGCAAGTACAACAACATTAATACTGATACACCTCTTTAATACAGACAATATTTATTCAAGTTTGCAGTCTTCCACAACACAATATGAATCGAGGAAATTTGTCTCCAAGTTATTCCACTCTTCCAGCGATTCCTAACAAACTTGTTATCAGTGTTGTGCAACATTGGATAGAATGCTGAACAAAACTGAAGCTGCATGAAAATAAAAAATCACAAATTTTGTAGAAAATTGTACAGACAAAAACTTCCCCACTTGAAATTGAAAACGATTTAAAGTCTTTGCTAAAACTAGCTATTGTTTTTTATAACTAAAAGGCTTTATCAAGCGCAATAGAACAAAAGTAACAAAATGTACATTATATAGCAGTTTTGGTTGGATGTCATGATAGTGCTTAAATGATGAAGTAGTGAAGATCACAATACACCCAGTTCCATATGACTGATTAAATTATGAATATATCAGCCAGATGTTCTATTAAAGTTAAAACTTTACATTGCGGGGATCACAACAGTCCATTCTACATAGGATGCTCTACTGGCGCTCTCAGATCTTTCGCGCCTTTCCTATGAAACTACTGGCGCGACCTCTGTTGGGAAGTGAGTAGATCATCTTCTGTAGAAAGGGACAGTTGTGATAACCACAAGTTATAACTAGGTACATCTTGCTGAAATATTTATAATTCGTCATATACCTGATACAAACATCAAGACCAAATCGGCAGAAAAATGTAAGTACCTTTATCGCTTCGATGGCATATTCAACTTGAAACAATCTTCCCTCTGGGGAAAATGTGTTGACTCCTCTGTCATACTCTGATCTTGTTAAAAACATTCTGCAATAGATTTTCCTTGGCCAAACTGAAATAAACAAAGTGTAATTGTTTTCTACGGTTTGTTAAAACTGAGGCCAATGCTTCTTAGCAACCATTCTTACTCAAAAGGTCCACTACAGACGAATCCAAAAATCTAGCTTGTCATGTCTTATACTCCGACCTGATTCAAAAGACTGCTCAAAGTTGTTTCGATATAGACAAACTTGACCTTTGTCAAGTTAGTGTGGGTCTGCGTGAATTATAGACTTGACGTCAGGGCTGACCTCAGGCTCATTGTTGCCTGAAGACAGCATTATAATACATAAGCAATTGCTGACATTCGAAAATGAAATGTGGCCTACGCTCCCGTGCACTGGTTGAGGATATGCCCATCACAATGTGCGTATTAAAGGCGAAGGCAACCTTTTTCCGTGTCATTTTGAGCTAAAATAAGGTTGGTTGGTTATCCTAGACATATTTTCCACTTAATTACAGCTTTTCGTAATTTTACTAATTACTCGTCTGCTACTGCGGAAGTGACGTTTTAGGAGGCAAGCATTTCGCGCCAATTTCTTTTCATATAGTCTTACTGTGAGAGCTGCCGAGTCAGTCATTGTTCTACCTCGGTTGTGTTAAGTTAAGTCGTCGTTTGCTTTCATTTACTAGTCAGTCAACATGCCACACTGTTGCTGCGTACCGGAATGTACTAATTATCGGCTCACGTGCGCTTTGGGAGTACCTTTGCATCGCTTTCCGATGGATGACACACTTCGCCGTACTTGGCTCGTTCATGTGAAGAACGCAGCCTTACCCGTCCACGCAACGTACAAAGCAGTGGAGAATTACCGTGTGTGTGGCAAGCACTTTCTGCCCTCCTGTTACGAAAGGGATTTGTACGCTGAACTGATGAAGGTCCCTGCGAAACAACGCCTGAAGAAGGATGCCATTCCGTCTGTGTTGATTCCTGGCAGTGCCCCGTCGCCACCCCCGACAAGTGCGTTTTTGAAGCGAGAAGCCTCGCGAGCTGTGGCCAGTACAGTGACTGGAGCCAGTGGAGGCACTTCATCTACTGTCACCCGTGCCTCCGAACGTACCCCAGAGCGTGCAATTCCTGGAACCAGTAGTGATTCACCCTGTGCTGTTTTCTCCAGCCCAGAGCCTCTAAGCAGCCCTGCAGCGATATTGAGTAGTGGGAGTGATTACAGGCCCAGTTCGACACCCAGTGAAGAGGACAGTTCGTCGTCCAGTGAACAGATCGGTGAGCCAAACTTTGATAAGTTTATTGTGGACTTGTCTAAAGTGTTGGAGCTATTTAGAAGGTGCCAGGTGTGTGGCGAGGGAGTCACACGACACAATGTAAGCAGTTTGGGTGCTCAGGTCACCATCCAGTGGGAGTGTGTCACGGGACACTCTGGCAAGTGGGACAGTTGTTCCTCTGTCCGTGGTATGCCGGAGGTCCACTTAACCATGTCCAGTGGTGTGCTCTTCACTGGAAACACGTTTCAGTCGGTGAAGACAATGATGGACTTTGGAAAAGTCAAGTTTTTTTTCGAAAACAACATTCAACAACATTCAGAATTCCTATTTAATACCAGTTGTCAATGACGCATACATGTCACAACATCTCGAGTTGGTGGCGGAATTCATGGAGAAGGAGAACTTGTCTGACTCACCAGGGCGGTCCGCCAAGTATACCACATACACTCTAATGGAGGAAGAGACCAAAAAGATAATTGATGTGGAACTCGGAACAGCACAAGCATTCAATTGAGGTAGGCATAACAACGCACACAGTGCATTTGCACCAAGATGTGTCACCACGTCTGTCTTCAGTAGCCGCCTCGTTTCTCTCAACAGCTGCCTGTGCCTGTGTGTACTCTGCCTCGTTGTACTCGGGCTCAAACATGTACCCACCCACTGAATGTCCGTGAAAAAATTCCTCGTCACCACTGCTGTGAACAAGGTCTCCGTCACTCACACTACTGTCACTGTGATACGGGTCACCGACTCCAGCCATTTTCAGCTTACAACACACTAAACAATCCCTAAATCCAACGTAGTTGAGTTCTCTACTAACCTATCTTGCCGCAGAATACTCGCCGATGGAAAGTGATGGCGACAATTGTTGAAAAACAGCACAAAACAAAAGTAGAATAGAACAGATTCGCACGGTAAAGTCAACGCAAAACCAAGTGGCGGGAAACGCTTGCCTCCTAAAACGTCACTTCCGCAGTAGCGGACGAGTAATTAGTAAAATTACAAAAAGCTGTAATTAAGTGGAAAATATGTCTAGGATAACCAACCAACCAACCTTATTTTTGCTCAAAATGACATGGAAAAAGGTTGCCTTCGCCTTTATTTTAAGTGACAGTAATGATAGATATATTAAAGAGCAGAAAAGAGAGCACAAAAAAAGAAAATAGAGGGCTAAATTTTTGTCTGAAAATAGTTAATTTTGAAAGGGTCTAAGATAACGGTAACATGCAAGTATGACCCAAATTTGATCAAAACCTACTGGCAGGTAAGACAGTGGAGCTCCTATAGTCGCTTCATATGCCGGAAGTTTTTCGGCGAATCATGCCTCGCACTGACTAAAACTTCAGTGCTACGTTGTTATAAATACCTTTCGCGCATAGATGAACAGGTTAAAAGGGAACTGTATTTTATTCTGAATAAATTCTGGATAGTTTTCTATGAATTGTTGATTAATTTCACAAATAATTCAACACCAAAAATTAAACTTATATTCTCTAACGAAGCTAAAAAAATTACCGGCTTGGAGCGCTGCTTAGTCTCGTGATGTATTTGGCGGGGGCCAAGTCACTGTCCTGTGTTAGCGTGCAATCAAGTAGCGTTTTTCGTATTGTCGGAACAAGAAATTTTAGTGTGAAATGTCGGGTCACAAGGGATACCTGTTTGAGCCGAGGCAAAACAAAGTGATACCCAGTCATCGTCATCGTCAGACGAAAATTTGCGGTGCAACTGGTGTCAGTGACCGTGCCGAGGGCAATGTGGACATCCAGTCAGCCAGTTGTCAGTCAATACTCAGCCCTGTAAACTTGAAGGGTTGTTAAGTTACCGACTGTAGCTGTATGAAGACTATCGTACCACTGTGTATTGAGCTCCGTTAACCCCGAAATTTCAGAAAGCCGTTGACTACCCGGGTATAGTTGACTCAGTTATGCTCGTCACCTCGTCGTAAAACTTAGGCTACATCAACATATAAAGCTAACGAACCGACGGGGGCGCATGCAAAATTTGGTAGTCACCCGACACTCCCATTGTTCGTTGCAGCCGTTTAAGTGGAAAACAATCAAATAAACGTCATTTGGTAGCATAATTTGCCGCCTTTTTAACAAAGAAGTGTGTCGTCCGTTTCAAAAACAGCAAGCTCGTGACACGGCGCACGCGCCACTTCATAAAAATTTGAGACGTCTTTCGGGACATGATAACAGCTTCGCGGCATCAAGGTTGTTCTAAAATTCGGTTTGCTGGTGTAAAAATACTAAAAACTTGAAACAAAATGAATCAAGTTCCGATAACTTGTTATGACATGTACGCAACCTAGGTACCATCAGCGACGAACACTTGATAAAAGAATCAGGGGGAAAAGAAACTGGTAAAGGTCAGGTGACGTAATCGCAAAAAGCCGACTCAAGAGAACACATCCCAATTTTACTAGCAGCAGCCGATGAACAATTGCTAACATTTGCAACACCGGTAAATACAGAAGTTAGTTTACTCTAGGAACCTGGTTCCTAGGTTTACTCAAGGATGACTTAGTTTTAATGACATTTATTTGAGTCAGATTTTATTTGTACATTTTTAACCCATATCGGCTTAAACCTGTAGGCCTATATCTACACTGAGCTTTGGGCCAAGGCTTGGGTAAACCAGCGATGGTATGCAATGACCATTCCTTTAGAAGATGCCTTTTTCGAAGAGTTTGAGCAACCAGGTGCCATACAAAAAGGCATAGCGAACCTTTTACAGCACTGTGGCAAACAATAAAAAATAAGGACGATTGATATAATGATAAATTACGATGTAAACTCCTCAAATATGACATAAGCAATGAATGTGTAAAGCAGCCGATACCCCGCCGTTCACGTCACTGACACATCAGCCAATCAGCGACCGCTTTCAGAATTCAGTGTTTTGACCATGAATACGAATTGGCTTTTGTTTGGCACGCAAGTCAGGCAAATGTGAGTGTTGAATGTTAGAACCGATTAACTGCAACATTATTTTGACTACAGTCCCCTTTTAAGAGGCCGTCAATGTATTTAATTCCGTCCAACTCAAACAAATACTCCCGTTATCAAACTTTTTCTTCGAGCAGTCCCTCATTCAGTTCCCAAAATCAGTACAGTCAAGTGACCTAATTATCGGACGTTTTGGCACATTTTGCATTATATTTAATTGAAAATACTACGGATTGTTGTAAATTCTTTGCTGAAATAAAGATTTACCTTCACGGAATTGTTCTGTTACTATATCTTGTCACTGAAAGCCACATTTATGTTCCGACTGATCTTCAAAAAACACAACAACCAAACCTTCGGAGAACCTAAATATCGGACACCATGTTTCTCCATACGCCACACCGCGGAAAACTGACTAACCATGTAATGACCGCGGGCACCTTGTCGCCAAATTTCAGCTCGAGTGTTTTGACATATATGCTGCTAGAACCCAGGTCCATTCGCAACAAAATTATCCATAAAATGAAATCTGATGACGGCGCCAAGTCGTTTCGATGAATTAGTGCAGACGACTAAAGCACGTGCAAACTCACTGCAGTTTTTAGTATCACTTAGGCTTCTTGATATGACACCCGTACGTGCGCGGTCGGGGTTTGACTTGAGTTTAAAAACAAACGAAAAAATGGAACAGTGACATATTGTCAGTTCAATGAGATGGTGTCATTGTGGAAAAAGATTTTATTTTCAACTTTTATAACCGATTTATGCGATCGTCCATTTTAGGCCGACTTGGGGGTCTAAATTGCACCCTCTCTCGGTGAAATCAAAACGAGGCAACGCTGTAAAAAACGAGACGGTGCCGGACATTGAATGCATTACAACGGAACAAAAATTGGTGTCATTTAATTCTCAGATTATGCTTCAAGTAAGATTCTATGAAATGTCCGATATTTAGGTTCCGTCCGATAATTAGGTACACTATGTGTAACTCAGCATTTTGAATACTGCGCGCACCAGAGGATATCACGTCATACCACCTGGCATGAGCAGAGTTGAAAATGGAGAGTAAACGATTTTTGGAACCGAACGAGGGACTGCTTGAAAAAAAAGTTTGATAACAGGAGTATCTGTTCGAGCTGGAAGGAATTACATACATCAACGACCTCCTAAGTGTCCCGTTGTGAGCAAAAGGTAATTATAACAATGTGATTTTGATGTTTTAGTCAGTACAAGGCATAATTCTCTAAAAAGCTTCCGGCGTATAATGCGCCTATAGAAGCTCCACCGTCCTACGTGCCAGTACTACTGGCACGTAAGACCGTGGTCACCGTCTAACTCGCCCGCTTGATGACAAAGCAGTTTGGCCGAGTGCAACTACGAGTTGTGTCTCCGTTACCCGGGCTTCTCAGCGAAAAATTTGTACGAAAGTGTCGCAAATTTTAAGCTCATACGGCACTGGCATGATAACTAAATATATATCGCGAGACACCCACTGTTAAAATGCAAACTTAAAGACACAAACCAACTTACTTCCAACTTTCCTTTCGCACCGGTGTAACAGAAGGTTACTAAGTCCTTAATTTGATAACGTAAAATCAACAATGAGCATCAAAGTACCATTAAGGTAAATTTAAGCAAAATTTTTAAATTAATTTAATAAATTTTAAGTCATTTTATAGTTGTTATACTTTTAAATATGTTAAATATTAGTTTATTTACATAAATACTCTGTTTTACAATTTTTATTTTATATGCACGCAAAATTCTAAAAATAAAAATAACTTTGGTCATGTCATCAGAAAGAAACTCCTGATATATTTTCCCTTTGTGACTATAAAATTCAATAAAGCACTTATTATTATTGTGTATCTTTATAAATGTTATTATAAATTACATTCAAATATTTTTATAGACGTCACCTAAAAACTGAAAACGTTACAGCGCAAAATAACCCGAGCCATCTTGTCGGCATTATTTCCGGGTTCAGTGTAAATAACTTGGGTGTCAAAACTTGTTCGTCACTGTTAAAATGTAATGTTACGGTAAATATCCCGGTCTTCTCATCCGTCGTTGTGCCTGCGTTATAATCACGAAATTAAGGAACAAAACAATGGGCTCCGCTAGTTCTCATCAAGAAGAAAGTACCAGAGAAATTGAAGTCAGATCACCCGTTGTCCTGGGAGAGGATGAAAGAATTCAGGACCTTACACGTTACTACTCGGCAGAGAAAACCCGAGAAAAGACTGACCCAGATGACGATGGAAAGGATGTGATGACAACCAGGGTAAATGCTCATATTTTTGCGAATTTAAATGATTTAAATATATTGTCAATGATTTTAAGACTTTTTCAAGTAATAATAATGTAAAAAAAAAATATGTCAACACCAAAACTTTAGCCGTGGTTTCCCGCACTAGAGCTCAGCGTTAAAACCATTCAACTAAGAGTAAATTGCCACTTGGCAAATGATTTAGATACACTTTATACAACTCTACGTCCCACCTGGAAGTCACGTGTCTCAACAATGATATTGATGCATTTTTAGACTGATCTCAAATATCGTGTAGTAGTAATGTACCACTTCAATATAGCACTACATCATTTCACCTTTTTATCATATAACTAGGTTATGCTGCTGTACGTGAACTTGGAATCCTGCTTAATCTCAAGATTAAGCTGAAGTGAGTGTTGCGTGAACTAGGAATATTGACAACTTGACAAGTTTACTCTAATAATCACATTTATGTTCATAAAAATTTGCATTGCACTAAATCAAGTTACATTTAAATAAAATAATGTCAATTTTAAGTAACCTCTTCAACTACGGGTGATCAGTTTCACCAAATAATAATCGATTTAGCCATTCACATATTCCTCCGGTTCAGGGACTCAAGTTACGGTAAAGGAGAAAATGGTTGATCGCGAGGCCAATAATTAGAAAAATTCTTTTCACCGAACAAAAATTTCACCTGTTTGCGTTGAAGAATATTCAATTAAAAGTTCACGCATACGCGATCTTGAGATTAAGCAGGATTCCAAGTTCACACTCAGCAATGTCAAGATATTTGAGAAAAAGAAAAACTTGATATACTGCCTGATTTCAGTGATTAAATAATAAATTTAACTAATAAAAAAGTTAACTACTAATTAAGTAATGCATTTAGTGTAATTTGCTTTCTCGCTTGTATTTCACAGGAGAGCATGGTCCTACTCAAGCAGATTTTCAAGAAAATGGACCCTACTGTCATGAAGTCCACGAGCACAGTGCAAGGAGACATTCAGTTGTCATTCAAATATGAGTTTTCAAAGGAAGTATTGCTTGTCAAAGTCATTAAATGCCGAGAATTGGGTGTCCGGGACCTGAGGGGGCGCACCACGTCACCTTATGTCAGGGTGAGTTTCTTTGTGTTGAAGGTGTTAATGTGTAACTTAAAGTCTTAAAAACCACCATTTTTGTATGTGAAGCAGGCCTTTATCCAGGATTTCGAAAATAGGATGCCCAAAATGGGGTTCCATGATTCCGACGCGTAACCCCCCCACCCCCAGCAATCCCCCCAAACACGCCGATTTTTTTTACAAAAAATGCATAGACCAAGGTTTTTACATCTAAGTTTACAAAACAGCCTTCTGTAGTGAGCATTTTTATTAAAAAAACTGTGGAGACCAAGACTTTTACAATGCTATCAACCAAGTGTGAGCATAGCAACATTGTATATACAAAGTATACTTTGTATATACATTGTATATTTCTTCCTGCTTTAAAAAAAGAGCCACCACTGTGAGTCTTCATAGGCTTCCTAATATTCATTACAATGTGTGTATCCAAACTTGAAAGGTTCATATTGATAGTGGGCTTCCAAATGATACATTGGGTGTCCTTTCTAGGGCGTCCACATTAGTGCTAGGACATACGCTGCATAAAGGCCTGATGTGAAGTTCGATTTGAAAATGAGTAATTAGACCATGCTGAGGTCTTGGAAGCACAGATTACAGAAAGTTAGCAAAAACTGGCTCAGTATTTTTTTGTCTTGAGTAGCGTGAACAACCAATGTAGCACACTGTGGCTTTCCATTTTTGATATTTGGTTGCGGAGACGTTGCTTGATGTTTTCAAATTTTTTAATCTGAAATTTTGACTGCGGTCATGTGCTGTGTTTGCTGTGGTTTTGACAATGCAGCTTTCAGTCATGCTGTGGCTGTTAATGCTTTTCCATGGAAGAAAGCACTTGCCAGAAACTAGCACAAGTATGAGAACAAAACCAGAGCCGACGAGTATGTCAAAACGCCACGTGAACTTTACAACTAACATTACGACAAGTCTTGCATTGGTAAGAAGACTATATGTCACTTTCATTTCTTTCATAAAATGTATGTTAAATGAACCAGCAATAAGTTAATTTTCAAAAATAAAAAATGTATTATTACTTTTCATTCCCTCACCTTGCATTTCATTTTGCCGATTAAAATCCATACTGACTTTTCTGAGCCAGTACATGGATTGCCTTTGTATTTTCTCAATTTTTGGTGACAGTTTATTCCATAAAAACATTAATTGCAAAATATATTTTCTTTATGAGTGATTGTACATTGTCATCATGTACAAAGTAGGTTTCATTGTAGCTAAATCCCTGATATTTAAAATACTCGTTAATATGTCGCTTTAAGGTCTGAATTTCTAATTAAAAAAATCACAAATATTGATATTTTTTGTATTATACTTTATTTGAAATCAGAAAATGTAATTAGAAGCTGCAATTAGAAATTGTAATTAGGTAAAGCAATCAGAGTACTAGTATGAAAGTGTGAAACTGGTGGATTGAGCACTTTAATAACACTAGCACATACATACGTCATAGACATTATTCACAACTTTGCAAGTAGATGGTAGATATCATTGTTCATTGAGGTACGAAAATAACAAAACTTATGTAACTTGCTTCACAATAACGTTCAACATTAGGGAGCCAACTGGTTTCTTTACTTTAGAGCTTTTCTAAGTGTCACTCGAATGCCATTGTATGTGGACACTAGATAATAAAAAACAAGAGTCGTTTGTGTTACAATGTAGAAGACTGTCTGCCAGCAGAGCGCTACATTGGTGGGTCTTGCTAACATTATACTTTGATTGCAATTCTGTTTTTCAGCTCACCATTTTCCCTGATGAGCATCGGTCGGGAAGTAAGACTACTCAAGTTTCTCAACAGCCACGTAATCCCACCTATCATGAAATTTTTTCCTTCCCAATGGAAGAATTAGAGCTTGGCACCACCAAAATCATTGCACAGGTATATTTAACAGACAGTGAATGTTTTAATGGGTCAGGTATTTCCGTCATGTATTTCAAGTGTTTGTATGAGTGTAATAATTCTTTGATGCTCAGCTTTTCACGGATGCCCGTGTCCTTTGTACTGAGTTCACAAATCTTAATAGTTTGCTTGATTTCAATTGTGATTGTGAAAAATGTGGAACATGTGTGTGGAGTGTTCTTATGGCGTAATTTCATTTTCTAATGAATCTGTTACAAGCATGCAGATTTGAATTAACAAATATCGGCAATGACTTTCCCATCCAGTTCTTTGCAATAAAATAATGATCTGTAACCGTGGTTAACCTTCAAAAGTTTGGAACAAATTTTGATAACTCCTTACACGGTCTGCTAAACGGATATGGCTGATGTATGCTTTAGGCTGTGGAAAGGCCAGCCACCAAGAGCGGTAATATCCATTCTTCAGCCGAGGGTATGGTTTAGTCGAATCCTGCCTTTATCACTCTAGTGAGTCGCCTATGATGCATTAGCAGGGTACAGCCTGATAATTGACATATCGCAAGCTCCGCCCCTTGCAAAATATCTACAAACAAACAATAAGTTATACTTAGTAACGTGTTGTTTGTCGGGTAAAATGGCGGCTTGGAAACTAAGGTGTTTCAAAAATGCTACGTTCTAATTGGTCAGTTAAGCCGTCACTCAAAATCCTGGCGATAGATCAATTGGATGAAATTACTAAAACGGGTTTTAGTGTCCTTTAAAGTATGTGGCAAGAGTTCAACTTTACTGAGTTTTGCACAGGCTTGTTTTTACCGCTGAACTGTTAATGTTTGTTGGCTAGGTGTGGGACCAAGACATCATGGGCCGTGATGACTTTATGGGAGAGTGCATTGTCCAGCTGGCCGATTTTGCATTCCACTCGAACCCTGTGCACACAGCTTGGTACTCTCTGCAGATGGAGGTGAGGTCGTAAAAGATACGTATGGCTTATTGTGAGGCAGACGGCTGTCATGGAGGCTCTTGCTCTTCTAACGTGCAAAATACGTCTGCTATATGTGTTTTAATTGAAATGTTAACAGTATTCATATGCTTGGTGGATGATTTACAAACTGATAGTATGTACCTGTACACTCTGAAGTGTTGAACTGCGTACCAAAGATTTTTACAATAAGGATGAAGATTTTGAAGTCGGTTTGTTTGCAGTAAAACTTGCAGAAATTAACTCCAAGTGGACTTAGAGATTTTCTAAGTAAGGCAAAATCTGACTTATCTAATGGACTGGTTTGACGGTCACAGACAGTTATAATATGCTTGTCTGACTCATGAAAGTGTTAAAATATTTTTCAATTTGCTCACCTAGACTGACCTGTCCATCTCTGGTGACCTAGAGGTCAGCCTGTCCTTTACCATGCCGTCCACTCTTGTCGTCACAATCCACCGGGCACTAGGCCTGATAGAGAGGGACATAGATGAGAAGCCCAACCCATTTGTCAAGGTATCCATCCCAGGTGTGGCCCAGGTGTATGAGACTGAGGTAAGTATTTTTGAGGTGTAATGTTTTCCACAACAGATAATGAAAACTACGTACAGGGCTTGGAATTTTCCTATTTGAAGAGGATTTCCTCTTTTTTGATTTTGATTTCCTTTTATTTGATTTCCAGTTTTCTCCTCTTTCGTCTCTTTTTTATGATTATTTTGTCATGACTTCATTCATGCAAAAGCGTTTATTTCAATTAAATCTTACAACCCAAAAATATTTTTATCACACAAGCCTATTTATTTGTGGAATGATACTTTACCTGGAAAATTTTCCTCTTTTTTGTCATTGGTCAGTCCAAGCCTTGTGTACAAGAGTTATTAGATTTAATATACACATTACAAATTCCAGTCCGTATTGTCTTAGTACAGAATAAGAAAGATGTGCTGAACGCCAATAAACGTCGCTGCGTACTTTGCAAATAACAAATTTGTCACAAGTTCAAATGTTTTGCTGGTGACCTAAACTCGTTGCAAATGCAAAATATTTTCTGCGTCGAGTTGAAATTGGTCTTGGGGAACAGCCTAATGTATCCTAATTAATAATCTGATCCATTCTGTGAGTGGTTCATCGGTTATTGATGGACAGGTATTGAAACATACCTTGTGTGAAATCCATATAAAATTGAAGTGTGATTGCAAATGCTTTATGGTCTTAGAGTATTGAGTTCAGTAGAGCCAAACTTAAATTATTTAAACAAGGATGAGAAACAAATGAAGTAGGATACTCGCTTATGCAAATGATTTATAAATTAAAATTTCTTACCTTATTCATGTTCCTGGTCTGCTGCTAGAGAATGCCCACTCCCCACCATGTATTTCTCGTTGTCTGTTGTAGGTTATTGAGCACACTGTTGAACCAGAGTGGGGTCAGTCATTTGAGTTCAGCATTCCTGTTGAAGAGTTTGAATTCAGGTATCTCCCCTTAAAGGGACGTTATCAGTGTTGTGTTCAAAGAATGCATTCTGGGATTGTTGTTGGATGATGAAATCTTTTTGATGTTATGATAATTCTTCATTTATTTAGCACACAATATGGCCAACAAATGAAATTCTACTTTGTTAAATTTCTCCACAAGAATAAAGTTTAAGAAAACTTTAGTCTTTTACTGAATGTGGTTTGTTGTGTGTAATTGTCATGAAATAACGCTTGATAAATTTTCCATTATTTGGAAAAGTGACAATTTTGGTGATTATTTTTGTGCGAAATGGGTGAAGAGTTACAGTATTAACTTTCACCAGATCTGCAAAACAATAAAAACTAATGCATTTTTTATTAATAATCGCTGTAGTCACGGCCGTTGACCTGTTATACACATTTAGAATACCGTGTCAAATGTGGTTTAGCCAGTCAGTAGTTCCTGCTCAAATCTGGACTGGGCTGATTTCAGGAGACCATTTTTCTCAACAATATCGTAACTTTAACTGTACATGACAGCTGTATGGTAGTGTTGGAGTGATTTGGAACCACTTCTCATCAGTCAGTTTTCATTGTCATACAGAGATGCATCTCTTATGAAAACTGTTCTTGTACTTTCATAACTTGTCTGTCAACTGTATACTGTGAAAGTTGTTGCTTACTTAAAGGAGCATGCCACCCAAAAAACAACCTAATTTGTATCAATTTAGATCGAGTAGTTCTGCTCCATAACGATACGTACGGTTGCGTTACCTGACACCTGACGGTAGACGGAGGTGTTGAAATTATCCAATGACGTCATCGGTTTCACACGCAGCCTGTTCAGCAGTTCACAACACGGGTTACTGATGTCAGCTTATCGCTTAAAGTCATCGTTTAACAACAATAAATCATCAAACTTCGATGCAAAACCCTTAAAAATACACCGAGTTCTTATAAAAACGTGTTGTTTTACTTCGCTCTTACGGATTTATTAGTATTTGGACACACCGTAGCCTACAAAGTTCGGCAGGCCAATAAGGTCCGTAGCAGGAGTTTGAGGTCTGTTTGGAGATAATTTCGAAGTATTTTCCGTGAGATACAGACAGGAGAACCTAGATCTGTGTTGTTTAGACTTGTGATTTTTTGAATTCTCAACGCAAAACGCTTGTTAGCCTGGCCAGTGGCTCGGAGCCCGATCAGGCCCGTCGCGGCCGGCTGTATTGACTCGTTATCCCCGCCAGTGGCTCAGCAACTAATCAAACATCACGAACATAAACCAGCCAAAGTTCAGTGGAAACTAAACTTCCAGTCAAGAAAATACTATACTAGTGAGCCAAAGTAATTTGCACCTGATTATGTTGGTGAATTAGCCACGAAATTGCAAATCTACTTACTCATCGAATTCAGGTTCCGCTTTCAAGTTCAGTGGCTACAGCACCGTCAGAGCAGACGTTGTACATTGACAATCGTTATTTGAGTAATGTAAATGTAAATTAAGATTCCCCTAACACCTGGCCGTGGGATGGAAATCAAGTTGTTCCACAACAGTTTCTGCCAGCAAACACTAAATTAGCATGAGCTCACACGGCCTTAGGTGTCCCGTCAATTAGTTTGCACCTAAAGCCAGTAACGCAGTGATTTATTCATTGCTGGCACTCACGAACACTCTAAAGGCATTACAAATTGCATCTTATGAGACAGACTTTGTTTCAGTTTTATATTAGTATTGGTTAGGGTGAGAACAATTCAGTTTGAAACAGAACGCCCAATAATAAACGCCAAAATGGCAACTCGCAATCCCAACTTAGGACGAGCTAGAGCTCATCAGTCCCTACTTCGCAGGTGGATCGTTAAGCTTTACAGGCTAACTATTCGAACAGGAATACATTGATGAAGAAATACTAGAGAGGTGTCGTGAACAAGGTCAGACAACGGAACGTATGGAGTTATTTGGTAAGCCGGCATTCGTGAGGCACTGTCGACGTCTGCAGGCCACAGACACGGAGATGTTTCACGGCCTCATACTTGCTATTTGCAGCGTACATTTCATTCTTCACTACCATGAGCCACTTCCTAGTAAGCATTTCGGACTCTCGAGGAAGTAAAAAAATACTATATACCCGCTTTCCTCGCAGCTGCTTAGTTCGGACAGGCGGGCACGATGCACCGCAACATAGCGGCATTTACTCTGCATATGAACCACTGACGTCGCCAGCGTCGTTTCTCACCTTCCTCACAGGTTAACGCGACACCTCTCGGCAAGGTAAGGTCTACCGTACGGGAGGCGATGTGGATATAGACCTATTAAGACGGCAAAAAAGACTAATTAAATCGGGTGGCATTCTCCTTTAACAACATGGCTCATTACTAATTTAGTAGCTACTCCTGCAAAGGTAGCCAAAGGCAAAAAGTACACTGAATTTACATCATTCTGTTTTGGTGTTATACTTTCCTATTCTAGAATACGTGTAATTGCTCGATTCCTATTTTTGTTTCAGTTGTTTTCAATGAGGTATTAAATTTTTTGGAACTGATATGCAGTCGTATAAAAGTGTAAATTCTCTGTCTTGTTTCTATTAGATATGTGACTCTTCATGTATTAGACTACGGCGACGATGGATCTGACCTCGACTCCCTGGGTCAGGTCATCATAGATCTCAACAACCTTGACCCTGATCATGGATTTCATGGACGATTTGAACTGGCAGACATGGTTTGTTGATTACTTTTCTAGAAATTTATCCATCCATGTCGTGCTTTGTTTTATTTCAACTGTAGCTCTTTGAACTCTTCCATTGGTTAACTACTCCAGCCAAATAAGATAATGGTTGTTATATATTTTTATCATATTGTTCCTACTATTTGCGAGGAGATTTACAATGCCAGTGCTTCTGACTTTTGTGAAGAAAAGCAGTTCTATTTTATATTCATAAGATCCTAAGATTTTCAGTTTTTTTGTATTAAAAAGTTTTTCATGTATTTTTCCCTGGTAGCGTAACAATGACAAGCTGAGAAGCAAATGGTTCCAGAGCGCCACCGTTCAGGAGTTTCGAGAGGCTCTCTTGGCTCATGCTTCTGTTCAGTATCCTAAGTTCTTGTTCCAAAAACAGCGGGGTTCAAAGGTTAGTCATTGTTCACTTTTGTGGTAGAAGACCGTTTTTCTCTGTAGATTACAGAAAGCTTTGTTAGGCATTTGCCTGCTTCTTCTTGTCTTCACTTTGAATTAGCATAATTAATGCAAAATGTACTGCAGCTTCTAACATATATGGGACTTCATGCTGTTGTCTTGTCTACATTTAGCGACTTTGTACTAAATCTGACCTTTCTTTCTCAAGAAATTGGAAAGAGTAAGTACCGTGTGAGATTACGTTGCACTGGTTTGTACCTTTTACGTTTAGTTTGACAAGGTCTTGAACATTAGATCATATTTGCATATAGTTCCTGTTAAAACAAATTCAGACATGTCATTGAAAGTGACAACTGCGTCAGAGTGCATGGCTTTTCATTGCGACGAGGTATTTGCGTGGTTCTGATTTTTGTGAATTCAGCTGACAAGTCTTCAACCTTAACTGCATCAGATAACAGTGCCATTTGGATATGACATGTCGCAAAAAATTGCTGTGAACATTTGTTTTTCGTGTGAATATATCGTTTGTGTGTTACTCTGTTAGAGAACGACTATGTTTTTTTATTCTTTATTGCATAATTCATGATTTCATCCCAGGGGGGCAATCACCGAGTACTTGGGTACATGCATTTGAACGAGGGATTTTGAAAAAGCAACTAAAACAATATACCAAGTACAACAAAATCGCACCAATGCAAAGTGTACTATTTTTCAAAATGTAACCCTGATAATTTGGTTTTATGTAAAGCACAAAGCACATCTAGTGATGAGCCATACAGATGACAGGGGACATTACCTCAGGCCTCATTTTTGCTCCTGGAAATAGACGAAAGTAACAAAGTTTTACAGAAAATGTTTCATCTGCTGTTGCAATGATGGCATTTCTCCGAAGATTTTTTCCCATATTTCTTAAAAATTTTGGCAGCCACCTTACCTCTATTTTTACCACCACGGGTGATTTTGGCAGTACATTCTTTTGCCCTGTATTAACATGAAAATCATTAAAAATACCGTCCCCCTTGTGGTTAGAATCGTACCCAAAACGTGTAACATGCCCAAGTGTGGACAAAAGGAAATTTTGTTGATACATATATGCCCAAGTATCCAGTGACTGTCCCCAGACAGACATGGTATGCAACCCACCTCAGGTAGGTCATTTTATGTGTTAGCTCCAAAATTATGCTGAACACATAAAATAGACCTGCCATAAGTTGGACAATCATGCATCCGTCGGATTTTCGCTAAAGTTCTGAACAACAGTCGTTCTTCTTTTTGCCCTTGGCCTTTCATGCAAGTCACATTTCACTTTGCTGTAATAGAATTACTTGGTCAGGTGAAATCCAACTTATGTAAGTTCTATTGTATCAAGAAAAAATAAAGCATTTTCGAAAAATTGTGCTTTGAATTCGTTTTCGTATGTGATAAAAATCAACACATACGGTTTCCCACTTTCAAACCCAGCATGTTTAATTGCCTGTTCGTCTTCAGTAAAAGGTATTTGCTGTATTAATTTCATACCAATATAGTGTGTATCCCCCACCTGAGACATGCAACTTGTATTTGTATGTACGTGTGTGTTAAAACAGGAAGTATTAAGATTTGTTTTTGTGTCTTAGAAGAACCTACAAAATTTCCCGTAAGCACTATCGATTTTTCAATTGTCTGTGTTGGAGCTAATTTGCATTAATTTGCCATTTCAGATGTCTTAATATATTTTGTACTTCACTCTATAATCATGTTCAACAAACCTGCTACTAACTCTAGCAGCGAGTAATTTTTTAAGAAACGACTTCCTTCACACATTGATTGTTNCCCCCCCGATTGATTTTTGCAAGTTATTTTTCATTTCCGACTACTTGTAGGTCATAACCGTGTCCAGTGATAAAGCTAAAGCCCAAGCCAAGCTGAGAATTGTAAATGGAATTCCTGTTGCTTGAGATATCTTTGTTGGTAATGTTGCCAGCAGAGCGATTGTTTTTGCCTGAAACTACACAGATTCATCTTTATGGATCAACTGTGTTAGCTTATGAAACTATATTCTAGACTCCTGTTGCAAACTCTTATATTATTAAGTGGATGCTTTATACTGTAACTTTTTAATTTTTTTATATAATTTACAGACTCTAAATGAAGTTTAGTTCAGAAAACGCAGAAAAGCATTATTACTGTTAACTGGAAGTATCTGCATTCCATATTTAATGAAGTTCTGGCTGGACCAAACTTCTTTTATCTTTTTACTTGTACATTCTATGTGCTTTTATCAAATATATGTATTTTTAAACTTTTGTAATACTTTACTTCTGAAACGATTCATTTTTGAACATTCCTGTCTATTGAGATATGTTCATCAAGAATTCTTCTGATTCTTTGTCAACTCAATCATTACAGAGATGTTATGTGACCATTTATTTTATATTGGTACATGTATTACAATATGTATTTCATTAGTAACTGTCTTGTTGATTTCAAAATATCATCAGGGTCATGTAAAACTACACCTCCTCTTGTGGATTAAAACTTACAAAAGAAGATAACTATTGAAATTTGTGTGACTGCTTTTTTTGCCAACAGACCATCAGGAACTCTAACCTAATGAACAAATAAACAAGATTCCTCCTGGCCTCACCAGATGGATATTATTTCAAAGAAATCCTATTCGAAAGCCAAACTTCTTCAATAGTGGTCTCTACCATACAGCTGATAGGAAACAACGCTAGGTAAAATTTTGGCTGTTGCTGCAATATAACCTGTCTCTGAAAACATTATTTTGGCAACTCTTTTGTACGAGGAAATAACAGTTTCTGCAATAGATTATTAAATAATCTGTTTTGACCCATAAGCACTGTGCGTCGGTTATTAAGACAAGAAGACAATTTTAAATACTACATGATAGCAGACACATTCCATTAATTTAGTTCCATGTTCTTGACACCCTTGCCGATGTCGCCACCAGCCTTCTTCGACTGGTCCTTTTTCTTCTTTTTTGCCTCGAGTTCATCTATCGGCGCGGGTTTGACAAATGGAATTTTCTCGTTGTAACCTGGAAATACAACAAATGGGCAATTTGAGGAGAACTAGACCTTCTGAATGAAAACTAGTCTCTTTAGCAATGTTCAACGTTATATTCTGCCCAATGTCCCCAACTCACACTACTGGTCAATGTTCAGTCAAGAGGAATTATACACAATAAAAGCCTTACTATCTTGGAGACATTTTTTGCATTTATTTCTTTTCAACTGGCATGTATTTACTCCCTATTTAACAACAGGAAGCGACATAAATAGTCCAACAAAAGGCCAGCATCTTGGTTCAGCATTCACTTACATTCAGCAAACACAAATAAAAACACGGAATGTGTCCAGTAATGAGTCAGTGTGAAAGAAGTTAGCTCAGCCTTATCGCGCATAGTGCTATGAGTACAGTGAACACTATTTTGTTTATGAATAGTCGAGTGTGATCAGGTCACTAAGGCTGAGTTCTATGGCATGTTCAGGCACTCCTGTGAATATTGTCGTACTGGTCGGATGTGTTCTTTGTACTGCACGAGTCTCAAGACATCATTAATTTCTACGGACGGATATCTTTAACACATGTAATGCATTGCGAAATAAAGGTTCCAACATTCCGTGCAACTTGCCGTTTGACTCGCATACAACAACAGTCAGACATGAGTTTCATCAAAGGCAGTCAATGCCGAAGATGCCGGTCTTTTGATTGGCCAATAACATCACATGCTATGGCTGCATGGATAGCAAAAGCATGACGTGGGCGAACTATAATTAATGCATAAAAATGTTTCCCCAGGATAACCCAGCTCTGTATTTTCAGTAAAAGTAACATGAAAAACTGATTGCAAAATTTTCAAGATAAACAGTTTCTAGAACATCTTGCCACGTTAAATCATGCCAGACTATAAAGTGCTTTAAAACCAGGTTCTAGGTATCGTGACATTTTTACCTGGAGGCATGTATTTGCGCAAGACCTCTGGAACGACGACGCCATCTTCCTCCTGGAAGTTTTCCAAGATGGCGCAGATCACACGGGTGGTGGCACACATGGTGGCGTTCAACATATGGACGTACTCGACCTGAAACGAGGACACAGTGAAATAGTTCAACATATGGACGTACTCGACCTGAAACGAGGACACAGTGAAATAGTTCAACATATGGATGTACTCGACCTGAAACGAGGACACAGTGAAATAGTTCCTAATTTCTTTCGAGCTACAAATGAGCACAACGTAAGACATGGCGATATGTAGGGTTTGGACGACACACATTTTCAAGAATACCATTCAATTATTTTTAGGGTGAATTCAGTCGTTTTTGACTCGATTCTTAAATGTCAAATCATTTTTACTCAACTGTAAACGTACCAGTCATACCAATTTTTGCAACAAAACTGTTGAATATGAAAACATTCCAACTTATTGACAACCCAGAGCAGTTCATTTGTTCAATATCTCAATTATAACATTCAAAAGATACGAATAAGTTACAGCATTTTAAGACACCCAATGACAAAAATTGGACCTAAGAATCAAAATTTAAATGGGTCTTGGTGTATCAATATCGAAAACAGGCTATTGCGTATCATGATTCAATTACTATTCAATTAATGACTGCACCCTTACTAACATGCGAACTGCACATACTTGTAAGGTATGGGTTTTCTGTTGCAAAATTTGTTAGGACAACTGATCATAGCCAACATCGTACGTATGAATGAGTCATTTCAATGTCTTGAGCTTTTGGTCCCATCTCGTGACCTTCAAACTCCTTGCTTGACAATTCAGACACGTAAAACAAGCCAATTCCGTAAAGACCAAGCTCAGGGCTTGGAATTTTCCTCTTTTAACAGAATTTCTAATACTTTTTTGTTTCGACTTCCTCTTTGATTTCCAGTTTCTTCTTTTCCCTCTCTTTTTATCATTATTTTGACTTTATTCTTGCAAAAACATTTATTTCAGTTAAATCTTTCAAAAAACATTTCTATCTTCTTTTTTGTCATTGGTCATTCCACGCCCTGCCAACTGTTGACCAACCCCTCCAACTACCCTCCCATGGTTGTCTTTCCACCCCTCCACTCACCTGTTGATTCATCTTCTTCGTCTGTCCATACCTCACCCTCAGTCTCCGTGCTTGATAGTCTAGACAGTTCGAGCAAGAGACAAGTTCACGGAAGGCAGCTGAGCCAGGGAACCAAGCCTCAAGGTCAAGTTTCTTGGCAGCAGCATTGTTCAGGGCTCCTGTGGAAGAGACACATCTGGTAATGACCAGTGTATACTGCTGCTCAAAGGAAAAGACACGATGTAAATGTTTGGTCACAGGAAAGACACGTTTCTTGGACACTAACACGGTGGTTGAGGATACGCCCCCCTCCTTGGAGTGTGGATCTCATTTGAAGTGACAGTTAAGTGAAGATGTATACAGGATGTGAGCATATAAATTTTCCTACCCAATGATACCATTGACCATACCCATTTGCATGGTAAACACTTAGTAAAATGAAGGAGAAGGGATGTAGCAAATAAAAATTCTCTACAAAGTAAGAGCATCGCACAACATAACCCGCATAATAATAAACGCAATAACCATGCTCAATTTCTACCAACATGTTTAGGGAATTATAAAGTGACAAATGCGTTCAATATAGACCTCTTGAAACAACACATATATAAGCCATTAACAAGCCACCTTACCAACAAAAATAATAATCAAATAATCACAGCTTGTTCTTGTGCCGCCAGGACCAAGCAATTGAAACAGTGTGAGGCGTTGCATAATTAACGGGTTAACTAATTTTAGAACTCCTGCAGTTGTGAGTGATTAAACAAGCTGCAGAAAATAGACACGATACCAACTAGTAACCCCGATACCATAAAAATGCAGGGCTGCAAACTAGATTCAATCAATGAAACTTACACCACGTCATGGAAAGTGCATTGGTTATTTAATACATTAGTAGTTTTCAATGGAAACTTCCAAAAATAATAAATTGGATGTCAAATTATTAACCTAAAATGCTGAACCTTCATGTTGACAATCTTCAATAAAATCTCTCCAGGAACTGGTTCAGTGTGATCAACTGCTGTGAGATCACCCTTACATATTCTTGAGTAATTCAGTTATTATACACAGGGATAAGATAATATCTTAATTACTTCAAACCAATTTCTCAAATGGAGGTAAAACCAAGTGTTTGAACCCAAGCTGCAAAACAAGAAGTGCTTGTACAGTGGTAGTGGCCAGTGATTAGCACCTAATTGTTATCAAAATGTAACAGTTCTGGGTAACCAATTTTGACCACACTACAGAGACACCTGGTGTTATATAATTAAGGGGTGAACTAGATTTAAAGTTCCCGCACAGCTGTGAGTGACTAAACAACTGAGCAAAGAAAAGACTACACAAAATGCTAATAAAGGGTTAAATTTCTGTCTGAAAATAGTGAAATTTGAAAGGTTGTGAGCTATCAGTAATACACAGACAAGTGTAAGACTCATTTCATCGAATTCCAATCGAAACTATGAGAGGAAAAGCAATGACATGCTCATGACAGACAGACAGACGAAAACAAAATAATTGAGACATAACAAGATGTATGTTCAGCTGACTGTGAGATCTACCACATGCTTGAACATCCAACAAGCACCTGTCCTAGTTGTTCTCTGTATTGCAGTGTTTGCTTGAATGGCCTCTTGGGAGTTAAGTCTCCAATAGCCAAGGTACAAGCCTGTACAAATACACAGCTTTGGACTGAATGGGGGAAAAGTGAGCGAAAGAATTCTCAACACAAAATTAATGTTATAAGAGGGCACCCATGGAAAGCAGTGTGAACTGATGGGCCTACCCTCATTGTAAATATTACATTAATAAATAAACAAATAAAAGAAACTACACTCCTCCTTTTTAGTAAATTACCAAAGCAAAAAAACAAGAGCAAAATAAGCATAGTGATTTGAAATAAACATCAGACTTTTTTCGTTGATAAAAAAGCGGTAGAGGGTGACGCAAGTAAATGGCATTCATCAGACTGTGTTTCTATTACAAACAGCCACCATGAACAAGGTAGGTATTATTTGAATGTCACAGATACAAAAAATTAATGAATGGTCGCGATTGCTGCATATTAGTGTAAGCTTCATGACTATAGAACCACAAATAACACAAAAGCAAGGTTCTGTACTTTTGCCATTTTTACCCACATCGATTCTAGCTTTATTTGACATTCAGTCATGCACAGTAAGTTGACTGCTCAATCACCAGCAATGCCCGTTTCTCAGTTCTTTCCAAGCCTGAAAACCACCTCTAATCTGAGCAAGGTACACGATGGGACTAGTTTTATGTTCATGATATCAGCAATCATTGATGGTCATACATCGTGGTATAAGTTTCCCCTTTTACAAAACGTTTATAGAGTCAAACATGAAGGTCCATGCGTTGTACTACAAAGTGGAGGGGAACAGCTATGTGGTAGCCCCTCCCCCTGCCCCAGCTGGGACCTACCTGACACAATGCTGACTATCCTGTATGGTATGCCTATGGACTGGGTGAACTCTTCAGCATTGCCGATCATTTCATCGAACATTTCCCACGATTTGTTGTCATGGGGAGAGGTCAGAGTGAACTGTTCCACCTGAAAGACAATAAATGATTTTTACACGTCCAAGCATTTCTTTTAAACAAGTCTTCAGCACATATTTGCTACCACAGTATCAAATCATAATACTCGGGTACACAGGGCTTGGAATGACCAATGACAAAAAACGCGGAAACTTCTACGGCCCAAATCATGCCCGCTAACCAGCCTTGAAATGGTCAATGTGAACCTTTCCCCGACAAAAAAAAAAAAAAAAAAAACCCACCACCATCAGTAGCATGCGTCTGCGTCCTTTTAGCTCGCCCGTCCACTCCCAACCCACACATTTTTGGCTGCAGAGACGCCATTGAAAATCCCACCACGCTGTCCCAGATGCCCCGGCAATGTTGACAATTTACGTTCCTCCGAAACATAAAGAGAAACTTCCGCTTTTCGAGGTGAACGTCGTCTGCAATGCCGCGGTAAGAAAGGAATTTGCCGCGGTAAGAAAGGAATTTGCCGCGGAAATTTTATATCAAATCCGATTTTTTACGCGGAAATATTATAAAAAAAGTGGACAGCACATTTGAAAAAAGCGGAAACCCGCGTTTCCGCGGAAAATTCCAAGCCCTGGGTACACTTCATCATTCCATGTGGACAACAGGCAATCCTAATTCAAAACTTATTCATGCATGCCAGTTGGGAGCTGACAGAATGTTTTTAAGACCTGGCATAGTGATTTGGAATTAGTGTAAGGGGCCCGGCCTTGTGGCCTAAACACGCCTGATGTACCACAAAAGGCATCAGGACACCTGCACCCCTTTTTTAGTTATTAGAAAGCACCAGTGGCCCTATTTCAATGATCGCTCATTTATCAGGTTTGGACCGCCACCAAACCAATGTCCAAATTATCAGGCAATATGAGCAAGATTTCTGAAAACAGTTTGCATGACTGAGTACTTCAAATAAAAGTCAGCTGTTCATCTGGGTTGCTTTTCCCAACCAGAAACACCTTTCAAATGAATCTCCAAGACAAATTTTTTAACTTGCCAGAGAAAGTCTAATCAGTAACACCACGTATCAACCCTTGGACTTGGATACTCAATTATACAAGCATAGTTCAAAGACGAGTAGTGGTCCTCAATTCATATTTATAATAAACTGTTTGTCACTAGACCTCAACCCTGCCTTCTCATTCCAACAAAAAATCCCTTATGTTTTTCAATAAACTGGCCAACTAAGTCCACGACAGAATGACCAATGACAAAAAAGAGGAAAATTTTCCAGGTGATGTATCGCTCCACAAATAGATAGGTTTGTGTGATAGAAATATTTTTGTGCTGTAAAATTTAATTGATCGTTTTGCATGAATAAAGTCAAAATAATGGCAAAAAGAGACGAAAAAGGGGAAATTGGAAATCAAATAACAGGAAATTGAAACCAAAAAAAGAGGAAATCCTCTTAAAAAAGGAAATCCCAAGTCCTGTAAGTCAGCTGAACCAACCTTTTCAAACTGATGAACCCTGAAGATGCCTCTTGTGTCGCGGCCATGTGACCCAACTTCCTGTCGGAAACATGTTGAGATTCCAGCATATCTGATTGGCAGGCTCTCGGTAGGGATCCACTCGTCCCGATGGTAGGCAGCAATGGGCTGTTCGGAGGTGGCGATCAAATACTTTTCATCCACTGTGTTCTCATCGGCTTTCTCAGAACCTTTGCCAACCACCTAAAGAAGAACAGAACGTGGAATTAAAACTTACAAGAAAAGTTCCCAGAACACAATTAGTTACATAAACAACATGTAATGCTTAAAATGCTCTTAAATTTACGAATGGGTTAAAATTGTTTCGCAATCAAAAAGATCTCATCATTCTAGACATAGAAATTGAAAGGAGACTTGAATGTTAACAATGCCCCTTAAAAGGAGGAGATGTGTCTCTCTTTAGTGCCCATTATACCTTGAAGCAAACATGGAAGCAAGGGCCATTAGCAGCCACCAAAGTTCGGTTTGTACACACTCTCATTTTTAGAGAGCAGCTTCCAACCAAAGTCTGATGATCTCGTAAAAAAACATAAGCACGCTGCTAGTAAATGACATTTCAACATTCCCACATCCCCCTTTTTTTACTTGTTTCAATTTTTACATGCCTTAACTGCATGGAACAAAAGTTTGTTACTGCACTGGATGCTTCTTTTATTTCGGGGACACAGTTAACAGAATACTATCAATTCCCACACACAGATGGCGCTACTATGTAAGTTAATGAGTGGGTAGCAACCTCAGCTACCCTATTCGCCGTAATAACCGCCCAGGGCGCTTAGAAATGTTCGTTTCAGGGGGGGCACTTATTATAACCCAAGGCCATTGAAACCCGCCTCCCGTTCAGTAATGCTAAGCCTAGGGCCTTGCTAAAAAGCAAGACTTCGCGAGATTACGTGAGATATTGCCGTGTATTTTAAATGAGAACACGTGACTTTGACTTGGTTTTAGCTAGGTCCTAGCGTAGGTCCTAGTGTCTACTGAACGCACGCCTGGTCTCCGAAATGGGTGAAATCGGAAGCTAAGATTCGTCACATTTAGGCTCTGTGACATATCTGTAATCTGTGAAAGACTTACTACAAAACCGCGGTGCATTGCTATCAAACTTTGCTGCTAAATTACCATCATTTTACAGAAAATTGTGCAAATTACCTGAAATCCTCCTTAAGTTTTCTCAGCAGCTCCCCTAAGATTTTTAAGTTCCTGTGGAGTCTGGATTAACGGTAGGTTTAAGTACAAATCTGCTACATCGTGCCATCTACATGTATAATCGGCAACATGAGAAAAATATCTGGACGAACACACATGTTGTTCATGTGACATTTGTTTTGAAGTTCGTCTGCGTTGAGTAAGCGAGTACGTGCGCGTCACCAGAGTTCATTTGCCAGAGCAGAGACCGTCTTTTGGCCATAGCCACGCAATCTAACGAGCTACTAGACATGCATTGTATCTAAGGAAATTTGCACTAGCAGTAGGCCTAAACCAAAGTGTGTTTCATTCAGCACTTGCCAGTCTCATTTGCTAAAAACGTTCAACATTTTTCTCGGTAAGGCCCATATTAGTCGCCGTGTAGCTGGATGCGAATGTGACAGATATTTTTCGGTGTAAGGGTGTGTAAGCATTCACTTTCAGTTGTCATTTTATCAGATATTTGGCTTAAAAACACCAATTATGATTAATCAAACAATTCATCATAAAAATAACGCAAACATTTTTCATATTATTAGAAACTGTCGGAAATTAGTGTCAATATTCATTTCTTGCTGATTCTGTGCTTCCGACTAATGTCTTTGATGACAGGTTCATGTATGTAGCGCGGGTTTTCTGGCCACTTGCTTTTAAAACTGGCCAAGCTTTTTATGAGTCTTCGATTCGCTGTTTTAACGTGTACAAAGAAATTTGGATTGCTGTTGAAAGCGGGAAATATCTACAAAGCAATCCCGTAGACAAGTACACTACTTCTGTTCTGAAAGGCCAGACCGTTGGTCCTCGCAAGATCAGCAAAACTTTTGTGTTCGTTTTGAGGCATGGCGTAAGTTTAAGTGTATAGTCACGGATAAATATCGACATAGCGACGAGGCTCGTGGTCTACAAATTCTGCGCACAATGATTTTTTCAGGACTGTCGGATATTATTGATAAATTGATGACGTTACTGTAGAATTTTAGGACTGTAGGTAAGGCATTTTTCGCATGTACACGTTCATGGACTGGGCGCTTATTTTAGCAAAGTATGAAAACGCATGGGGGGCACTTATAGGGGCATGGGCGGTTATTATGGCAAATACGGTAATTTTTCATCATCCACACGATGGAAACGTTTACTAAGACGCCATTCATTTTATTTGTATGTCCGATTACTTATGTCCGCCAAATAAAAATGAATGGCACTGACTACAGTCGTGTAACTCCTAACAAAATCTCAAACTTCACTGTAAAAATTATGGGCTAAACCCCTTTCAGAAAAGCCAAAACTGACAGCTGAAAAGTGGTGCGAGTATGTTTGCCAGTCCATTCACATGAAATTTCCACTTGTTCTCCTGTACTAAAATCTGTTGACTTTGCGCTCGATTTTTAGTTAAATTTCTGCAAATTTGCAGCAATCGAACAACACAGTTAACTGGAACTG
Organism: Phoronis australis; assembly: GCA_002633005.1. Taxonomy (NCBI): domain Eukaryota; kingdom Metazoa; phylum Phoronida; family Phoronidae; genus Phoronis; species Phoronis australis. The sequence continues at coordinate 420,057 of NMRA01000105.1, read as the reverse complement.
TGGCAATGAAATCACCAATAACACAATTATGACTTTTGATTGGTCAATCTATCCTCCCATTTCCCTAGTGTCAGTCAAAAAGTTGCACAAATTTGAAAGTGCTCACTTCTTCACAACTTGACGTCCAACAACTGCAACACCTCAAGTGACCAGTAGAAGAATCATTCATACAATCAATATTGATGTCAGCCAACGTGTTGTGCAACTTTTTGGCCGACAACGTTGAGCTCGTTAACGGATACTAAACCCTGTTTTTGTGATTTCAACCAATCCTTTTTCTGCCACCTACCAATGCATCATGGTGTTCTCACTTGAGTGATAAAACCAGGATTCAACTAAAAACTCATGCTCCCAATGTCACAGATAAGACATTATGGATGCTGGTGCTTGGTCTTTCCTTGCAGTTAACGTGTAAGTTGCATAAAGCATAGGTCACGCTTCCCTGTTTAGCATATTTTGTAAAGAATTTTCAAATTTCGCTGGAGACATTTGGTTGTCGTCGAGGGTTACAATGCATAGTTTTGTTTCAGAGAACTAAATGGGAACATCATTTTTAATATTTAATAAAGGGCTTTGAAGAGGATTTACCTTGTAGAGTTCCTCATCAAACTGGCTGAGCTGCGCCACTTCCTGCATGACTTCCTTGCGCATGAAGAATGGCGTGTAGAGGGGCGTGTACTGTTTAGTGTGCAGCATGCCCAGGGCATGGTTAATGATGGCCTGCTCAAGGAACACTAGCGGCCCCTGGAGTAAGACAAACACTGTCACCATTTCAACTGCATTTAGATGACTCGACAATATACCAAAGGAAAACCAGTGACCCCTGGTGTAACACAAACACTGTCATCACTTCAGCTGCACTAAGATGATTCAATAAGACATCAAAATGGATGTCTAACAAGATTTCACTTTAATGCGAATACTAAAAGATCACTGTATGCACTGTGTAGGGCAATAGTCAGATATAATGTGCCCATATTTTGAGAACCAGTTTGATGCCTGTTACTGAGTGGAGAAAACTGGTTCCTATATAGTACAAGGATTAGAAACATTTCAGGTGTCAGGGCCAGATGAGACGCGACTTTAAAGTGCTACTCCTAAATCATTCGCTACTGGATTGTCCAGTGAATTCAATTTATAAAGGCGACACTAATCTCCAAAGTAAACAGTCCATACAGCACAGACAAGGCGTTTCTCACTCACCTTGAGATAGTACCCACGACCACCAGCTGTCACACTGCCCCTATCACCTTCGTATCCATCCACCATACAAACAAGGTCTACATGGGAATACTTCTTTTTAGACTCACAGTCTCCGAATGTTTTCTCTATGCCATTTTCATCCTGTAAATCAAATCATGGTAAATTTAGATTTTAGCGTCGAGTTCAGTAAAGAATTTAACACGAGGAATACCCAAATAAGTAGCACTTATGGTCCACTTATTTAATACAATGAAAATAGGCAAAATTTTGTCAATTAAACCTTTGCAAAACAAACAACAAATTTAAATCAAAGTAGGGGTACTTAAGAATGACGTTATCACATGTGAAAGTTTGCTTGTTAAGGCTCGAACTCACAAAAGGATAAGAAGCAATTTTTAAGATCTGTATAATAGCAACCACTTTTTGAGAAATAAAGGATATTCACAACGATGGAAAAAGCCTTTGAATAATGAAAAAATCTAAATTTAATTATTTTTGTGTGAAATTGGTGAAATTTCTCGGTAGCAATTTCTTTGACATGAGCATTTGCTCATAAATACAACCAGTTAAAGACGAGCTAAAACCGATACTATGTATGACTTGCATTCAACGTCTTGCACAAAAAATGTTTCTCCATTCAAACTCATTTAGGGCTGTTCCAGTAAAATCCGTGTGGGAGGGGGGGGACGGTAGTAGAAATAAAAATTCATGGGTGGTGGTCTTCAGAAAAAAACTCAAATTATGGGTTGTCGTTCCTGTAAGAAGTGATGCATTAAAAATGGGTGGTATTTTTTGATCTGTTAAAGTTGACAGGTTGGTTAATTCAGCCAACACATCTCCAAAGAAATCAAAACTCTAAAAATGCGATTGGCATATATCCCAACTTATCCCAATACAAAAAAAGCCCATATTGCCAGTGAACAGAGTGCAACATGTTCACTAAGCCATTAATCAAGTCATGGGCAACTTGATTTGAGCCAAGTGCTTGTCTGCAGTCCTATTGAATTGAAAAGTTACGCAACACTAAACTGGTGTTAACACATATAAGAAAATTGATGATTTTTAAATAAAAAGTATGAGGAGTAAGATAAACAAGTTCCAATATTCACTTGACATAGAAGTATAAAAGAGTTTGTGGAGACAGTTTGAGATTCATAGATCCTTATAATTGAAAAAATGTTCATTGAAATTATAGACACATGGTGAACAGAGACACCTGATGGCTGCCAAAAGTATTGTTCACAGGCTTCTTTAATTTTTGACAATATTGGACAAGACAACTAGTTCTTGTCTGTCAATCATCTAAGTTATTAACAGGTCCTCCTGGAGGCAATTTGTTTGCAAGTTTTGGATTTTATATTTTAACCTATTAAAAATAATTAAAAAATTATGGGTCATGGGTTGGAGAAATAAATGAAAAATATGGGCGGTGGGTACGAAATAAAAGTGCCTTCCCCCCCCCTCCCATACAGATTTTGCTGGAACAGCCCTTACAGCAAGTCTCTTAAAGTCTTACTTCATCGTTGCTGATGATGACCGAATCGTGAAGTAAGTTGCCAACTTCCATCAGGCACTCATTTCTCTCTACCTCGCAGTTGGCGAGAGCCTGCTCATTTTTTACCATCTCCTCGTCTATTTTTGTCCTTAGCTTCTTTATTTGATTGACAGTCAGTGCCTAAAAGCATCACACGAAAAGACAATAGATAGAATAGTGCAGGTGGTCTGATACACTGCAAAAGACATGAGTAGGCCACTCAGCTGAGACCATTGCACACGACACTTGAAACATTTTTTTCATTTATTCACAAATACATACACATATACACAATTAAGATTGAGCTCAGGGGCTCAAAGTTCTAGCAGACTGGTCCAATAGATATACACTAGCACAATAACAAATAAAAGTCTGATCAAAACAGCTATACTGAGGTATACGATTTCTCAACGTAAAAACCAATTCACTGGTCACAGCTTCCCGTTAAAATCAACTGAACATAAACAACCACATTCGACAATTTTCCCAGACCGGAATAAGTTTTTCAGCTTTTTAAATAAGGCGAGTTAACATGCTTAACTTCACATCATTACATCACAAACCTGGCAATTTCAACTTGACCTAATTATTGCTTAGCTTTATAATAAAGGCTTTTGATGACTACCATCTATATTAATCGACTCAATAATTCCTTGAGGCCATTATTTATATTAGACAGCACTCACCTTGACTGTATCGGCTTCAAGTGTTTCCAAACCAGCCATGACCTCCTCTGGTACATCAATATCATCGCCAACTGGCTCCTTTTTCTGTCGGCCAAAGAGAGAAATGCATCAGTCATGTAAGGGTTATTTGAGTAATTCTAACCAGTGTTCTCCACAACTGAAAACCAGAACATGTCCAAAGTGTGGGAACACCAACCAACGTGTGAGAAGAATGACTGCCGATATTCCATGTAGTACGTACTTGCAACCGCACTTCATTTCACCCAGTTTAGCTGGCAGAAAATGGTAATGGGCTTTTTACTGTTACAACCAGCGGCGGATCCTGGATTTTTAGATGGGGGGCCAAGGGCAGAGTATTAGCCAGGTTTGCGCACGTAAGACATTCGCACCACCCCAATTGGTAAATGGAATCTGGATTTTTAGGGGATGGGGGTATGGGCCCACCCCCTCTAAATCTGAGTCAGATAACATCAGTCTCATAATATTCCTTACAGTGACAGAAGACTATTTCCGTTATCAACTTCAGTCACTGGCAATGTGTTCACACGCCATTTTCGAGATCGTAAATTTAGGGTTGGCCAACCGCAGTAAAGTCGGGCGTTTTCTTGAGTCGATGATGGTTTTTGGTGTTCCCGTTGGTAAATGTGAATGACGAATTTATCACCGAACAGGGCCCAAAACTCCAGCGAACGACCTTGGTAAACTGGCCTAATGAACTTTGTAGGCTACCGTACGCTCCAGTACCTATAAATCCGTAACAGCGAAATAAAACAACACATTTGTTCAATAACTCGATGTATTTGTAAGGGTTTTACATCGAATTTTGTTGATTTTTTGGTATAAAACGATGAATTCAACCGATATCCTGACACCAGTACGTGTGCTGTGAACTGCTGAACAGACTGCGTTCAAACCTTTGAAGTCACTGGTTAATTTCAACACCTCCGTCTGCCGTCTTGTCAGGTAAAAGAACCGTACTTGCTGTTATCGAGTGGAACTACTCGATCTAAATTGATACAAAATAGGTTGTTTTTTGGGTGGCATTCTCGTTTAAGGAGGATTTCAGGTAATTTGCCGAGTCAAAACTGTATTTTTACTCAAGAATTCAAGTTGCCCTATTGATGATCGCGAGGTAGCGATGCATCAGTCAGCAAGTTTTAGCCATGGGATTTCAGCACATTTTTTTTAAAAAAAAAGATAGTAATTTAACAACAAAGTTTGATAGCAATGCACCACAGCTTTGTAGAAAGTCTGTCATAGGTTACAGATACGTCACAGCTCGTAAATTTGATTTCACCCATTGTCGGAGACCGGGTTTCAATGGCCTTAGGCTACAACAAGCGCCCCCCCTTCCGAAATGAATTTTTCTAAGCACCCTGGACGAATACGGTAGCTCTAATAGATGGTGACATCAACGCACGAAAAGATGATTTTTATTGACCCTGGCAGCAAGTTTGTGGTGAGAGACGCAAACTGCCAGGCGACTGAATTTCGGGCTGGGCGAGTACATTTTTTGGCTCACTCACCCAGCTGGCGAGCAGGGTTTTGAAACCTGGATATATCCCTGCACCATGTGACCGATAGTTAAGTCTGAAAAGATCTTATGCACAAAGGTATACAGTATAAGTACAATGTCATTTAAAGCATACCGTTTTGGTGATTCGACCCTCATCAGGTGCTATTCTTAACTCTAACACAATTTGTACTTCACATGAGAGACAACAGTCTTCTAATGCAAACATTTCCTCATTTTGTCACAAAGATCTTGAGATTTGAGGAGTGCGGCATTTCCTCACAGCCAAGGATGACTCCTCCAAAGCAACAGCCATGATGGTTAATTTCGCAAGCTTAGGGTAACAAGGGCCATAAAGCATAATTTTGTAAGTAAAATATAGATCCAAAAACAATGCAAGATTATTTTCAAAAACAAATTGTCAGTGGAATATTTCTAACATCTCACCTTCATCTTTTCTCCAATACACTTGCTGCACATATTTTTGAGTTTGTTCCAATTGTCGGCTTGAAAACGGACTGCAATGACAAAAGGACAAATCTGATAATTACACTTTCCACCACTTCAAACGCCCAATAGGTTTCTGTGCTTATCTTATGCTATGTATACTGGATAGCAGGCCAAATCCAGTCACCGAATAAAAGGTTTTCACCTCGTCAAAAATACATCTTACACATACAATTGTCATTTAAAAATCCTTCCTGGTTCTATAATATCTTCGATCAAGCATGTCTACAGGGTTAGGATGACTTTGGTGAAGAATTCCAACTCCACTTTTTTGAACATTAACTTTTTCAACACACAATAATCATAAAGTACTTTAATTGACATCAAGCGAATAAGGCAAAAAAAGGATTGGTATCCCTTGGACCTTTTGTTCGTCAAAAGGCATAATTTCACATAACTTCCTCAAAATGGCAACCAGTAAAGGAAGATCCAGTGAACCGCGACTAAAAGTTGCCTCCAGAGTCGTGGTATGAGTTAATTATAACTCAAATGTGAATATGTTCGTGCTTCATTCGATGTTAGTCGCTGTATTTTGAGATGAGTAACTTTTTATAGGGGTGTACTATCTCCTGCCCAATACATGCCACACGGTGATGTAACTACCAAACAAAAAATGAACCCGATTCAAGGTAAACCAGAAGCCAATCACATGGCCAGCCAGATAGCTGTATGAAGTCTATCGTCAAAATACAGCCCGGAATCTCTGTGTGTTAAGCTCCTATAGACCTCAAAATTTCCCACCGCCCGGGTAGTTCTGCGCATCATATCATTGTGAAACTTATATCAACAAGTAGAGCTAACCAAAATCTGCGAGTCAACCAACACTGACCTTGCCCGTTACATCTGTTTAAGTGAAAAAAACAATAAAATAAACGTCATTTACTTGCACACTTCTCAGCCATTCTCAAAGAAAAGTCTGTCGTCATTATGAGACCAGTACACTCATGACATGTGCCATTTCCTAAATTCTTTGTGACATCCCTCGGGAGAAATTTGGTTGCTAGTATTAAATACGAGAAACTTATAACGAAATGAAACCAGTTCCAATAATTTGTTGTGATATGTACGTAACCTCGTGGAAGAAGAACAGTTGATCGAATTGGTGAAAAAAGAAACTGGCCAACAGGTGATGCTATATTTCATGGCACCAAAAGCACATAAATCACTCTACAACTTCAGCAACAGAATAACAGTTGAACCCAAATTTTTCTAACATGGGTAAATAATTTAGTTTATTTTAAGAAGAGTGCAGTTATTAATGACACTAATTTTGCGTCAGATTTTATTTAGATATTTTTACCCACATCGGCACAAAGTTGTATAATTAGTACACAGGATTGCACCAGGGTCCCCAATCACAGCGAGTGACAAAGGTATCACATAGCGGTGAGATTGCAAATATCGCGCCACACTTCTGGCACATCTGCTAGTAAGTAACTTTGGGGTAATTGTCAGATAGATGAGTCCCAAATTTGAGAACCAGTTACTCCCACTGCATAACGCCTGTTATTGTCTTAGTCAGTGACTCTCAAATTAACTTTTAAATCAGGGAACCACCTACCCAAATATTACCTATCTTTGTAATGGCGTAGGCAGTATTTCCTTTTTTAGTGTCTACTAGAGGTACGCTCATCCCCAATACACTATAATACTGATCAAAACACAAAAATCTTCCCAAAATGCCGATGCATATAAGAATTAGTGTAAGACGGCTATGTGAGCAAGTACGGGAATTGCTGAATTGTCACAGGTCCTGACATCAATAACTCCACACTTGGCCATATCATTTTGTAACCTTCCGTGATGAACTCATCAGGTAATTCCGTACTTGATCTTGAAACAACTCACGCAACCCGGATCTCCTGGCAGAGATGACATAACAGCCTTGTGCGTGCCTTGTGGTTCACTGGTCTTTCAAGCTAGACTTGAGAGAGATCGAACGCTTATCTTCATACAGTGTAAACAAAATGACTCTCCATTGTTATATCTATTATGGGACCTGTTGTCATATCATATTAGGTAAGCTGCCTTTTTTATAGTATAGTAAATTGTAACAACGTGGTTAAAACTTAACACAACGCAGCTAGCTGGCTGGCTGGCTAGTTGAATCCCGGTTTTGCGTAAATTTATTGAGATTTGCGTTTGATATGGACGGCTGAAGTGAAGCACCTGTGGAATTCCTAGTCCAGGGTGTCATACCTTTTAGAATTGTATTGGGGACGATCAGAAGGTATGTGCTCCCATGTATCAGACCGATTCCGCGTGATGATGCAATCGAGTCCGACAATGACGGTGGCGCTTGTTTTCAACTTACGTTTTCTCCATTTGTTGTCAGCTTCAACGACTTTATCTACAAGTGTCACGTCCGAGAACCTCTTGGCTTGGTTCTCCCGTACTTTGGCGGCACTTCCACCTTTATCTTCCCTGAATAAATCGATGTCCAAAACCATCTTTGCGCTCGCAGTCACCGGCAAATGTGGCAAATGTGGTCATGCGCAAAGTTTGTTTCCGGGTTAGCATAATCCCGCCATCTATCGTCCACTTTATGTGTGAATAAAGTGAAACGCGTAACACTCGCTAGGAAAACCGTGTGCAAAACTGATTCAAAACGTGAACAAACAATTCAAAATAGACATTAATTTGGTAATTTTATTCCAGTACTAGGCCTTTTTATTGTATCTACCATATGGTTTCACACCATAGCTGACAATAAAGAATATATTCGAGTCTTGTCAAAATTTTAAACATTTTAGTCTACAACAACTTGAAAATGTTTCTACGGAAGCCCCAATAGTGACATTTCGAAGCGAATAAAGATGTTTTATTATTGACGTATACCGAATAAACTCTTATGTAATGCGTCCCGTGAACTAGAAGACCTGCAATGACCACCGCTTTAAGTTGTTCATATATACTTGATGTTCGCGAATGAGAACACGTACATTGAATAGTCCGAAGTCGATTTACAAAAAGTAAAACTAAAATATCTGATACGTCTTCTCTTTTATTTTTATTTATTCCCACTTTAGAAATTAGTTCAGTTGCATTTTTTGTCTATTCAGAAGAAATGATACAATTATTAGTATAAATAGTAAAACTGCAACAGCACATTGACGCAGTTCAACAGCACATTGACGCAGTTCAACGGTACATTGATGCAGTTCAACAGCACATTGACGCAGTTCAACAGCACATTGACGCAGTTCAACAGAGAGTACATTTAAAGCTGCATTTCGCCTTGTTAAGTTGGCTCAAAAACGAAAATAGAATTAGACCTTTTTCTCTCATAAAGTCGGCGTCATGGTATTCTTCACTGTATTCATTTCTGTTTCCAACTCAGCCACATGAAGTGCGCATGTCCGAATTCGGAATTTTAGGATTGAAGAACCCCAATAAACTCCAAACCATGTTTTTGAGTCGCTAGTGGTTTCAATGATACTCTTGTTGGTAACAGAAATTTACATGTATGAGAATTAAAGGACTAATTCCATTTCCGCATTTAGTCAACTGTGTCAAACGACGTACTTTCAAAGATTTCCCCGGATATTTTTAGGGGGATAAAATGCAGATTTTTAAAGCGTTGTAGACCCCCACCTTTTTCAGCGCCGCGCCGCCCACGCACAAGTTACTAAATTCAAAACAATTTCAACGAGCCGCCTTTCCTTGAAAAAACAAGCAACTGTCGGACCAATCACCTTTATGGCGGACTTTGAGGTGTTAAATTTTTAGTTTACTAGCTTCAAACCTACATTTTTTCGTTCAGAACGCACTGAGTGACTGAGCGGCGAAGTGGAATAGTCGTGCTCTTCTTCACCAGGCAAAGATTCATCAACGATCGCCTTCATTTTTAATTTAAATTAAGAAAGGGTGTAAATTAAACCAAGCTCAGAAACAACCTTTAACATTCAATCAATTTGGTTTTCCTCGACATTTCCAGGGAGTGAGAAACTGGTGTACAAATGTTCCGTTGAACATTGAGTCCAATATCAGCCTTATTTTGATATTACCATATCATGTTTCTAAACACATATCCACGTGTCAAACAAACGAATAATAAGAGAATACGTGTCAATCTAGAGATCTTAGTGTCAGTAGTTGGGTATCACATAAGGTTGTTCAACTCTTAATTAATAGTTTTAAGCCTTTTTCCTGGAGTCATTGATGGTGTCAATGCTCTTGTTTGTAATGAAAATTCCAATGAAGTAACGTGTTATATTTTATCTCATTAGTTGACAAGGTGCCCGCAGGCGTGTACCAAAAATTGCTCAGAGGCCCCTTATTGCGGGTGCCAGGTCTACTAATACCACCTCGTTTTGCGGAGTAGATTTTTTTGCCTCACCCCCACGAAATGGAAATTTAGGAGCCTATTGGACTCCACGCGGGTGCCGCAAAACTTGCTGAAAAAGTACCGCCTACCCCGGCCCGCAATATATTTTTGTACACGCCTGCGTGTACCTTGTCAATATGACTGACTCCCCGAGATCTCATTGGAAATTTTATCACGGTAAGGAATATTAAACGAGCGATTTTATGAGAGTAAAAATTAATTTAATTTTCGTCTTGAGACATCTAAAAAGGGGAAATGTAACTTTTAATCACTTCAGCGTTGGCTCCGAAACTTCAAGTTTGTGCATTCAGTGATTCACCTGCCCAATAGATGTCGCAAGCGCCATAGGTAAGTCTTCACGCATGCGTAATTTAATCCGGTCAGTTCAAGGAGTGTCGAAAGAAATCCACAAGTGGGTAAGTTACTTGTACAAATTTCTCTCAAAATCTCTTCTCGATTGCTTGTAATTACTGAAAATCTACATCTAAAGAATATATATGATCACTCTGAAGTCCATAGTGAGTACATCTTTGATATGATGAGACGTAGACAGAGCTTTATCGGTGATTTATTTATCCTCGTCCAACTTCACTACAGTACGTCACTGTCTCGGGACTTGTCGAAAGGTTTCACTCCCGGTTATGAATGGTGGGTCAATGAACTTAAAATAAAGTACCCAACAGTTACAAACTTTTCAGCCTACACAAATGCCTAAAGTAATTTCCTGCGGCTGTGTGTTTACGGCAATGTGTGCTTTGGTGAAACTTCAAATTAAAGTTTAAGAATATTGACCGAATTTGTGCCTGCTATGGTTTGTTTACGCCATTTGGAAACTGGAGCTCTAGTTGAATATTGCGGTCTCTGGTCTGGAGAACCAGTTTCATCCACTAAATAGCAGGTTCATTATTCAGTGAATGCTTTATTCTCTAAAGCAGAGACTGCTATAAATCTTACCAGTGTTGTTGCCGGATTGATTCACTGATTCAGACAAATCCTGTGATGTTTTGCTCAAATGTATAGGTCACTCGAGTACATTGTAGCCTACTGTGTGAAAGATCAGGAAGCTTGTTATGACTAATGATCCTTGATATTATCTCTTCTTTTGAATTTGGCTTTTCAATTGTGCTATTTTATATTATTTAGAAAAGTGCTCTTGAGGGTCACATCAGGCTAGGTGTGATAAACCTGGGAATGAGAGGCCTACATTCATTATCTTGATAAATTGAAGATCTCATACTGTGTGAATTTCAAACTGTGAATAATTGATGTCGCCTGTACCTGTCTGGTGTCAGACTGTTGACTATGTCTAAGCTGCAGTGTCGTTGTGGTTTATCTCTGTATGTTTTTGAATTAACTTAGTTTTTGGGTTTAGGTCATCACCAGTTTCATCCTATGCAACAAGTTGGAGGTCAAGGTCAACTACACGTACCTTGATTTTATAATTAGTCAGTGGTGTAATTTAATTCAGTTGTGCCAGTGTCATAGTAACTTACCATCGAGCAAAAGCCACTTGACACTGGTGTGGTCTCGCCTGCACACAGGAGCTGTGAATTAATTTTGCCTTGACCAATCAAAGACTCTCCTCGATCTTTTTTGATGCTGTTGATTTCTTTAGATTTTACAATTCTGCTATTGTCTTGCCAACTCATCACAGTAGAACTGAATCCTAAGATTTTATGTTCTTGACGCCGTTATTACATCATTGTATCATCTGGCTGATTATTGTAATTCTTCAATGATTCTTCAACCATTTTCAGTAATTTTTCTATTTTTTCGAAAGCAGGTTATCTTGCCGCAGACTATGCACAATTTACCAAATGTTGTTTTTCAATACTTCTGCACAGTACAAACCAAGTTAGTAATAAGACTAAATATTTCTTAATCTTTATTTTTTGTGGTGACATTTCACAAAGTAATATTTCTTTAATGTGAGCCATATTGTGTGCGTAAGTTGTAGATTCTATTGACATGGTTTGTATTCAACTGGCTCTGATTTGTAACAGAATATCCAAGGTAAAGTATACCTTGCTGAGTTACAATTACAAATGCATTTGCACTTACAGTAACTGTTAATCTCAACTGCATGGCTTGTTGACTTTCACTAATAAACAGTTCTGTTAAGG